>JAFEMH010001010.1:40000-559853 GCA_022495995.1 Adenophora triphylla var. japonica
GAAACGGGGCACGACTCGTGCTTCCAAGCACGAGTCGTTCCAATTCCCTGCACGAGTGCTATTGTTGGTACGAAGCGTGCAACGAGTGATCAAGCGAGGGGACGAATCGTGCTATGTGTCACGACTCGTGATAAACGAAGCTGAAGAGATTCTGATTGATTGTGTTTCCTAATTTTTGAAGTGTTTTAATTAGGATTTATTTCTTTTCCTTTTTCAAGTAAGTTCAGGATTTATTTCTTTTCCTTTTCCAAGTAAGTTTAGGATTTATTTCTTTTCCTTTTCCAAGTAAGTTTAGGATTTATTTCTTTTCCTTTTCCAAGTAGTTTAGGGTTTTGTTTAGAGTATAAATACTCCTTTCATTGTTTGCTTTAGGAGACTTTTGAATTATTGAATTAAATTGAATTGCTTTGCAATTGAAGGTTTTTACCTTGAAGCTTTTTAGCTTGTTCCTTGAATTTCTTAGGAAGTTCTTGACTGAGTCTTAATTGACTTAATAGGTCTTAATTGATCTGCAGAAGATTATCATCATCTTGGTGATTCTCTTGTTCAAACCCTAGTTCATTGATTTGAATTAGGTCAAATAGTTGTTGATTCAATTATTTGCCTATCCGTTTTATTATTCCGCTGCAACCCTATTTACATCAGTTGGTATCAGACGAAGGACGATCCAAGGAACAAGATGGCCAACAACGAAGGAAACCACAACACCCAAGATATCCTAGCACAACTAGCCAACAGCTTGATAGCGATGCAAACACAGATGCAAGAAGATAGACGCAGTCATACAGAACTGTTACAAGCTTTGCGAGGTTTGAATATGGGTGGTGGTGGCAACCGTGGCAATCCAGGTGGTGATCGGGCTGAGTTCATCCACAACAATCGGGGTGGTGGTGACGAGGCCATTGGTTTGAATCCGGTAGAACAACGACCAAAGATAAGGGCCGATATTCCTACTTTTAATGGTGAGTTGTCTATCGAAGAATTTTTAGATTGGATTAATGAAGTTGATAAATTTTTCAATTTAATGCAAGTTGAGAATGTTAGGAAAGTTCCTTATGTTGCATATAAATTGCGGGGTGGTGATGCTGCTTGGTGGGATCAACTTTGTAAGAAAAGGTTACGTGATAGGTTGCCTCAGATTCATACTTGGGATGAGATGAAAGAGGCTTTAAAAGATAGATTTTTACCTATGATTATGTGCAAAGCTTATTTTCTAAATTTCAGAATTGCACCCAAGGTAATCGTAACGTCAAAGAATATGTGCATGATTTCTATGCTCAATCGGCTCGTAACGACTTGAGTGAGTCCGAGTCTCAAGAAATCTCTAGGTTTGTTGATGGTCTTCGGGTTGATATAAAGAACAAGGTGGAGTTATTTATCAATTTCTCGTTGAATGATGCTATTTCAAGGGCGGAAAAGGTTGAGAAACAATTGGTTTCGGCTTCTCTTCCTCACACTACATTCAAGAAGGTGGGTAATTCGCCTTTTTCTAGTAGCCCTATGCACTCTGCGGTTTCTCCATCCACAGGTTGCGCATCTACAACACAAGCCTCGGGTTCTAAGGCGGTTGAGGTAGAAACAACGCCTGCTCCTGTTACTCAATCTACAAAATCTGCAAATCCCTACGCTAAGTCATTTGGGAACAAATGCTTTAGGTGTCTACAGCCGGGTCATACCTCAGCTAGATGTCCTAACAAACAGGTGGCTAATGTGGTAACCAATGTTGATAATGATGAGGATGTTTTCGTAGAGTACACTCATGATCCTAATGCTGAGGATGAGGATGAAGAACATCATGAATCTTTTGCAATTCAGAAGGTTGGGTTGGTTAATCCTGAGGAGGAGGTTGGTCTTGAACGAAATAACATTTTTCGCATGAAAGGTATGGTTAATAATGTTGTGGTTCATTTAATTATTGACAGTGGAAGTAGTGAAAACTTGGTAGCACGTAGTTTTGTGGAGAAATCATCACTTGCTGTTAAGAAACATCCACAACCTTATATTGTCGGTTGGATTAATGGTGGGGGCACTTTGAAAGTAAGAGAACAATGCATCGTTCCGCTTTTCATTGGGGCTTATAAGGATAATGTTACTTGTGATATTGTGGATATGAGTGCTTGTCAACTTTTACTCGGTCGACCTTGGCATTTTGATGTTAATTCTATCCATAGTGGTCGAGAGAATGTGATTCGTTTTGAGAAGGATGGAGCTGGATTTTCTCTGTGTCCATTAAAGGCTAAAGGGGTTATCTCTTGCAATAAACCGAGGAAGAGAAAAGGGATTATCTCCTTTTGTATGTCACGTTATGTCTTTTCAGGTTCATTGACCGGTCCTGTGGTACGTTCAAGTTCATCGCCACCTAAAGAGTTGATCGCGGGGAGGATGGGGCGGAAGGTCAACAATGGAGGGTCAAACACTACAAAATCATGTTCTTTTTCTAAATGCCAGAATTCGGAGACGAATTCTTTTGAAGTGGGGGTGTATGATGTATCCCAAGATAAAGCTGCAGCAAACCTGGGAGGAAGGAGATTCAAGTCGCGCGACAAAGGTGAAGAAACGGGGCACGACTCGTGCTTCCAAGCACGAGTCGTTCCAATTCCCTGCACGAGTGCTATTGTTGGTACGAAGCGTGCAACGAGTGATCAAGCGAGGGGACGAATCGTGCTATGTGTCACGACTCGTGATAAACGAGGCTGAAGAGATTCTGATTGATTGTGTTTCCTAATTTTTGAAGTGTTTTAATTAGGATTTATTTCTTTTCCTTTTTCAAGTAAGTTTAGGATTTATTTCTTTTCCTTTTCCAAGTAAGTTTAGGATTTATTTCTTTTCCTTTTCCAAGTAAGTTTAGGATTTATTTCTTTTCCTTTTCCAAGTAGTTTAGGGTTTTGTTTAGAGTATAAATACTCCTTTCATTGTTTGCTTTAGGAGACTTTTGAATTATTGAATTAAATTGAATTGCTTTGCAATTGAAGGTTTTTACCTTGAAGCTTTTTAGCTTGTTCCTTGAATTTCTTAGGAAGTTCTTGACTGAGTCTTAATTGACTTAATAGGTCTTAATTGATCTGCAGAAGATTATCATCATCTTGGTGATTCTCTTGTTCAAACCCTAGTTCATTGATTTGAATTAGGTCAAATAGTTGTTGATTCAATTATTTGCCTATCCGTTTTATTATTCCGCTGCAACCCTATTTACATCACTCTAAGGGGTCGTTTGGTAGCCTGATTAGAGTTGAATATGATTATTAGTCTAATAATCTTGGTGTTTGGTAGGCTAAATGCAATGGAAGTAATAATCCTGGGTACAACTCGGATAAGCTTCTTATCCACTCTTATCCCCTCTAACCCCTTCATATTAATCCCCAAGAAAAGGGTGGTGTTATTAATCCCCTGATTAATAATCCCTCACTATTAACACACTATTAACACAGGCTAATTCTATCGGCCTACTAAACGAGCCCTAAGAGTATTTTTGTCATTTAGAAAAGTTAAAAAGACATAACAAATTCCAACACTAAATTTAAAATAATTATTATAATAATAAAAGCTAAAAAATAATTATAAGATTAAATGGATCAAACAAATTTTATTTACAACCAAGAATGAATATTTACAATTTTTGGGTTGCCATTATTCTAATCACACCAAATTCAATTACTACATCACACCTCACTTAAAAAAAAAAAGACATAACAAATTCCAACACAAATCAATTAATATTACCTTTGAATCATTTTTTTTTTTTTTTTTTGAAAGATAATTTAAAAATAGAAAGCTGAATGCAAATATCTATAGAAAAATGATAACAGCAGGCAAGGCAAGGCAATTGTTTAAATCCAGATCATCAAAAGTGGTCCACATTTCTTGCCATGTGAGCTCCAGCAGTACATCACGTGTATGCTTCATACTTAAATTGCTACCTGTCATCATATATATTTCAATTTTTCAGAATATTATTAAGATAATTAAATTTTATATATTTTTTGTCATAGTTCAATCAAATGCGACATTTTTTGTGATGGAGGGAGGGGGAGCATTTGAAAATGTAACATATAAATGGATATTGATTAGATATCAGACACATAAATCGATAAAATGAAAATGTGTTCGCAATAGATTGAGGAGCGGTGTCATTAAAATCTTCCAATACTAACATGCATAACTCGATTCAGTAAGTAATCTGAGTTGACGGATTTAGTATATTTAAACGGAACAAAAAGAAAAAAATGCGACAATTATTACGAAATTATCGTACCTGCTTAGCGAAACCGTGAGAATCGGGAATAGGAGATTGAGATTTTGATGGCATATTATTTGTGCTGTTTTCCAAATTTTGTTGGTAGTAAACTTGCTTCAATCTGTCAATTTCCTTCTTCAGTGCCTCCTGATGAGCTGCACATGTATATACAAGTAGCTATTTATTTACGTCCGACCAACCGACCGAGACAAAATCTTCTGATCGTATATCACGGTCGGACTGACGGTTATGAATTATTAGGACTGACATCATGATGTCATCAATAATACATAACCAACGTTGAAAGGGGTGGTAAATTTAGAATGAAGGAGAAGAGTAATTGTATACCATCTTTGAAAAGCTTGTCCTGGGAAAGTGCAGCTATTCTCTGCTTGAGAACACTGTTATCCACATTTAGAACCAACCTTTGGTGGTCCAAATATGCAACTCTAGGTGACAGTACTGATACTTCTGCCTAGAAAAAAACGCGTTTTTTATAAGACCAACTCAGTATTTTCATTCTTACTTCAAATAATTGGAGTGCTATATCATGATAATGCAAGTGTCGCAAAATGGTTAATTAGCG
This sequence comes from Adenophora triphylla var. japonica, assembly GCA_022495995.1. NCBI lineage: Eukaryota > Viridiplantae > Streptophyta > Magnoliopsida > Asterales > Campanulaceae > Adenophora > Adenophora triphylla. The sequence continues at coordinate 44,821 of JAFEMH010001010.1, forward strand.
ACAGACATATACGTACTTGTAACGAGTTAACGCCCCGTTCCAACTCTGATATATACTGCAGTTTCCTCACTCGGGATCTTTGTGCAGATTGCCTGTTGGCCAGTATCCTGATAAAACTCGAAAACGAAAATAAAAGAAGTGTTATCATAATAATATCAACCTTAATAATTCAGAATAATTGGATCTTTTAATGATCCAAGTAGGGTATTGGAAATTATTTATTTTTCAAGTAATTACCTCTTGATTCTTTTGGGGTCATATATCTTGTCGTCAGAACCGTCAGAATTTGCATGGAGACTAACTTGTCCATCAGAGTTGCACAAGCTATCCTCCTCTTCAGCTTCACTCCTCAACTGCTGCAGCATGGCCTGCTGATCAAATGGCGCTTGTTTCTCATCGTTAATGCTGTTGTGATCCGAGGGTGAGGATGGGTTAGAGCACGACATGGTGGGGCCCGTTTCGTCAATGAACATGGACATGAAGTGGTCCTCGTCAAACTCATGACTAGCATTGTTATTATTAGGTGTCGTGGATTTCTGACATTCTTCCTCCATGGCCATGGGATTAGGCATCTCAAGAAAGGCAACGGAATCGCTAATGGAACGACGGTGGGATCCACGCTTGGATGAGGAGGAGGGGAAGTCGAGGAATTCGTCCGCCCATAGTGGGGCTTGAGTAGTGGTGTTTGGTTGTAGTAAACCATCTAAGGATGGCATTCTTTGGTGGTTAGATAAGATGTCAGGCCAATTTGGTGTGATGGAGTTTGGCACTTTAGGAGGCAACGGTGCCATTTTTACACTCTTTAGGTTATAGAAAGAGAGAGAGAGAGAGAGGCAAAATTTATGAGCTCAAAAAAACCAAACTACAATCTTTACATTATTGACCCTTATATATAGTCATGACTCAAAACTACTCAAAAGAGTAGAGAACATGCAATGTGATAGGAAAGTAGAACCACAAGAACATAATCATAAATCAAATTACACCGCATAAAATAAAAAAATGGCAAACCCCGATGTGCCAAAGTGCTTCTCGCCTTGCGGGAGTTGGGAGAGGAAACCATTTGTTAGAGCTTTTTCCTGACAATTGTCAAGAGGCTGTTCGCCAAGTTCGAACCCGTAATCTTAAGTTCACCAAAAGAACAACTTAACCGTTGCGCCAAGGCTCGCCCTCTACCATTACACTTACACTGCATAACAGTTCAAAATTTCGATTGGATGACCTGTCCTCCTCCATTGATTGGGAGAGATGATAGATAGGAATAGGATAGTGGGGTCACATGGGGATCAAGGAAGATAGGGACAGCTATCAACAGCTGGTTAGAGTCTCAACTGTATTACTGGAAAGTGGAACAAAGAATCACTTGATTATTAACTAGAAGGAATCACAACTTGAGACACCACGTGCCCATGCTTGTGACCCCTACCTAGCTACTTCCATTATTTCCACCCAAAGAAACATTCCCCACTAAGGCTCCGTTTGTTTGGGGGAAAATATTTTCTGAAAAATGTTTTCCCCATTTTTTGGTGTTTGTTTCGCATCGAAAAAGTGAAAAAATGTTTTACGCTAAACATGTTTATCTCATTTTCCGAAAAATATTTTCATTTTTCGGAAAACATTTTGCAGGAAATCATTTTCCGAAAAATGTTTTACGCTAAACAAACGGAGCCTAATATTATTTCTAGTTTTCTGTATATTGTCCATAATTTTATTAGAAAAAAACATCTTTTTACAATAAGGTTGTAGTCTGATGGTAGGCACGGCTTGTCTGAGACCAAAAGTTTCGAATTCGAATCATCTATCTATGAAGAAAATATGGGAACATGTGTAAATTCTCTTTTAAAAAGAAGTGGAAAAATAAAGCTTTTTATACAACTAAATAAATAACAAACATGAATTAACATTTTTGTTACCTACTTCTATTTATTTAGTTTTACAGGTATAAAATGATTAGTAAAAAAAGATTGATAAGAAAAAAAAAATAGGAACAAAGTTTTTAACAACGAAACATTCATTTTGAGATAAAATATTCTTAAACATCGTTCATTTTCATTTAGAATGTGCATTCATTTAGAGACGGAGGGGATTTGTATCAAAAAAAAAAAAATCTTCAGGCTAAATAACTCAAAACAATAAAAAAAAAAAAATACAGCATATGTATATAAGAACCATAAATACTACTCCCTCCGTCCCATAAAACCTTACCCACTTTGTCATTTAGGGCGTCTCACTTAAAAGTTTAACTTTTCTAAAAAGGAATTTTTTTAATACTTCTTTATTCATGAGACCCACTTGTCATACTCACAACAACCATCCACTTACTATTCTCTACCCCACATTCTCTCTCCTACCCACTCACAACTCCTACTTTAATATCATTATCTCTTATTTTTCGTGCGAAACAGTAAATGGGTAACATAATATGGGACGGAGGGAGTATATATAATGTGATACCTCTTTAAGTTTGTTATTATCATTATTTACATAATATTCTTTGTCCATTTGTTAGCCAACTTTTACTGATATAGTTCCACATTCTACTCCTACAAACCTGATTGGAGCAGCTCAAGAAGGTAGGGACAAAGGACCAACCAAGCCAACGTGCAACATCAGCAACACAGGCCGCGGCGCTGATTCGTGGCCGTGCGAGCGCCACATTTGCAGAACAAGGATGCCTTGCGACGGAGCTTGAGGCGGGCGCCTCACAGATGATCATGCGGCCGCCTCACACATGTTCGACCAAACCATGAATTATCGGATCGAGGCGACGCCTCACTCTTCACGGGGCGGGCGCCTCACGGCGTTGGTGTTTCCTTATTTACGTATTGCTGTTTCCAAAGGCGTGTTTGATCTGATGTTTTGAACTTTTAATGGGGATATTTTGGTCTTTCGTTTGTCACTTTGTTTTAGGGTTTGGATGGAGTATTTAAACATCTTTTAGCTTGGATTAATGCAGACTTTTGTTTATTGAATTTTTATAAGAAAGCTGAAGCTTTTCTTCAGAACTTTGGTTGTTAATTCCGTTCGGCTATTTCTCATAGGCTTTTGGCTATCATTTGGTATCAGTATCCTGGTTATCAATGGCCGAACGCGGACGTGGTGCTCGAGATGGTCGTCGTGGACAGGGTAGAGGCGGCGTGCAAACCCCTGTGCGGATGAAATCCATCGGGGAGAGAGACCTACGCGATATTGTGAATGACGAATTGCGAAACCAAGTTCAGCGGCTCCAACAGCAGATTGCTGGTATGAGGGCTCCCACTGATGTGGGCTCTGATTCAGACGGCTCGTCTGATGAGGGAGGCTTTGCAGACGGGCGCAATCCCTTCGCTCGTGGTCATGATCGTGGACGAGGCTTGGGGCCGATCCTTCGAAGGATATCGGCATTGAAGATCGACATCCCGGAGTTTGAAGGTAAGGCACACCCCGATGAGTTCATTGATTGGCTAAATACCGTTGAACGTGTGTTTGATTTGAAACCTATGGACGATAGTCATAAGGTTAAGGTTGTGGCAATCAAATTAAAAAAGCATGCTTCTATATGGTGGGAACATGTTAAGAAGCAACCGGGCGAGAGGGGAAATCAAAAATTCACTCTTGGGATAAGATGAAAAAGTTGCTACGAAGGAAATTCCTTCCGACCACTATAGACGGAGGCTTTTCTTGATTACCATAATTTGAAACAGGGGATATGACCGTTGAGGAGTTCATCAACGAGTTTGATCGGTTGCAGATGCGGTGTGATGTTTCCGAAGAGGATGAACAGACCGTGCTCGCTTCCTTGGGGGACTACGTGTTGACGTGTCTGAGGTGGTTCAATTGCGCGTATTGGACCTATACGGATGTGTGTCGACTTGCCTTGAAGGTTGAGAAACAAATGAAGCGAAAGAAAGTGGTGAATCGTTGGCCGAGCAGGATGTTACCAACACTGTGGCGTTGGTAGTTCTAGCACACCAAAAGGGGTTCCCCCAACAACTCCGAAAACACCAAGCATGTACCCAATTCGGGTACCACCGCAGAAATACTAGGGGGAGGCACTGCGAGATGCTTCAAATGTCGTGGTATTGGTCACCTTCAAGCCGAGTGTCCCAACAGAATGTTGTTGCCTTACTTGAGGAAGAGTTGCCGGCCTATGATGAAGCGTAAGAGGTGTCCGACGTCGAGTCCGAGGTGGTTTATGCACACAGGGTCCGGCCTTGGTGGTTAGACGTGTGTTGAACGCAACAAACTGTGGATGATGATCAAATAAGCCCGCCATAATATCTTCAATACTAAGTGCACCGCCAAGGGTAAGGTTTGCAAGGTTATTATTGATGGTGGTAGTTGTGAGAATGTTGTGTCTACTACAATGGTGGATAACCGAGTTTGCCTACGGTTGTACACCCACAGCCATATAAGTTGTCTTGGTTGATCAAGGGCAATGAGCTCAAGGTGGATAAGCGGTGCCTCGTGCAGTTTTCTATTGGCAAGCGCTATAGAGATGAGGTGTGGTGCGATCTGGTACCGATGGATGCGTGCCATATTTTGTTGGGAAGGCCGTGGTTGTTTGACAGGCGGGTTAAGAATGATGGGTTCAAGAATATGTACACCTTCCGCATTTAATGACGTCTCTATTACTCTTTGTCAAGACGGACTCCGAGGGCGGGAGCAGACTACTAGCGAGAAACCGACGCATCGTCAGTTGCTCACCAACTCCTTAGTCGTGCAGAGTTTGATTCAGCAACTGCAGTGGAGTAGGGGTTCTATGTCCTTGTCTTGCTTGAGGAGAACGAGTCGGGTATGTCCACACCCGCAGAGGTACAGTCATTACTTGATGATTACGGTGATGTTACTCCTGATGAGATTCCTCCGGGACTCCCTCCCATGCGAGATATTCAGCATTGTATTGATCTTGTTTCGGGTGCTTCTATTCCGAACAAGGCTGCGTATCGATTGAGACCCAAGGAACATGAAGAGTTGGAGAGATAGGTGAGAGAGTTACTTGACAAGGGTGTCATTCGGGAAAGTATGAGCCCATGTGCGGTTCCAGCTTTGATGGTGCCCAAGGCGGAAGGGACATTACGTATGTGTATGGATAGTCGGGCGATCAATAAAATCACTATCAAGTACAGGTTTCCCATTCCTCGGATCGATGATTTGCTTGACCAATTACATGGTGCAAATGGGTGTTTTCCAAGATTGATTTGCGAAGCGGGTACCACCGTTCGTGTCGGACCGGGGATGAGTGGAAGACGGCTTTCAAGACTCGGGATGGATTGTATGAGTGGATAGTGATGCCGTTTGGGCTCTCTAATGCTCCTAGCACGTTCATGCGGCTCATGAACCAGATTTTCAGACCTTTCATTGGTACGTTTGTTGTTGTTTAATTTGATGATATCTTGATTTATAGTAAATCGTGGCACAACACTTGGGACACTTGAGACGGGTTTTGATGTTCTGCAGGTGAGCGTAAACTATATGCTAATCGTAAGAAGTGCCACTTTTTGACGGAGCAAGTGACTTTCTTGGGGTATGTTGTTACCAAGGAGGGTATTCGTATGGATGATTCGAAGGTGGAAGCTATTACTAGGCCCTACACCGACGAATGTTCATGATGTTAGGCGATTCCATGGTTTGGCTTCCTTCTATCGCCGTTTCATTCGTGATTTTAGCAATATTATTGCCCCTCTTATTGGCTCGCATCAAGGGAGTGTATTTGTGTGGAACAAGGCGGCGGAGGATGCTTTTCAGCTGTGAAAATGGCGGTGACACAAGCTCTGTTCTTATTTTGCCCGATTTTGATGAAGTTTTTGAGGTTCATTGTGATGCCTCCAATGTTGGCGTTGGTGGTGTGTTGAGTCGAGAATAAGGAAGCCTGTCGCCTTCTTTAGTGAAAAAGCTGAAACGATGCAAAGAAGAAGTACTCTACTTATGATAAGGAATTCTATGCCATTGTTCGCACCTTGGAGCATTGGCAACATTATCTATTGTCACGGGAGTTTGTGTTGTATTCGATCATGAGGCACTCAAATACATCCAAGGGCAAGATAAGCTTAATCTGCGACATGCCAAGTGGGTGGAGTTCATTCAGTTTTACGCTTGTCATTACACATAAGGCGGGAGTTCGAACCGTGTGGGCGATGCTTTGAGCCGTCGACATGCCTTACTATCTACATTGCGGGTTGAGGTATGCGGATTTGACACTTTTCGTGATTTGTACCGTGATGATCCATATTTTGGGGGGGTTTGGGATAAGTGTACTCGGGGTAATTTTCTGCACTTTTTGATCCATGATGGCTACTTGTTTAAGGGAACAAACTTTGTGTCCCTTATTGTTCGTTGAGGACCTTTATCATATCTCGAGAGTCATGAAGGGGACTTGCAGGACACTTTGGCAAAGATAAAACATTGGCTCTTGTAGGCGAGCAGTTTTTTTGGCCAAAGTTGGGGCATGATGTTGATCGTTTTGTGGAGAGATGTCGTGTGTGTCATGTAGCCAAGACTCGCAAGTCCAACGCAGGCCTTTATACTCCTTTGCCGGTTCCTCTTTTGCTCCATGGGAGGACATTAGCTTGGATTTTGTGTTGGGATTGCCTCGTACGCGGCTGACTGGAAGGATTCCATTATGGTGATGGTAGATCGTTTTTCAAAAATGTCCCATTTTGTTCCCTGCAGTAAGACGTTTGATGCAACACAAGTGGCAGACTTGTATTTCAAGGAGATTGTGAAGTTGCATGGCGTTCCCAAATCGCTTACCTCTGACAGGGATGTCAAGTTCGTTAGCCATTTTTGGCGCACATTATGGAGGAAGATGGGTTCGCGCTTACAGTTCAGTAGCTCGTATCACCCGTAGACAGATGGACAGACTGAGGTGACTAATCGTAGTTTGGGTAATTTATTACGCAGTTTAGTTGGTGACCATCCCCGCCAATGGGACTTGACACTTGCACAGGCCGAGTTTGCGTACAACACTTCTCGGAAACGGCACTACGGCAAAAGCCCTTTCCAAGTTGTGTATGGCCGTAACCCGCTCAGTCCCTTAGACCTCATTCCTCTTCCGGTTACCAGTCAATTCAGTTCTGATGCAGAGGCACGTGCAACTCAGATTAAAGAGCTTCATGAGCAGGTTCGCAAGCGCATTATTCGTCAAAACAACATGTACAAGCAACGGGTGGACAAGCATCGCAAGCGGGTTGTGTTTCAGGTTGGAGATTTGGTGTGGGTACACTTGCGCAAGGAGAGATTCCCAGCTGGTCGCTTTGGCAAGTTACAACCAAGAGCTGATGGTCCATTTCGTGTAGTGGAGCGGATCAATGACAATGCATACAAGATCGACTTGCCCGGTGAGTACAACGTCTCTGCCACGTTCAATGTCGCGGATTTATCAGCTTACCATGGAGACAATGACGATGATGGCAACTCGTGGACGAGTTTTTCTCAAGACGGGGAGGATGATATAGTTCCACATTCTACTCCTACAAACCTGGTTGGAGCAGCTCAAGGAGGTAGGGACAAAGGACCAACCAAGCCAACGTGCAACATCAGCAACACAGGGCCAGGCGGGCGCTTGATTCAGGGCCAGGCGAGCGCCCCATTTGCAGAACAAGGATGCCTTGCGACGGAGCTTGAGGCGGGCGCCTCACAGATGATCATGCGGCCGCCTCACACATGTTCGACCAAACCATGAATTACTGGATTGGAGGCGGACGCCTCACTCTTCACGGGGCGGGCGCCTCACGGCGTTGGTGTTTCCTTATTTACGTATTGCTGTTTCCAAAGGCGTGTTTGATCTGATGTTTTGAACTTTTAATGGGGATATTTTGGTCTTTCGTTTGTCACTTTGTTTTAGGGTTTGGATGGAGTATTTAAACATCTTTTAGCTTGGATTAATGCAGACTTTTGTTTATTGAATTTTTATAAGAAAGCTGAAGCTTTTCTTCAGAACTTTGGTTGTTAATTCCGTTCGGCTATTTCTCATAGGCTTTTGGCTATCATTTACCCTAATGAGAGGAGGCAAGTCTTGAATACAATGGAACATGAGTAGAATTATGAGAAGAGCTAGCCAAAGTAGCAAGATTCTCAGCCACATAATTGCACTCCCTGAAGCAATGAGAGAAGGAAAACAAAGGAACTGATCTGTTCTAGTTCATTATATTTCCCTGTTTAAGAAAAAAAATGGATGATTTTGAGGTTTTGTGAAATCTAGTTTTTTCATTTCAGGAATTTTTGCTAAGGGTTCAAGAATGCTTGGTATTATATATTAATATTATAATAAAGGATGCTATATGAAGGCAATTCATACATATGAAGAGAAGGAGAATTGATATGAATGACTCAATTTTATTATGATACAAGAGTTGCATATTTATAGGTCATATCTTATCCGTCTCACTCTCACTTTGAACACCAATGATTAATATATTCATTATGACGTTTCCAATTTCCAATAGAATCTCCGAAACTTTACAATAAGAGAAGGTCATCTCCTAGAATCTTCTAGATCTATACAAATATTATCTTCCTAAACTAATTGATATGAATCTCTAATTGATATACACAATATCTCTAAGTTTGGTAAACAAGATAATCACAATATATAACAATATATACTTGATAATATTATATTTTGATAATATAATATTTCTAATATGCCCCCGCAAGATGGACGATCTTTGGATAAGTCCAATCTTGAAGAATGATGAGATGAACCGGGTTTGATGTAGTGGATGGAGACGGATGTGTTCTCCGACGTGCATGACTATGTCGGAGACGGTGGGGTTTTGGAGAGGGGTTTCGGCAGGTGAGTTTTGCCGAGGGGTTTGAAGGAGGTGAGAGGGTTTCGTCCGGTGGGTTTTGCCGAAGGGTTTGAAGGAGGTAAAGAGGGTTTCGGTCTGTGAGTTTTGTCGAGGGATTTGAAGGTGATGTAGAGGGTTTCGGCAGGTGGGTTTTGCCGAGGGTTTGAAGGAGGTAAAGAGGGTTTCGGCTACTAGGGTTTAAGTCGATGGTGGTGAGGGTGTTTTGGTGGCAGGCAGTAGGTTTTACCTAGAGTAGAGGTGATAGTCAGTAGTGTTTGGCCAAGGTTTAGGGGGTGGGGTTTTGATGTTGGTGGCGGAAGGAATGGTGGTGAGGGGGTGAGAGTGGGGCGGCTTTAGGGTTTTATCGCTAGGGTTTGACAAAGTAGTAGGGTTTCGGCTTTAGAGAGGTTTGAGCCGAGGGGTTTGAAGGAGGTGTAGGAGGGTTGTCTTTGGGTGGGGCGGCTTAGGGTTTTGCCGCTAGGGTTTTGGCTGAGAAATTCTATTATGGATCTTATTGCTCTGATACCATATTAGAATAAAGGATGATAGACGAAGTCAATTCATACATGGAGAGAGAGAGAGAGAGAGAATTGATATAAATGACTCAATTTTATTATGATACAAGAGTTACATATTTATAGGGTTACAATGAGAGGAGATCATCTCCTAGAATCTTCTAGATCTATACAAATATTATCCTCCTAAACTAATTAATATGAATCTCTAATTGATATACACAATATCTCTAAGTTTGATAAACAAGATAATCACAATATATAACACTTTATACTTGATAATATAATATTCCTAATATTATAATCGGTGAGAAAACATGCACATACATAATAAACGTACAACAAAAACACACAAATTTACATGGTTCGTCAATGACGTGTTAGCTACGTCCACGGATACGGATAGAGAGAACATAATTATTACTAAGGAGGAACAAAGTACATATTGCAATGGTTATGTAACAGACTTCTACATCACTAGAACAGAGAAATATCATACAAAATTGATCTCAGATAAACTAGGTTTCCAGATATTCAGATTATCAGCCCAACGGGTTATGAGGATATTTTCACTCTCTAACTCTGATCTAAGAGTTTCAAGAAAATTCAAACTAACGCGGCCCAAAATCAGGATTTTTCCGAACCTATGCGACCACACCATATGGTTGCATAGGTAGTTTAATAAATATGCAACTGCATGATGCGGCCGGATAGCCCATGAACTGCTTGGACACCAAATAGACAAAAACCTCGAAACAAAATGCTATCTAGAGTATCATTCATCCTATAAATTCCTTTAGGAAACTTGTTGTGCTGCAATTTCCCAAGGACACAATGTCCTAAAAACTCGAGGCCTTTGACCTTATAACCACATAGAAGATCATTCTTTGCTAATATATGCATCCCCCTTGCACTCATGTAACCGGCCTCATATACCAAAGCTTCGTCATATTCTCCTCGTCCACCTCTCATAATGCAATACAAATTGAACCCGAAAGTGTGAATCCTTTGAGACAGTATATAAGGAACCCTGTTATATACGTTTCAAACCACATATGAACCCCTGCAGACATATGTTGCTCCACCTTTACCTTTGAAACTGTATCCCTTGTTATCCAATAGACTTAACGATATCAGATTCTTTTTTATGAGTGGAACATGCCTTACACATTGAGTGCGCAGAACATACCATCATATGTTTGTAAATTTAAGGAGCCAATGCCCACCATATTACAGATAACCTTGCTAGCCATATGATTTTAGCCCTCATCTACCTGTTCATAAGTCGTGAACCACTCCATATATGATAAGAATCCTAGAGTCTAGAATTCATGCATCATTCCAACATATGTTTTCCTCATACGCTAGGGTAAAATCCTCTTCACAACTAGCAATATTTGCTACAACAACAGTACCATCCGTCTTCTTTTCAGAATGCTGCCTCTTCTTCCTTTTAAGACAATAGATCTTCCGATGCCATTTCTCTTTGCGGCATCTTACAGACATCCTCCGGATTAGTACCTTTCGGAGATGAATAATTGTTTTTCTTCTTTTCCCCTTAATCATGGCCTTTGCTACGACTAGCAACCAATGCATACGCCTAAGTCTATATACTCATATCACTCGCCTTTCAGCTCAACTCTCCTGTCTTTAGAGAAACTAGGTTTTCAAATGTTCAGAATATCGACCACAAGGGGTTATGCGACCCACCATGAGGCCGCGAACATAGTCTAATTATCGAGCCTATGCGATCGTACCATGCGGCTGCAAAGGTAGTCTGATAACTATGTGACCGCATACCCTTGAGTTGCTCGAACACAAAATAGTCAAAAATCACAAAACATACTGATATTGATGGAGAAAATCCCACTGTGTAATAAAAACCTTGCAAGTGCACAAGTTACCGAAGTAGCAATGTACAAATAGTAAGGGTCGAACCACAGAGACTCGTGTGATTTAACAAATAAATTTAATTAATGCTAAAAGTAACAAAATGGGGTTTTTGATTTGGTTTATTGACTAAATTACTAAAACGAGAAATTAAACTATTTAATTGAAGAAAACAAGAAAGCAATAAACTAGGATTTAAAATCAGATCAAAGAAATTCACGGATTGGATTTCATAATTGCATCCCCTCTATGCTAATGATTTTGCTAAAGAAAATACCAATTTCATTCAAAGACTCTTTCACTTGGTTAAGGGTTGGGACGTTTGGTGTGCGGATTGCAACCCCAATATTTCTATCTTGATATCAATTCCGGTAGGTCAAAATATCATTCAAGAAATTCATTAAGTTCATAAGAAATATATGAGTCTAAGTTGTATTGTATTCCGGTAGGTCAACAATCCAACCTAATTGATGAATTAGTGTACTTTAAATAAACCGTCCACGGTAGTGCAACAGTCTAAAACAAATTAAAGAATGATAATTAATTCATCAAATAAGAATGAAAGAGTTTGGAAGAATTCAAACTTGAATTAGCATAGAGGTTCAACAATTACTACATCCAATCCATGAAAAGGAAACTTAGCTACTCATATTCATGATTGACATCACAAAATATGAATAATACAAATAAAACATCAAACCTCAAATCCTTGCAAAAACCTTCAAAAACAAACTCTTCAATCCTTCAAACCCTAGGCAAAAAATATGAGACCAAAAAGTTCTTCTTCTAATAATAATAATGAGAATATATATAGTCCTAAAACAATCCTTCAAAGACTAGGAAAAGGAATTAAAAGGATTCATCAAAATCTGCAAAGGATCTCCAAAATCCTTTCAAAATAAGGAAACTGCCCTCCTTGGTTCGGCCACACCGGCGTGCGCCCACTACTTCCGGCGTGCGCCCACTATCAACTCTGAGAGTTTCGGGCGTGCGCCCACTTGAACCGGGCGTGCGCCTGCTTTAATTCTTTGGCCCAAACAGCTTTGGCCCATCAATCCTCCTGGCCCAACAATCCTTGTAGTGGCCGGCCACTTCTCTATTTGTTCCTCGACCATGGCCCCAAAAAGTCTAGCATTGCTCGGCCAAATAACAAGCTTTCCTCGGCCAGCTTTCCTTGGTGATTTTTAGTACCATTTATATATTCGTTTCGTTCCACAATTTTGCCTTCGCACTTTGACCGCTATAATGACTTCTTTTGCACTTCGCTCTTTAGACTTTTATTTTTCATTTAATCCCACGAATTTTTATATATCAAATTCATCCAAAAATTCCATATTTCCAATTTAGTCCCTTAATTTCCAATATTTCCACTTTGGTCCTTGAACTTCATAATTTCCGTTTAGTCCCAAATTTTCCAAAATTGCAATTTGATCTAAAAGCTTCCAAAGTTCGCTCCAATCCTCCATTTTCTCAATAATTGCACTTCAACCCCTGTACTTTCAAAACACTAGAAAATACATTAAATTCTCAAGGTTTCGAGCACCAAATAAGCTAGGAAATATATCTTTTGGATGGGTAAAACCACATCCATCAAATACCCCCAAACTTATCTTTTGCTCGTCCTCGAGTAAAACAAAAGAAATAACCAAAAACAAAATTACTCTAACAAATAAAAACACTCAACAAAAATATTTTTGATATGTTCTCAAAATATACAAGGTTGTCGGCCAAAGAAGTCTCAGATTCTCACAAAATATGCTAAACAAGTGCCAATAAGAAAATGCAATTACAATTACATTAATGCATCTAACCCACAATTTTCCACCTCGGCTTTGACCGGTGAATGAAATATGGGAGATCATGATCACTAAGATAAGATTGTTTATGGGATCACTAACACATGCTCTAAATCACAGATACAATACAATTATTTACACAAGGATACTCATATGCATGATTACGCACTTGTCAACCCGATTACTTAATATTGAATACGAATTATGGCTCAAAGTTAAGTCCACAACAAATGTGGGGCTAGGCTCACGGGTACAAACGAAGGAAAGGATATACAAATTCAAGAATGTGAAATTAAAAACCTTCCATTGCAATACTTCTTTCCGAATTTTAACTTTTCCGCTCACCTTTGTTTTCCCAATGCTTGAACCCCCAAACTAGAACTTTGTTCATACTTTATACACATTGGGGTTGAAAGCATTCCCTCTCTCAAAATAGGTCACTCATCAAACATATTTCACGTAATTGGGGGGCAAACTTTTGATTTTCTCCATATTTTTTTATTTTTTTTTTTTATTTTATTTTTTTTTTTTTTTTTTTTTTTTTTTTTTTTTATTTTTGATTGCCCCCTTTTATACAATACAAGTCATGTTTCCAACTTTTGACCTTCCTCACTCATTTCCAAAATTTCCCCATGTAACCCCCAAACGATCGTTTCTAATTCCACATTCTTGCAAAGGTGGGATAACCTATTCTCAGGTGTCGGGTTAGGGATTAGGCATCAAATGAAGGCGAATGGTGGTCTAGATGTTCCATTCTTTCTAACCGGCTCAAAAGGGATCAAGTGACAATTTATATATATAGTGACGAGAAAGTCAAAGGCTTACAAGAGGGTTGTCAAAGAAAGATAAGCCATAAATATCAAGTAATCTATTGGTTTGTTATTGACAAGCATGCAATCCCCGTTCTAGGACCCCGAGAATGTCAAAGTGAACCCATAAAGGGCACCTAAATTAATGACCATGATCAAGAATTAAAACGGAAGTGAATGGTGGTGCAATTATGTTTTACATGCATTCATGCAATTCTAATTAACATATTCAAATTGGCACAAACTAGCAAAACTCAATCAAAAACCCTCAAATCATCACGGACGTTGGCCAACTTCCAAACATATAATGAGAACAAAATTTTTTGAATTTTTCTATTTTTTGGAGGGTGACACTATATACACTTCCCTATAAACCCACAAACTCGAAGAGATATCTACCCCCAAACTCAAAACATGCTATGTCCTCATAGCAAAGAGAACAAAAACATGCTTCGGGTTCAAAGGACGATATGACACAACAAAGCAAATAAATAAAGCAATAAAACATACCTACTTGGGTTGCCTCCCACTTAGCGCATTTGTTTAAGGTCGTTAGCCCGACCATTGCTCCCAACTAAATGAGATTTGATGTGACCGCATTCATTTTGGCCTTGGCTTTCCTTCCCTTGGCCCACTTCGCACATTCTCGGGCACAAATGCCCACAACTTTCCACAAAAATTCACCCTTTGTTATAAGCTCGGGTGGGGCCCAAGAAACTTTTCGAACCTTTTTCTTGCTCTTTTTCTTTTTCTTCAATTTCTTTTTCTTGGGGACCTCTTCCCCAAACTCATTTGGTGCCTTATTCTTATCACAATCAAGCACCTCCTTTTCCTTCACATCATTGCAAGCATCCACCTTGCATTCATCTTGACAGACAAAGCATCAGAAATATCAAGAGAGCAACACTCTTCTATTTTAGCACATGAATCAATATAGGTAGACTTGAGTGGAAAGAAAGATTTCAATGGGGACACCGACTCCTTTTTGGATCGGTCTAGGGGGTGATACGGGCCATCACAAGAACCAAGATTGTCGGCCTTATTTTTCACGGCACACAAGTGGGAACCCGCACTATCCCTAGATTTCTCACCGTCATTTGGCACAACTTCACAATTATCAACATAAGAACACACCTCTCTATCCTCACTCGGATGTTTCATGGCATCAAACACAGAAATTTCAATTTTCTCACCCGCCACTGTCATAGATAGTTTGCCATTCTTCACATTAATAATGGTGTTGGTCGTCGCCATGAAGGGTCTCCCAAGTAATATGGGTGAATCCGGCGACTTCCTTCACCTCTTGGCATTTCAAGCACAACGAAATCAACAGCACAATGAATGAATTTACTTGAACTAAAACATCCTCCACAATGCCCACGGGTCTTTTAATGGACCGATCCGCAAGTTGTAGGGCCATTGTGGTGGGTTTCAATTCGGGTAAACCCAACTCCTCATATAAATAATATGGCAACAAATTAATGCGGCCCCAAGATTCAACATCGCTTTTACCCCCTTTGACTCCCCATAGTAATAGATATCAGAAAACTTCCGGGGTCTTTTAATTTGGGTGGAAGACAATGTTGCACCACTGCGCTAGCATTTTCACTCAACACTATTCTCTCATCTGTCCCATACCTATGTTTCTTGTAATTTAATTCTTTGAAAAATTTGGAATAAGCAGGAATATTTTTTATCACATTGAGTAAAGGGATATTGATGTTCACCTTAGAAACCATGTTCATCAATTCCGACATCTGCTTATCCACTTTATGTTTTAAAATCCTTCCAGGAAGCGACGGGAGGTACATATGGCATGGGGTTGGAGAATTAACTTTAGAATTTTCTCCCATGTCACTTGTACTCTTATCACAACCAACTTCATTTTTATCCACATTAGCATTATTTTCTACAACGGGAGGGGAGAAGAAGATGAAGGAGATATTACCTCACTACCTACCTGTTTGCCACTTCGGAGAGTGATAATGGCATTTGCTTGAGGAGGTTGGCTAGGCAATGTCCCGGCCTTATGACTTTGTAGGGTGGTAGCTAGTTGCCCAATTTGGGTCTCCAACTTCTGAATGGCGCTTCGTGGTTCTTGGAAGCTTGTTGATTTTCCGCCCTCAATTGATTATTTTCGGCTTGCAATTTTTCCATGGCCACTTCCCACGGTTCCACTTTTATGCTCATCTTGTAGGTGGAGGTTGAGGATGGAGAGGCTTATTTTGTTCTTGATTGCCTCCCCATGAAAAATTTGGGTGTTGCCTCCACCCGGGTTGTAATTGTTCCCAAACCGATTATTATTTGGTGGGAACCGTTGACCAAATCCTTGCATCGCCTGTACCTGCTCAGTTTCATAGCCAAAGGAACTAGTAGAGGGACATGAGTTATAATCATGAGATTTAGAGCCGCATGTAACACAACTATCATACACAAGATGAGCAGTAGAAGGCATAGAAGAAGAGGCATTTTGCAAAGCTAATTTATCAAATCTTTGGTTGAGCAATGCAAAGTGCTTAGCAATCTCATTATTCAATCCGACCTCATTTACCCCCCTTGTTGCTCCCCTAGAACCTTTTTGTTGAGAATTAGCGCTCGACATCTCAAACAATTCCTGGCATTGTTTGTACAGTCTTGGTACCCAAACTACCTCTGTTTGCATTATCAACCATGGATTGGTATTCGAGGATAAAGCCCCATAAAATGTTTGATGCAACATAGAAGCAGGAAAATTATGATGAGGGCATTGAATTTGCAACATCCTAAATCTATCCCATGCCTCATGGAAGGCTTCCCCCGGTTCCTGTGCAAATCCCATAATTTTTACCCTAAAATCTGTCAATGCATTATAAGGGTAGAACTTAATAAGAAACGCATCATGTAAAGCATCCCAAGTATTGATTCTACGGGGAGGAAGTAGCAATAGCCAAGTTTTGGCTTTGTCTTTCAATGCATAAGGGAAGCACTTCAGTCTCAAGTGCTCCGAGGTGACACCCTGTTTTGTAGGGAACCCACTCAAGGTAGACATAAATTCTCTCAAAAACGCTAACGCATCCTCACCGTGAAGGCCATAAAAATTAGGAATCATGTTAAAATATTGGCCTTTGATCTCATAAGCTAGTGCTGCATCGGGCAACACTATGCACGACACCGATGTGTCGACTCTTGGCCTAGCAAAGGCATTCATGACTTGATCCGCCATCACAAAATTAGATTCTTCTTCTTCCTCGGTGGAAGAAGTTTCCAACTCACTTAATTCTTCTTCTGTCCCGGTGACAGAAGTGTCAGATTCAGTTTCACTCACTTGAGTAGAGGGAATGCCTCTCTCAATTCTGTCTATATCGTCGTTCAAAGGAACCAAATTAGGATCCAATGACCGGCGACCAAACATGCACCGATTAAATTAACTTGTTAAAAATCACAACAAGTCCCAGAACTAGCGCCAAAAACTTGATGGAGAAAATCCCACTGTGTAATAAAAACCTTGCAAGTGCACAAGTTACCGGAAAGTGCAGTAGCAATGTACAAATAGTAAGGGTCGAACCACAGAGACTCGTGTGATTTAACAAATAAATTTAATTAATGCTAAAAGTAACAAAATGGGGTTTTTGATTTGGTTTATTAACTAAATTACTAAAACGAGAAATTAAACTATTTAATTGAAGAAAACAAGAAAGCAATAAACTAGGATTTAAAATCAGATCAAAGAAATTCACGGATTGGATTTCATAATTGCATCCCCTCTATGCTAATGATTTTGCTAAAGAAAATACCAATTTCATTCAAAGACTCTTTCACTTGGTTAAGGGTTGGGACGTTTGGTGTGCGGATTGCAACCCCAATATTTCTATCTTGATATCAATTCCGATAGGTCAAAATATCATTCAAGAAATTCATTAAGTTCATAAGAAATATATGAGTCTAAGTTGTATTGTATTCCGGTAGGTCAACAATCCAACCTAATTGATGAATTAGTGTACTTTAAATAAACCGTCCACGGTAGTGCAACAGTCTAAAACAAATTAAAGAATGATAATTAATTCATCAAATAAGAATGAAAGAGTTTGGAAGAATTCAAACTTGAATTAGCATAGAGGTTCAACAATTACTACATCCAATCCATGAAAAGGAAACTTAGCTACTCATATTCATGATTGACATCACAAAATATGAATAATACAAATAAAACATCAAACCTCAAATCCTTGCAAAAACCTTCAAAAACAAACTCTTCAATCCTTCAAACCCTAGGCAAAAAATATGAGACCAAAAAGTTCTTCTTCTAATAATAATAATGAGAATATATATAGTCCTAAAACAATCCTTCAAAGACTAGGAAAAGGAATTAAAAGGATTCATCAAAATCTGCAAAGGATCTCCAAAATCCTTTCAAAATAAGGAAACTGCCCTCCTTGGTTCGGCCACACCGGGCGTGCGCCCACTACTTCCAGGCGTGCGCCCACTATCAATCTGAGAGTTTCGGGCGTGCGCCCACTTGAACCGGGCGTGCGCCTGCTTTAATTCTTTGGCCCAAACAGCTTTGGCCCATCAATCCTCCTGGCCCAACAATCCTTGTAGTGGCCGGCCACTTCTCTATTTGTTCCTCGACCATGGCCCCAAAAAGTCTAGCATTGCTCGGCCAAATAACAAGCTTTCCTCGGCCAGCTTTCCTTGGTGATTTTTAGTACCATTTATATATTCGTTTCGTTCCACAATTTTGCCTTCGCACTTTGACCGCTATAATGACTTCTTTTGCACTTCGCTCTTTAGACTTTTATTTTTCATTTAATCCCACGAATTTTTATATATCAAATTCATCCAAAAATTCCATATTTCCAATTTAGTCCCTTAATTTCCAATATTTCCACTTTGGTCCTTGAACTTCATAATTTCCGTTTAGTCCCAAATTTTCCAAAATTGCAATTTGATCTAAAAGCTTCCAAAGTTCGCTCCAATCCTCCATTTTCTCAATAATTGCACTTCAACCCCTGTACTTTCAAAACACTAGAAAATACATTAAATTCTCAAGGTTTCGAGCACCAAATAAGCTAAGGAAATATATCTTTTGGATGGGTAAAACCACATCCATCAAATATCTATGTGATCGCATGATGCGGCCGGCCATATAGCCCCGAACTCGACTTTTGCTCTTCGATCTTCATATTCAAGGAATCTCCAACACTAGGGAAAAATCGTCAGAAAAAAATTGATTGACTAATATTGATAATTTTGGAACCTTATTAAAAAAAATTAAAACATGAGACCCTAATTGACATACTCATATGAATATTGGACACTAATTTGTCATGACACTGATTTAAAATCAACTTTAGCCTATTTTGTGTTCAATCTCCATACATTCCCTCCATTTGATACAAATAATAATAATTCCCCGTCTCACTTCAAGAGTCCTAGGATAGTATTTCACGCTTCTTAAAAAAAAATTAAAAATGAATAAAAAATTACAAGTGAGTAGAAGATTAGAGGAGAGAGAATGTAAAAGTTAAAACATTTATGATAAAAGTACTTTTTGATTGGTTTTTTTTATAAATATGTTAAATATTATAAGGATATAATGAATGATTTTTTTGTAAATATATTTACATTATAAGAGTATAAATGTCTGAAACACTGTTCAAAATTTGTCATTTATGAAATGAAACTCTTAGTCTGGGACGGACCAAAAGAGAAAGTAGGACTCTTGAAGTGGAACGGAGGAAGTAATTCATATTCAACAAGCCAAACTTCTTAAAGACAACACTTTTTTTAAGTGTTTGCACCTTCATATCGCACCAATTTAAAAAAAAAAAAAAAAAAAAAAAATTGGAAAGGGAGTGTGGGGGAGGGGGGAGGGGGGTGGAAGTGGGGGACAGGTGAAAATAGGTGCAACTCAGTGTTTACATACTTTTAAACACCACCTTGGTCCATTTCATAGCATGATGACACACAATTGTCCAACGGAATTAATAAAGGGGGAAGTGTAGATGTGATGAGCTGTGGAAAGTGAGGAGGATTGTAATGTAAGAGATGAAGAAGCCATGTGAAATTGTTTGCACGCTTTCCCTTATTAACCCTTTCCTTTTACGTTCAATCAATGCCTTTGCCTGGCCTGGCCACATGTAGGCAGCACAGCACAGCAGCATCTCTCTTCTACTTCTACTTCTACTTCTACTTGTACTAGTACTACTACAACTGTTTCTTGGCACCTTCCATTCCATCTTTCGAAACGGGTTCTACCCATTTCAACTTGATCCTCTTTCGGGAACGAATAGAGTATATGATAGTTAGAATCGGAGTTTAGCCAAAATTAGGTTCTTCCGTACAGGGCCCCAAATCTGAGAGGGCCCCCATTTTAGATTAGCCCATATATATCTTCCATAAAAAAAAAAAATAATAATAGGGCCCAATTTTATAAAACTTGTCTTTATATGAAAGTACTTGTATATATTTTATAGTTACTGTGTTTTTTTCTTTAAATATTAGGGCTCAATTTTCACATTTCGCACAGGACCCCTATAATTTCCGGGACGGGCCTGCTCTTAGGGTTCCATGGAAAACTCTTTTAACATTTCACATGACTCCATCATCACATGCACATGTAAATGGATCAATAATTGTTTTACTTCATTAGAATCACATTATGCAATATGTCATGCAACATGCTATAAAAGCTTTGATTATGCACCACCAGCTCATATTCACTATACATACATACATCCATAATTATGTCAAAAAGAAATACTTCCTCCTCCTCCGTCTCTAAATGATTTTCTCACTTTTTTTTTTCATTACAAATATATTTAAGCAATAATATTCTTATGAAAGTTTATGAAAATTTATTACTCAAAATACCTTCGTAACGATAACCAAAAAATGGGAAGATCATTTTGGGACGGAGACGGAGCCACACAATCTTAGCCGTAGAAATGTCAGTTAAAAAGGTCCCAGAACTTGAGAAGCATTCTTCATAAATGAAAATGTCCTTCAAAGGGTTCAGATAACTACTGTCTACCATTACTTGAACAAGAGCCCATTCAAGTATAGATGATTTCCATATGCTCCCTCCGTCCCGGAAATATTGTCTCATTAAATGTAAGAGTATTAAGTGTGAATAATACCTGCACTTCCACGCAGGTTATCCATACGTTTAATGCGCAACACTGTGTAAACACCCTCTACCGGGACAAATGAACCAGAGGAAATAGGCAGAAAAATGTGCCCCAGTCCGGCTTTCTTGTTAATCATGCACAACAACAACTAATAAGATCAAAGTAGACGTTGAAGGTAAATTTGGTCAACGAGAGAGTCTTCTTCTAGATTTGACACGCCGGCGAAATAAGCAGAAAAATAATACCACAACTGTTACAAGAACCACCTGAATTACCGTCACAACCTTCAGACCTGGAATTAACAACCCTCCATGTCATTTTTTTTAGGTTTCCAGTCTGCAAAAAAAAAAAAAAATGATCTTAATAAAATGATTACCTTGAATTTTCTGGACCGCGTCGTCTCCATCAAGCCTATTCTTCCTTGGTTTGGTAACAACAGAACCATAATTAGTTGCCTTGTATATAATATTCCCGCCCATCACGCATGTATTAGGACAGTAGCTGCTCCCATCATTCTCATCACTCCCGTCACAACAATCTACAAAAAGAATAGACGTCACTAGTGAAATCAAAATGATCCGAAAAAGGATAATATCCCGAACCAGAATTGTGGCAGTTGTGTGAAAAGTTGGACAGAGAAATATGTGTATATATCTAGGGCTGCTATCAAGTCGGTTCCAGTTTAATAATGGCATCTCGAAGTCGATTCAAATACATTGTAATCGAATAAGAATTCGAGATGAACATTAAAACGAACATCATTGGTAATTGTATTACCAATTCAACTTGAATATACATTTGCGAGTAATCGAGTCAACAAATACTCTCGAAATTGTATATCCGTTCGAGTATTCGAATATTTGCAAATATGAGGACTACTTTATGCAATTGAGCCTTGTTGCCGTTTCTTTGCTGTTGATTGATATATGTTGGGCCTTTCAAACAGAGAGATAACAATGAGTGAAACCAATATTTATTTAAAATTTAAATTCAAGGCACTAAATAGAAATATAATAATCCCTTTGCCCCATAATAAATGTTTGCCCCATGATAAATGTCGCTTATGTTTGACTTTTTGGTTAACTTAATTTAAATTTGACCACAAAATTGCTCAAATTTAATTATTCTCATTAAATTGTGAAAACTTTTAATGGTAATAATTGTAATAGAGAATCAAATACATTTTTTACAATTTCATGCAGATTAGTAAATCATCGTTAAAGTTCGGTCAAACTTCAACCAAGTTGAGCAAAAAGTCAAACATGAGACATTTATCCCGGGACGGAAGGAGTATATTACTATCATATGAACATACCAATGATAAACAAGAGATGAGTTCAATTAACTACTTAACTAATAATTACTCCACAGCCATCCACATTCATCCAGTAATGAAGGAGAACATGTACAAACACTTTAAAATTAATGATTATTAGAATTGTATCTAATATATTAGCAATAGTATTATTAGGAACATTCACATTATTATTGGAATGCAAAATAAATCAAAATCAAACTACTATAATAAAAATAAATAAATTATAATTATTATTTCGTAGTACTGTTAATAGATAAATAATTCTCTTGGTTTTTGAATATTTCTTCCAAGCAATAAAATTAAGAGGCTTTGACCAATAAGTCCTTTGCCCAATCAAAATGACTTATAGGGACAAATATTTTCAAAACAACCAAAAAGTCCCTGGAAATTTCGCTTTACCAGATTGCACCTCACTCTCTCACGCCCGCACAAACGGGTGTCAAGTTGCCAGCCAGCCAGCTGCACTCTCTCTCTCTCTCTCTCCTCTCTCTTCCTTTTTTTCCCTCAATATTTTAAATGCAAGATCTCAAGATCTAGAAATCGAAAAAAGAATCTGAAACCGTTGATTAAATTGTATCATCAAAGATAAATCAAACAAGTACACTCGGATCATATTATTCAAAATTTAAAATAAAAATAAAAATACCATTTTTCACTTATAAAAATCTGAGAATGATATTTTTCATTTGATCACACCATAGTATAACTCGTTTACACCTTATTTAAACAATTGATAAGTCAATTTCTCAATTGTTTAAAGGTAAATGAGTGTGTTGCCACATATTCTTTCAGCACTAGAGAAACCAATGTCATCTCCTTTAAACAACAAACAAACAGATAAATTAATTTCTCCCTTACGAACAATCAAGAAATTCATTTCTCACTTGTGAATGATCGTAAAAATTCATTTTTAATTGCTAATGTTAAATAAATGTGTTACCACATCTATAAAATAATTGATAATGATATCTAAATTTCTCGATTGTTTAAAGCTAAAATGAATGCAAGTCACACATTCCTTTAAAGTACAAACAACTGATCAATTAATTTCTTCCCGACGAACAATTAATAAATTTATTTCTCACTTGTGAATGATCGAAAAAAATCATTTTTCAGTTGTTTAAAGTTAAATAAATGTGTTACCACATCTTTAATGAACAACTGATAACTAAATTTCTTGGTTGTATAAAGTTAAATTTGAAAATTTTTTATATACCCTAAAAAATTGATAAATTAATTTATCTAATTTTTGAAATAAAATAGTTTGGAGTTGAGAAATTATTTAATTGAGAAATTCATTTCTCTTACAATTGAGAAGTATGTTTGTTTTGTGCTATTATAATAAATGTGCGAAAACTTAACAATAAAATGGCTTAACATAGTGGTTCAAGGAGTCACTTTAAGTCTCTTGGTTATGGAAAGTCCCGAATTTAACTCCTACCTAAGACATTTATTTTAAATAGGACCCCAAAGAGAGGGATGGGGGCGGCTGGAGGTGGGGTGGGAAGGGGTAAGGTGGCTGAATGTTTGGTCACCAGAGGGAAGTGGGGTGGTTGGAGGTATGCGGCGGTCGTGGGTTAGTGGGCGGCGGTGATGGAGGTTGGCGGGTGAGAGAGGGAGAAGAAATGCATATAAGGGGTTTTAGGAGGTATGAGGTAGTTTTGTCATTTAGATTTATTATAAATAGGGCCAGGACTCTACGGAGATTTTGATTTCAACCCAGCGATCATAAGGTAAAAATTGGAATGTGATGTTTTTTATTGGTAAACATGCTATTTCAGGGACTTGTTAGTAAAAACTCCTAAAATCAATAATGAAGATAATAATAAAAATAATATATCTATTATTATTTTAGTTATTCTCACCGTAATGATTAATATTATTGTTACTCCTATTATAATGATTTTTATTATTTTCTCACAAATTTTAGATAATAACTATAATAAACTAATAAGTACTTTTGTGTTTGGGAAATTGAAAAATAAAGAATTTTGATTCAAAGAATAACTATATGAGTTTAATACTCCCTCTGTCCCAGAATGATCATCTCATTTACCTGTTTTTGTTTGTCTCAAAAAGATAATCTCATTTTTTAAATTATTAGGTTAAAATCACTGAACTTCCAAAATTGTCAACCAAGGAAAAAGAGAGGGGGGGGATGAGGTCAACCAAGAAAGTGAAGGGAGCAATGGAGTAATAATGAAACCTTATTTTAAGGGTAGTGATGTAAATGAAAATGGGTTATTAAAATGTTTGAATAGTTAAATGGGACTATCATTATGAGACGAGGTGGTATTTGTAAGTCGAGTCGAATTCAATTCAAGTTTAAAATGTTTGTCTAATATTCACTAGTTAACTCGATACGACTCGAATTGCCAACGACTACTAAAATCATATGAGTCGACTTTTGTAATTGAGCTCGAGTCCATATATCGAACAACTCGACTCGACGGACAGCCCTATATCTATCAAAAGAAGGTTGCTTCTATAACCTGCATAAATAAGACTAGAAACTTGAGTGATAAAGAAACATACCACAAATATGGTCGTTTACGCGAGAAGAGAACAAAAATCGAGGCGTACTTCCAACATTCCTGCAATAAAACTTACCAGCTGGGCAAGCTGATGTTCCTACAAATTCCAAAAACAAAAACCATTACTCACTCGTATCAACCAAAAATACTTGATATATACTCCCACCAACCCAATATTATGGTTACTAAAATTGAATGCGCATAGATTAAGAAAAAAGTAAATGTAGTGAGTATGAAAAACAAAGTAGGAAAGAGAAAAAGGGTTGGGAGATTTTTGCGGCGAGTATGACAAGTGGGTCTCATTGACTATTTTGGATTAGTAACTATTGGGACGCCCAAAAGGAAATTAGTAACCATAATATTGGGACGGAGGGAGTATAATTTAAAATTATAAATAATAAAAATAATGGTCTTAACAAGCATCATATTGTTTGAATGAAAACACAAACATAAGAATTCAGGCCTTTTTCTCTTGCCCCAATCGTAACACACTTGTAACGTAGTTTTCCTGCCAGATGATTTGCATTCACTTCTGGAAGATTTTGTAGATGACCAATGAAACTAATGTTCAATACAAGATGAACCCACTCGGAGACCAACGACCATGAAATTTTTTCCATCAACTCCAGATGTAGCTCCTTGCTAAACTTAGCTCTTTCGCTGGTCCTTGAGTTAGAATTAATTGCAGGTCAAGAGAAACTGTACCACAGACTAATACTCCCTCCGTCCCGCTAATATTAGCACACTTTCCTTTTTGGGCGTCCCGCTAATATCCGCACACTCCCAAAAAGGAAACTTTATATTAATAAAATATTCACCCAACCCCACTCATTCTCTCTCCTACATTATTTTAATACTCACAACACCATTATAATTTATTACACCCTCCACTCATTCTCTCTCCACTCATTCTTTTACACTCACAACATTTTATTAAAATATCATATTTCTTAATTCCCGCGCAAACAGTGTTTGTGCTAATACTAATGGGACGGAGGGAGTATATGTTATTCCCCTCTCCCCAATCTAGTTTGGAGAGTTCTTCTAAAAGTCAAACAATGCAAGGAGCAAGTTATTGCCTTTGAGAATTGTTATCACTACCAAGATAACTTGTTTTTTAATTGATAAGTGTGATTTTTTCACTCATTCTAGGCCATTACCAAAGAGATGTATTGTTTTGAAATTGCTTACAGGTTTGATTTTGTGTCTTCGTGTTGTTTTATAGATGTCCGTCAATTGGATATGTTTTGCATAAATCCCAAGGATGAAGAATAATAATGAGGATTTGGACATGGTGGAAAGTGATGGAGAAAGGATATTGAAGGCGAGGATCGCGCACCAAAGAGGTCAACCTAGGAATTTTACGTAAGAGCTGACAAGGATCTCAAGAATCCTTCTTGATTAATTATTCTATATTTCCTATAGTTTGTATTATTACTTTCCTAATAGGATCACCATTGTAAAGTTTTCTTAATTATAGAGATTTGATGTATCTAGACTAGCTTGGGCACTACTCAAACCTCTTGTATAAATACTACATTTGTTGTGAATAAAAAATTGAGAGGTTCCTTCATGGAATTTCTTCACAACCTTTTACAATCTTTCACATATCTTACACCTTAACTTTGTTATGGTATCAAGAGCTTTTTTATCCTAAACTCTCCCCACCCCTCTGCTCAACCAATTTTTTTTATTATAATATTTGCCATCTTCTCCGCCATGGACACCAACGCTTCAACCCTCCCTAACCTCGCCAACCCAAACTCTCCTATCATTCTTGTAATATATCTAAATGAAAACTCAAAACCTCTCCATCCTCACATGGAACCGCCAACACCGTTTCTTATTTGGCACTCTCGATCTTCTTAAAATCTCTTTTATTTGTGAAAAGAAAACCCAAAATTTCACCCTCATATGGAAACGCCAATATTTGGCATCCTTGATCTTTTTCTGAAAATATAATTTTTTTGTGTGAAGAAAACCCAAAACCTCCCACTCCTCATATGGAACTGCCAAAACTCTCTCATCCTCGGCTCACCACCTTATGAAAACCCAAAATACGAGGTCATACCCTCTAAGTTTTAAAACCCAAAACCTCACCCTATCCTCAAAGTTGAAAATCTCAAAACCTCACCTTATCCTTCAAGAAAAAAAAACCTCAAAACCTCTCTCCACATCCTGACTCACATCCTAAGACACATCCTGTCTCACCACCACATCATCAAACCTTACCTTACATATGCGTATTTTGCAACCATGTCTTCCTACATCAGTCATCTATTGTGACAACCTTGATGCTACACACGAGGGCCCGGTTTATCACATTGCTCTTCAAGATTGGACTTATCCAAGGATCGTCCATCTTGAGAGTGCCAGATAAGGATCTCAAGAAGCCTTCTTGATTTACTAATTTATATTTCTTATAGTTTATACTCCCTCCGTCCCGCTTATTACTTCACCATTTTGGCTCCGGCACGCAAATTAAGGTGGAGAAAATGTTGTGAGTGTAATTTAAAAATAGGAGAGAGAATGAGTGGAGGGAATAGTAAATTATAATGGTGTTGTGAGTATTAAAATAATGTAGGAGAGAGAATGAGTGGAGGGAATAGTAAAGATTCCTTTGCCAAAAAAGGAAAGGTGAAGCTTTCAATGGGACACCCAAAATGGCAAAAAGTGAAGTTATCAGCGGGACGGAGGGAGTATTATTTACTTTCCTAAATGAATCAACATTCCATAGTTTCCTTAATTTAGAGATTTGATGTATCTAGACTAGCTTGGGCACTACTCAACCTCAAGTATAAATACTTCCTTTGTTGTAAATAATAAAATTAAGAGTTTTCTTTGATGGAATTCCTCCACAATTTTTACAACCTTTCACATATCTTTCACCTTAACTTCCCATCCACAACAGTTGAAGAGAAAGAGGAGAACCTGCGATCTAGGCGCCGCCAGGAAAGCCTAGGCGCCTCCTATTCTAATATCTCCTCTATTCTAAAATTCTCTTTTCTTTTTCAGACATTTGGACATGAGATACCTCTGGGTAGTTATATTAAATACTTGGATTATCTCGGTCAACAAGATGGAGAAGTATATAGAGATGTGAATCATGAATACAAACGAGTAGTTTGATATGGAGAAGTGCACGGGAGTGCAATGCGATCGTAACATGACATTACGGCTGAAAGGAAAGTTTTACGGGAGTGCCACAAGACTTGCTTTATCATAAAGGACACGTTGTTGGGCACCTTAGAGAATACATACATAAAATGAATGAAGCTTTGTAGGATGTGTTGTAAAACTAGAAATGATAAAGTGAAAATGAAGACATTTGTACCAAGGTAGGAGAGAGAAGAAGAATCATTCACTAGCATAATGCTAAACTCAATAAATAATTAATACATGCTTCTGAAAAGCTTTGAAATCTTACATATGTATTTATAGGCTAAACTATCCTAACAAAACTAGAAAATAAAATACTAATACTATAAGAACCAAGAAACTCAAATACTACTCTCACTGTCCCAGCTTGAGTTTTTTTTATTTCTTTTTTGGGATGTCGTAGTTTAATTACTTTGTTGTATTCCATAAATGAAAAATTATGAACAGTGTTTTGGACAACTTTATCCTCGTGAATTTACAAAATTACAAAAAAAAAAAACGTACTCATCTAACCTTCTTTTCACTCACTTAAATTATAAATAGTGTTTTGGACAATTTATATCTTCAACTCACTAGAATTGTTTACCCATTTTGTATTGGTTCCTTAATAAGTGTGCAAAGTCAAACTAAAACCTTAAACCGAGACCGAGGGAGTATAAGAACTAGGAAAATGAACAATAATATTAATTCAAAAAGGAAACTAATTAATCAATACTAATTCTAATTCTAATCTACCAAGGACAACTTCCTTTGATCAAAAGGCTTTGGTCTTAGACTTGGACTTGAATACATATTAATGGTAGCTTGTTATGCATCATTCTCATTTCTCCCCATCATTTAAGAAAATTCGTCCTCGAGTTTTGAATTGATAAAAAGTGAAGATCCATGAGATCATCGTTAAACTTGAGCATTCAAACCATTAGCACAATTGAGAAATAACTGAAAAGGAGAAGAAACCTAGGGCACATTTTTTACTCACAAATGTTGTCTTCAAATATAAGATCAATGTATTCATGAATATCAAGATATTTGTTTTTCAAACTTCTCAAACTAGAATTTCAAACTTTTCATGTTCTTGTGCCACTCTTGCGGCATGTTCTTGTGCCACTCTTGCGGCACGTCTTCAGTTTTGCATTCGAGTGCACCCTTAATAGGCTCTATATTTTCTTCATGTGTAATGCTATCCTTTTCTAGTGACTGCACATCCTCTCTCTTATTATTAGGACTACAAATTCATCCCGAAATTTAGTAAGCCTCCCTTGTTGATTTTGTAAACATTTACGATCCTATCTGGGCAGTCATATATCTTAACCAAAGTTGCTTTGATAAATGAAGGCATTATAAGGAATATATTTGTATAGATTTTATTATTAAAGATTTTCCTAGATTTTGTGTTAGTTGCTTTCCTAATAGGATTACTATTGTATAGTTTCCTTATTAAGCACTCATACTCTTTTGTATAAATATGTACCTCTAGTTTTAATTAAAATTGAATCATTCATATCAACTCTCTCTCTCTCCAATTAAGAATTGACTTCGTCTAACCATCATTTATTCTATTATGGTATCAGAGCCATAATGTTCCTTCTCCGTCAAAACCTGCGGCAAAACTCTAAGCCCCCTCCCCCCACCATATCACCACCACATGCTTCCGCCGTCCACCATCAAAACCCTACCCTCTTCTTAAATCTCACCAGCATCAGCAAAAACCATAAGCCGAAGCCTACCTTAAACACCACCACCCACTTCCGCCTATCCACCTCCAACACTGCCATCGGCTCAACCCTCCTTGTCTGAAATCCTTACTTCGCCACCCAACATCAAAACGCTACTCCTAAATCACCACCACCATCTGCTCAACCCCTTTGCCTAAATCTCTCTTTCTCCAACCTCCTTCTCGTCCAACGTCCCAACCCCTTGGCCGAAACTCCTCCTTCTCCAAACTTCATCTCAAAATCACAACCATAGGCAAACCCTTCTTGTCGAAACCCCTTGCTTCCGCCACCATCAAAAGTCTCTCCTCCAACCCTCCACCTTCGGCACAACCCAAAGCCGAAAACCCTTCTCCACCCTCTATATATCATAAACCCTAATTATACATCAGTCTCTCCTCCATAACCACCCACCATCAAAACTCCATCCTCTTAAAACATACCACCCTCGACATATGCCAAAACCCACCGACTAACACCACCATCGGCATCTTATGACCTCCACACCACATGATCAATAACATGTTCAAACAAACTGCTCATCAACCTGTTACACAACCTGTCCCGCCCTGCCCTTGGCCTTCTTTGATATCAAATCCGAAAACCATAACACCACAACCTGCTTCACCCCGCCCCTCCTTTGGTCTCAAAGCCGAAAACCCTAACACCACAACTTACTTCTGCCACCCAGCATTAAAACTCTACCCTTTTAAACCACCACCACCCTTGGTTCAACCACCCTTAGCCAAAACCCATTCACACAAACACATATTTACAAATGCACCACCACCCTTCTCAAATAGGTGGATCAACAATTCACTCCTCGTAAAGTCTTTTCTAGCCTACACCCAAACACAACAACACTCTCGGCATAACCCAATAGTCAAACCCTATAATAATTCTCGGTCAAAGCCTTCTTTCTCTAACTACATCATCAGCAACACCCAATTACCGAAACCTCTTCTCCTCCAACGGCATCACAACCTTTATTCTTCACCAAAACCCTTGTGGCACAACCTTATTTGCCCCCCCCCCACACACCATCAACTCTTCAAAACCCTATTCTAGGTATTTTCGGCCGCCCCACCACAAAACACCATTTATGACTTCCATATGGTGCTCATCACCCTTGGCACAACACCAATAATCAAGTTCCTTCACCAACCTTGGCCTCTTACGGCGGCTCCAATGGCAACACCGCCACCAATGGCAACAACCCTAGCACCACCACCCTTGGCCTCTTCTCGCCTCAGCCTAAGGTGCATCACTACCCTTGGCCTTTTATGGTCTCCACTCACCACCTATTCAACAACCTGTTACACCACATGATTAACCCCCTTTTCAAACACAACTTGTCTCACAACTTACCTCACAACTTGTATCACAACCTGCCTCACAACGTGTCTCATAATAACCTGCCTCACAACCTGTCTCGCAACTTACCTCACAACTTGCCTAACATCTGGGGCATCATCTGCCACATCTACACTATGCAACACAACTTATGCCTCTCCTACTACAGACACACACCAGATACATATCCCACTCCACCCACTGGCTAGAGCCCGGTTCATCTCATTACTTTTCAAGATTGGACTTCTCCAAGGATCATCCATCTTGCGTGGGCATGTAAGGAATTTATTTGTATAGATTTTATTATTAAAAAATTTCCTAGAGTTTGTATAAGTTGCTTTCCTAATAGGATTACTATTGTATAGTTTCCTTATTAAACACTCGTCCTCTTGTATAAATATGTACCTCTTGTTATTAATAAAATTGAGTCATTCATATCAATTCTCTCTCCCATGTATGAATTGACTTCGTTTAACCATCTTTTATTCTATATTAGGCATCTCTAGCATGATTTCTTCTCTAAGAGTCATAATGATTTATTTTTTATGTTTTGTTAAATAAACACAGACCAAAAAAAGAAGAAACAAAAACAAAATCAGTATTTTTTTATTATAGAAAATTAGAAATAAGAAGAAACAAAATAAAAGTTTAAAAAAAAATAAGAAAAGAAAACAGAATTAAGAAAGATACTGGACAAATTCCAGATTTTTGAATGACAAAGGAAAACATTTGAGAAAGACGATCTGTAAACATATCAAAGGGAGAGATAAAGAAGGAAATAACAAAGCAGATTTTTTTTTAGTTTTTTTTTTAGGGTAGGGAGACATAAAGAAAGAAACAGAATAAAGAAACAAAAATGCAGTGAAAGCAGTAATGAATCTGAACGACAAAGATGTCGATCCGGGCTCGCTCCGAAACCAGTTTATGGTGAACGTATGACGAAAACGTATAGAAAAGATTGAAAATTAAGAAAGAGAAAACAGAATGTCATTGTCAACAAAAGAATCAAGAAGTAGGAGAGAAAAGTAGAAGAATCACTGACTGGCATACAGCGAAATTCAATCAATAATTAATCCATGTATGAATAGCTTTGAAAGCTTACATGAGTATTTATAGACTAAACTATCCTAAATAAAATACTAATACTATAAGAGCTAAGAAGCCTAAATACTATAAGAACTAGGTAACTAATCAATAAATATTAATTCTAAAAAAAAACTAATTAATCAATACTATTCTTAATCCACAAGGAATTTCTCCTTTGACCAAAAGGCTTTGGTCTTGGACTTGGATACATATCAACTGTAGCTTGTTCGGCATCAGAAACACGTGGAAAAGATTAATCCGTTCACCTAACCCATGTGATTCTAGTTTTGGTTCATATAGCCTACCCCGATTATAGGTTAAAAGGCTTTGTTGATGTTCTTTGTTTTCCGAGACATTAATTTATCTCCGGAGTTTTGTATTTGATATATCTTTCTCCCTATTATGAATTCGAATGAACATCAAACTACAATGTTCAAGGTATTCAATTGATTAATTACTACTCCTTTTGTCATAAATAAACAAATGAATGTCTATTTTTGAAAGAAAGACTTGTCTCTAAATGAATGTCCATTTTTAAAGTAAATTTACTAAATCGCCATTAACAAAAGTCATATTCCAAATATACTACTAACATTCCGAAAAGTCAATGTTTTCAAAATTGTCACTCAAGTTAATAATGGACACACATTTAGTGACGGAGGGAGTAGCTGAGTTTGCCCATACGTTTAATCTATTTTTGTGAATGATTGTCATTTCTAGTCGTGTTATTGAGTTGATGTTAGGATTGACATTGTGCTCATCATTGATTCCATTCTATTATCTCGTCTGCTTTGATTAGTTAATTAGGATAGTAATTCCATCACTCAATTTGATCGCTTAATTCCATCACTCAATTTGATCGCTTGACTAGAAAATACGAACAGTAATTTCAGTACTTAGAGTTAAGATTCATTTGCTCGTGTGGGAATTATCTCTTATTTATCATTATCTTACTTTGCAAGATTGCATCATCACGCATGTACAGGGACTAACCTTAGTCTAATGACATTATAATCTTAATTTTTTCTTGACAAACGAAGTTAGGGAAAATGAAGCTTAAACCTTAAAAGTAACCTCTCTAAGGTATGAAGGGGAAATTTTCTCTAGATGGAAAGAGGTAAACACCAACTAAAGAATTTGAAACTCGACCCATTAGGACTATATAGGTTCAACCATGAAAAAGAAAATTGAAAAGGAGTTCACAAAATCGTTCACTAGGGCAAATGTACCAAAGCTAAAAGAACTTTAAAAAATCAAAAAAAAAAAAGAGAGAGAGAGAGAGAGAGAGAGAGAGGGTTAAGCTCTCTTGAAATTTTCCCCTACTCCCACCGTTCCAAAACAAAATTCGTAATTTACTTGTCAATGTTTTTAAGCAAGATACTTTTTTGGTTCGTAAATTGCTTGTACATGATATTCTATATCTCTTTCTTTCTTTAGAATGTTACATTTATTTTGGGACAAATAAAAGAAAGGAAATGATTCCACGAGGGCCCCTCACCCCAAATCATTCTCCATAAAAGCCCAGGCGAGATCCAAACACTCAAATAGAGTCTTAGATCAAAATTCCATAAAAACCCAAAACCTAGGTATAAGAGTAATTTTAGTCACGTATCTTTGGGTATAGGAGAGTATTGCTTAATAAAACATGAAACTTTTTTATTTATTTTTAAGAAAATGTGAAAAAATTTGAAAAAAAAAATACTTTTATACCTAGGTATAAGAGTAATTTCAGTCCTATACCTTTGGGTATAAGACTCACGGACAGGGTCATGTGTAAGCAAGAGTTTCTGTGAAATTTTGCATCTCGTTGGTCTTTTATAGTTTTTTATGTCGCCCAGGGTACTTAGAGTCCATAGCCCTAAAAACAAAAAAACAAAAAACAAAAAAAATGGAAAGTATGATATTTATATTTATGGACGGAGGGAGTAGTAAAATTAAAATCACATGTTATGAGAAAGTAAGTATCCTGCACTAGAATCTTAAGTGCTTCCACCGCCCCATATAAGAAATTCCTTTTTAACCAAAGATTTTCACAAATATACTAATATTCGGAAAATTATCCATTTATAAAATATAAAAAAAAAAAAAAGTCACGTTCCTTATTCGTCTATCCCATAAAAAGACTCACATTCATTATAAATGAAGTAATTTTAGTTCAATTTCAGGTATAAGTGAATATTAGCCGATCAATTTGGAGAATCTTAGAGGGAAAAACTAACCAGGCTCATCTGTGCCATCAACACAGTCGCAAAATTCGTCGTTGATACGATCTCTGGTGAAGGAATTTGATCCGTCCTTGCATTCGATTAACTCCGATGCAAAATATTTTTCATCTATCAAAGAATCAAAAATCAAAATCAGTTGCTAATTGTGTGTGTTATTAGGGGTTGTGTTGTGTGTTGTATGAATACCTAGAGGATGAATTCCGAGAGGAATATGAGAAGGGGAAGAGGAGGCGAGGAAGTTGAGGGAGAAGAAAAGGGAAATGTAGGTGAAGAATTCGCAAAGAAGACGGAGACGACTTCCCTCCATGTTAGTTTCGGGGGTGCAGTGAGTGAGTTTACCCCCTTTCTAAAACAAGTCCAAGAACATGTTTGTATTTGCATTCATGGCTACTGCTGCTAGGTCCTTAAAAAAATCCGTCTAACCGGACCGGCATAAACCCGAATCGGATCAGATCAATTAAAATCGAATCAAAAAAATAGTATCTGTCGGATCTTGATAGGCCCGTCTCAATATTTTTAGGGACTTTGTGTCAAATTTGATACATATAAAAAAACAGTACACAATAATTTAGTTTTGGTAATAATATAAAAGAAAAAAAAAGGTAAAATTTCCTGAAACAAGTAAAATGAAAGAAAGAAAGTTAACAAATGCATGCAAAGAAAAAATAGGCTTCAAATTCTCGAAAATCGTGTGGAATGATTTGATCCCAGCACCTCAAGGAATATAAAAATAAAGTTATTCAACCAAGCTAAATGCATTACATATTACATTATCACGTTTAAATTTATATATTATTACTATCATTTGGGCTAAATTTTTGAAGTGGGGAAAAATATGAGAATCTCTAAAATTTTGGGTCTTGTGCAATTGGGCTTCTTGCACCCCCTCAAAATCGTTTCAAATTTTTATGGAAGTGATTTATAAGTTTGCTGACTTGTGTTCGAAAAAGATAGTTCTTATGTTTCTTTTAGCAAGTTAAGTTTTTTAATTTGCCTCAAGTGGTTGAGCATATAACTCTTATTTCCTAACTGTTGATTTTGTTATTGTAATTTGGTTATTAAATATGCTTGCTTGTAGACAGCCATTTACTTCCTCCGTCTCAAAATATTGTTCAGCAATTTGGTTCTTAAATATGCTTGCTTGTAGATTTTGTTATTGTAAAAAAATTATATTATATTGTAATTTGTAGAACCGATGGAATCGGACCGATGGGACCGGTCCTATAATGTAATGGTCTGGTCCTGGTATTAAATTTTTACAGAACAGAAGTATTTGATCCGGTCCTGATTTTCTAAAATTTTGACAAAAATCAGATCAATCCGGACCGTGAAACCCCCTAACTATTGCATCATCATGAGGGATTTAACATGTAATTTCACAAACTTACCAATTTTACCTAATAAAACAATGAATATTTCATCTAATAATATAATATTTGGCTCAATATGAGTATACTATTTTCCTTATTTTACTAAGCTCACTTTTCTATTATTTTACTAAGTCCACTCTCCTTATTAATACACTTTCTCTCCAACCACCATCGCATAGTTCACCCCTACTCATCTTCTCCGGTCAACAACTCCAGCAACCACCAACTCCGGCAACCATCAACTCCGCCGACTTTGTTTGTTTGCCGAAGTTGGTGGTCATCGAAGTTGATCGTATTCTTAGTAGTTGACAACTGAAAACTTACTGATAAGATCTCAATTATTTGTTCGCCGAAGTTGATCGTAGGGATTATCATATAGTCCCTTCAATTCATGAAGGTGATCTCGAATCACATAATCTAACATTCCAAATTTAATTAATAAATTAACTTGTTTTTACTTTATTTTGATTGATTGAATTGATTGATAACACCTAAGCAACACCAATTTTAAGATTTGGTGGAATTGATACTTATTGACCTTCAAATTCCATAACTTAACCTCCGAGCATTCAATTGTCTTGAAATAATTAAAAGGATTTTATTATTGTTTTCCTAAGTAAATAATAAGTGGAGACTCATGCAATGGAAAATTCACCATGCTCACACGTTCCAACATCATCAGTTATACACCACCATTCCAACGTCATTAGTTTGACACCACCATTCCAACGCCATTGCCATTGCCACCACCAAACACCTACACCCACAACTTACATCCAGATCTGCACATAAACACACCCAGATCTGCACATAAACATACCCAGACACACACACATACATATACACACTCACAAATATGAGAAAAGGGGGTAAAAAGAAACAAATATGAGAAATAGGGGGGACGACGAGCTTGGGAGGGAAGAGGATGGCCAAAATTGAAGGAAAGAGGATGACCAGAGTGTGGGTAAGGGAGGGGTCGTCGGAAGAGATGTAGGTGAGGGGTGATATATATATATATATATATATATATATATATATATATATATATATATATGTAGAGAGAGAGAGAGAGAGAGAGAGAAAGTGTGTGTATGTGTTTTATGTGAATAATATGGAAGAGGGAATAATCCGGGGAGGATGAGGGATGGGGTGGCCGATATGGAGGGGAATGATGGTTTGTCGATAGAGAGGGGAAGGGGTTCACATAGGTTATGGAGAGGAGAGAAAGAGAGTTAATTTGTGTCGTGTAGGAGGGAAGGAGAAGGGGATATTAAAATTTTATATTTTTACTATTCATTTTCATTCAATTTGTGTGTAAAAACATCATTCGTTAAATAATACATGAGTTTCACGTGATTATTTAACGAGCTTATTTGAAAAAAATTGGTTAAAAATCTAAACATAACAAAAAATAACAACTTCAAAACCTAAATTGGTATTAGTGAAAGAGAATTGTTATTTGCCCCCAAAATATTACTGAATAACCCGCAATATTAAGTTTACCAGCAAAAATTACCACTTTATACTATATACACCACCACCACTTCTACTCTACCCTTTTAATCCCCTAAGGTCTCCTCTCTCCTCCGCTCAATTCTCTCTCGATGGTCATCACGTGCGTAAAACTAGCTCTTCCACCCATGGTTCATGCACAAATGACATGTTGTTAAGATCCTCCTTCTCTTTCTCATTTTCCCTTACCCCTTTTCTCAACTACGCTATATCTCCTCTCCCTTTAACATTGTCATCCCTAAATCCCTAATCTCTCTCTCGATACACCATCATTACAACACCCACATTCACCTCCAAATCCCACTTTCCTCTCCCTCCCACTACCAGCGTTAATGAAATAAGATGGAGCCGCCGACAGGAGATCATCCTCCCCATTCCTCTAACTTAGATCTCGACGGTGTTGCCGTAAATCCGCCATCATTCTATCTTCAATCTCGCAGTCCGACTAACTCCCTTCAAATCCCCTTTTCTAATTTATATTATTCCATAAATTTTTTTCTTGGAAAGAGTATTTTCATAAAGAAGAAATCTGGATTTTTGACTCAAAATGTTAGAAAATCTGTCAATTTAGTTTTTTTGTTACAAACTGAATTTGAAGTGAAAGGCTAATATGGTCATTTTGATTGATTTTTTTTGTAATAATTGTCATGCGTGGGTATTTAGTAATGTTTTAAAGCTGAAAAACAAATCTCTCTAGGGCTCGTTTGGTTGCCGGATAAGGATTAGCAGTGAACGGAATAAAAGTGATGGGCTAGGCCCAACGAGCGAAGCACAATTATTCAGACATTATTGCCACCACCTCTTTGGTGGGCCGGCCTAGTTATTTCAAGGCCCAAGGCCCGTCAGCAAAGATCAGTCGACCTAGCTCATTGTCCGACCTACATGGTCCCGACCTAGCTTTGTCTGACAAACGATCCATATCTTATACGGGTATTACCCAGCCATATCATTCAGTCAGGTCGACCTAGACCTATGCAGGAGACCTAGACCTATAAGGCGTACGTCGACCTAGAGAGTCATAACGCATGCACAATTCTTTCCATAACAGAAATCAGGAGTTATTTATGGACGCGTTCTCTCATACAATCTGATCCGTGATTCTAGGAATTTCATACAATCCTACTACAATTATAACTCATATCAAAGCCTATAAATACTTCACAACTTCAACGGTTTAAAGGTAATTGCTATTTTATTATTCTGGATCATCTTGTTCATTATAATTTATTAGCTCTCATACACCATACTTACTCTCACGCCCGAGGGTCTAAGCCGGAGACCATTCCGGCTAGTCATGGGTTCCTTGTTTCAGGTCAAAATCTAGGAGATCGGTCTTGCAGCTGGACGTAGATTGATACATCACGTTTCTTGCGGCATCAGATTGGTTCCATTGCCGGGAACGAAGCTTTTTTACCTCGAAATTTAATCAATCGTAATCATGGTTTCTGACGGACACACCGCTACCTCCTCCACTGAGAAGGAGCAAGAGAATGCTGGTAGAAACTTGGACACCGGTGCTGGAAATCGTAATGCTAATCTGCCTCCTCCCCTGCCACGCCATACTAGAAGGACACGCTCTAATAGCGTTGCTGGCGGAACTGGGTTGCATGATACTAGGAGGCAGCAAAAAAGGCCTATGGCAGAACTGGAAGAAGCCTCGCAGCCAAAACGACAGCTGATAGGTCGAACTGTTGCAGGCGACAATCCAGGTCCCTCAACTAATCACCTATGCAGGAAGGAGATGTTGACGGGGCTGGCTAAATTGCTTCAAAGTTTGCTGGATGTTCAGAATGAATTGCTCGACATGCCAGAATCCCCTAGGGCTGAAGGGAGATCGCAGCGACCTGCTTCTTCTGTTACCTCCCACATACGGGCTAATGGAAGTGCTAGACAAAATGGAAGTGCTAGACAGAATGGGGGTCCCAGGCCGTCCGCTGAACAACCAAGAATCTAGATGCCTCATCCATCCATTATCCACGTAGATCCCACTAGTGGCCTACGAGAAAGTCTCAACAATCGAAGGGATCAAGAGGTCGAGTCTGCGTTAAGGAGGCAACGAGAACCTGAAAGGAATAGGCGAAGGTAGCCGGTAAGATCAGTTAGGTCGCACTCGCACAGAGGCAGAAGGTGTAGGTGTTAGTGCCCTAGGCCTATAGAGATAGAGCTTTATGTAATGTCATTGTTCATTTTTTATAAGAGATTGTTTCTTTGATTATTATATGTGTTTGCATGTTTAGTTATAATAATCGTGTCCCTAGTACTTATGAAGCACTAGTATGAAGTCTAATGGA
Organism: Adenophora triphylla var. japonica; assembly: GCA_022495995.1. Taxonomy (NCBI): domain Eukaryota; kingdom Viridiplantae; phylum Streptophyta; class Magnoliopsida; order Asterales; family Campanulaceae; genus Adenophora; species Adenophora triphylla. The sequence continues at coordinate 84,271 of JAFEMH010001010.1, forward strand.
TAGTCATGTGATGATTATATGCATGGAGATGCACATTAGATTCATGGGTACTTGTTAGAGAACAAGGTACTGGACTTGACCCATTATGAGATTTATGTCATGGTCAAATGTCATAATTAAATCTCATATAGTCATATCATTGATATCCTTTGACCTGAGATTATCATCGTCTTCCGCTCGATGAATATCATGTTTGATATAGTTTAACGTTGTCTTTAACCGGATGACAATAAGGGCTATCATTGGCATGGTATGATTCTTGTTGGGAAGAATGATAAGTCAAGATGGAAATTGTCCCTCGTAAAGAGAGATGTTTGCTTGGCCACTCGTAAGTAAGATTGATGTAAATAAGATGGCCATGCCCGAATGAATTAATGTGATTAATGTCATTCAATTAATCAATTTACTTGGTAACGAGAAAGCATTGAACAATATGAGTTGACGTGGACCATGACTCATGTTCAATATAACATCGTGTGACAATGGAATTGTGATATGTTCTATGTAGGAAAATCGAACTTGATATTATACTATTTGGGTAGGCATGATGGCTTGCTAGAGTTCGCTCATGTTTTATGAGGATCGATGTGATCAGACTCATTGCCAACATAGTATAGTCCTATGGGATCACACGCATCGAACGAATTGTCAAAAATGAAATTATGGATTCTGGTGTGTTGGGCGACCGCCCAAGTGGCCATGGGCGACCGCCCACAAGTCAATAGTTGGCTTTGGGCGACCGCTCAATGGCTATGGGCGACCGCTCATGGTTATTCGAAAACTGTGCAGGTGGGCGACCGCCCATGCCCATGTGGGCGACCGCCCATGAGGGATTTCGAATAAGGGTGAAAGCGCTGGACAACTGGGCGACCGCCCATGCCCTGGTGGGCGACCGCCCATGTGCCGAATTCTGCTGAAACCGTTTTTGCTTAGGGTTTTTAATAGGGTATAATGTTTATAAAGTATAAGTAGTAACTCCCTTCAACCCTAGCAGCCAAGTGACGATTTTGGTTTAGGAGAAACACAAAATATTGATTTCTCAATTGTGAATTGAGAATCAAATCACACCAATTCCATAATACTTCATAGATTGAAAGGAGTTTCAATCGAGGGATCTAGCAATCCTCCTAGAAGAGTTCTAGGGTTCGTTCATCGCGTGGATACACATAGAGGATCTTCGCAATACAAGATCTTTTATTCGTGATTCAAGGCTTGTTCCTCAAGGATTCAAGAGACCATCAATCTGGAGTTGGGTTACGTTTATCAACGACAAAGGCACTCGAGGTTGGTAAATCTATTTTATGCTTCTTAATTATTCATCTAGAACGGATCCTAGGGCTCCGGGTTTTCGAGTTATTTGCATTATTCCGCTGCGCATGAACCCTCGAAACCTAACAGTGGTATCAGAGCCCCGTTCATGATGTTTAGTTAGATAATCATGATAATTGTGTAATGTGATTATATGAATTTTCATGATGAATATGATTTAGAATGTGAAATTGTATGAGTTTTGCTTGTGAAGTAATTGTATATAATGATATACCATGATTATGAAATTGAAATAGATGATTAATATGATTAATCTAGATTATGGGATGTCAATTTCATTAATATGATTAATGTGATTAATCTAGGATATTTGTGAAGTGTTACTCAGTATATTGGCTGGACACCAAAACCTTCCCCACAGGCACTTCGATGGAAGTGTGGGATAAACTTGGAGCACGTGGCCGCGTACTAGTAATTACTGATCAAATATGTTATGTGTTGCATCATTCCATGTTCATAATTATGCTCATATAGTTTTCATGAATCAACCTTGGCATGTAATTGATAAGCATGAAAAATTGAACCTTCTTTGTAATTTGAGTTTGTTTTATGCCACCCATGTTTAAACACTTATGAGTACACAGATAGTTTCATGTAGGCTACGCCACAGCGAGGTACATTGATTCTATCTTTGTATGATCAAGATGAGCAAACAGTGATTGTTATACGTTTAACATGGTTGAACTCAATTAGGCTATCAAAACAGTTTTGGGCCTAAGGCATAAGATGAGATTGAAACATGTGACATATGATGTCTATAATCTCTTAATGATCTAAGAGTCATATATAGATATGATTGATAAATGTTATCTACCTTTTTAGTTTAATTTTGAGCAGTCGTGCCATAGCCGACTTGAAATTAAATTAAAGTTGGATCTTAGCCTATTAAATTATATTATGCATGTTTGTATAAGAAGGTTATATAATTTAGTGGGAGTATTTGTGAAATACGTTAATTAATCTCTTAAATGAATTGGTACTTATATGTGTTCATATCTTGTTGCATATCTTTGTAGATCAATGGCTGTAAACACTAATCAAAACATGTCACTGCGATCAGTCCTTGAGAAGGACAAGTTAGAGGAGAATGGCAACAACTATGTGAATTGGATCCAAGGTTTTGGGAATTGTTCTCAAACAGGAAAGGAAGTTGTACATTCTCGATGGACCCATTCCGCCCGAGCCTGCTGCTAATGCAACTAAAGCGGAAAGGGACCAACATAAGAAGCATGTAGATGATTCTATTGATGTTGGTTGCCTGATGCTTGCGACCATGTGTAAGGCTCTTCAGAAGGACCTTGTACACATGGAAGCCTATGATTTGGGAAATCATTTGAAGGAAATGTTCCAGTTGCAAGCACGTACGAAAAGGTTTGACACTATGAAGGCTCTTCATTCATGCAAGATGATTGAAGGACAACCTGTTGGGCCTCATGTGTTAAAAATGAAGGGTCACCTCGAACACCTTGAGAGGCTTGGGTATCCTATCCAGTTAGAGCTGGCTACGGATATGATATTGCATTCACTCCCTGAAAGTTATAATCAGTTTGTTCTGAATTATAACATGAATGGGATGAATAAATCTCTGTCTGAATTGCATGGGATGCTAAAGAATGCGGAGAACAATATTACCATAAAAACCAATCAAGTGTTGATGGTGAATAAAGGAAAGGGTTCAAAAACAAGGGTAAAGCAAAAGTTGCTAAACCGGAGGCAAAGGTTGCCGTTGCTGAGAAGCCTAAACCCAAATCCCAAAAGGATGTGGTATGCTACCATTGCAAGGAAAGCTGGGCATTGGAGGCGTAATCGCAAGCTTTATCGTGAAGGATGAAGAAGAAGGGCAATGAGATTGCCATGACTTGTGTATCTATGTGATAGATATTTTACTTTCTACCTCTAGTTCTTGGGTATTAGATACCGGATGTGGATCTCACATTTGCCTAAATGTGCAGGGACTAAAGAATAGAAGGTTGCTCAAAGAGGGTGAAGTAGATCTACGGGTTGGAAATGGAGCAAGAGTTGCTGCATTGGCCGTAGGGACTTACGAAGTCACTTTACCTAGCGGATTAATTTTAGTTTTAAATAACTGTTATTATGTTCCTGATTTGGAGCGTAAACATTATTTCTATTTCATGTTTAGACAATGAGGGTTACAATTTTCTTATTGCGAATAAGAAATTTTCAATTTATTTGAATGACATGCTTTATTGTGTTGCTCATTCTTTTAATGGCCTTTATGTCTTGGATGTTGAGAATAATGTTGATAATGTCTATCATGTTAGTAAGAAATCCAAACCAAATAATGTGAATGACACATATAAATGGCATTGCCGTCTTGGGCACATAAACGAGAAACGCATCTCTAAACTCCATAAAGATGGATATTTAGACTCATATGATTATGAATCATATGATGTTTGCGAGTCTTGTTTATTGGGCAAGATGACTAAAGCACCTTTTACTAAAAGTAGTGAAAGGGCTAGTGATTTGTTGGCTCTCATACATACTGATGTATGTGGACCAATGAATAGCATTGCTAGGGGAGGATTTCGGTACTTCATAACGTTCACTGATGACTTATCTAGATATGGCTATGTCTATCTAATGAAGTACAAAAGTGAAGCATTTGAGATATTTAGAATATTTCAAAGTGAAGTACAAAATCAACTTGGCAAAACTATTAAAACACTTCGATCCGATCGAGGTGGTGAATATTTGAGCCAAGAATTTGACGATCATCTGAAAAGTTGTGGAATTGTTTCAGAACTTACTCCACCCGGAACACCACAATGGAATGGTGTGTCCGAAAGGAGAAATCGAACCCTATTAGATATGGTTCGATCGATGATGAGTCAAGTTAACCTTCCTATTTTCTTTTGGGGACATGCACTAGAAACAGCTGCTTTCACACTTAATAAGGTCCCTACTAAATCGGCTCCTAAAACCCCACATGAGATGTGGCATGGAAGAAAGCCTAGCTTATCTTTCATGAAGATTTGGGGATGTGAGGCTTATGTAAAGAAATTGGTTTCTGAACATAAACTTGCACCTAGATCTGATAAATATATTTTCGTTGGTTATCCCAAGGAAACGAAAGGATATCAATTTTACAACCGATCCGAGAACAAAGTGTTTGTTGCTCGACACGGTGTCTTTCTAGAGAAAGAGTTTCTCTCTAAAGAAACTAGTGGGAGTAAAATTGATCTTGAAGAAATTCAAGAACCTGAAAATGACATAGAGCCAATGGTAGAGACGAAACCAAGTTCACAAGCTGTTGTGGAACCGGTTCAAGATACACCAGTTCTTCGCAGATCGGATAGGATACGATCCGAACCTGAGAGATATGGATTTCTCATGACGGAAAGTAATGAAGTAGAAATCATTGAGAATGATGAACCTACTTCCTATCAAGAGGTGATGTCCACTCCTGATTCGGACAAGTGGCTAGGAGCCATGGAATCCGAAATCAAATCCATGTACGATAATCAAGTTTGGAACTTGATTGATCCACCCGATGGTGTAAAAACCATAGGGTGCAAATGGGTTTTCAAAAAGAAAACCGACATGGATGGGAAGGTACATAATTACAAGGCTAGGCTAGTTGCTAAGGGGTATAAATGCGTATTCATGGCGTTGACTATGATGAAACCTTTTCGCCCGTAGCAATGCTTAAGTCTATTAGAATCCTAATTGCCATAGCCGCATATTACGACTATGAGATATGGCAAATGGACGTCAAAACAGCGTTTCTTAACGGAAACCTACTTGAGGATGTATATATGATACAGCCTGAAGGGTTTGTCGATCCAAAGGATTCTAACAAAGTGTGTAAGTTGCAGAGATCCATTTATGGATTGAAGCAAGCTTCCCGGAGCTGGAATCTACGTTTTGATGAATCAGTCAAAGAGTTTGGCTTCATAAAAAATGAAGATGAACCTTGTGTATACAAGAAGATAAGTGGGAGCATAGTGCTATTTCTGGTGTTGTATGTCGATGACATCTTACTCATTGGAAACAATGTTCCTGCACTTGAGACTGTAAAGTCCTGGTTAGGAAAATGTTTCTCAATGAAAGATATGGGTGAAGCGGCTTATATCCTTGGTATCAAGATCTATAGAGATAGATCAAGAAGGATGATTGGTTTAAGTCAGAGTACATATATTGACAAGGTCCTTAGAAGATTCTGCATGGAAAATTCTAAGAGAGGGAACTTGCCAATGGGACATGGCATTACTCTTAGCAAGACTCATTGTCCAAAGACAAATGATGAGCGAAAGAGGATGAATGATATACCATATGCTTCGGCAATTGGGTCTATCATGTATGCCATGTTGTGTACTAGACCTGATGTCTCGTATGCTCTAAGCGCAACGAGTAGATACCAATCTGATCCTGGTGAGAACCATTGGATAGCAGTCAAGAATATCCTTAAGTACTTAAGAAGGACTAAGGATGTATTCTTGGTATTTGGAGGAATGGAAGATGATCTGATTGTAAAGGGTTACACAGATGCAAGCTTCCAAACCGACAAAGATGACTATAGATCGCAGTCTGGTTTTGTGTTTATGCTAAATGGAGGTGCTGTTTGTTGGAAGAGTTCCAAGCAGAGCACTGTTGCTGATTCTACAACAGAAGTCGAATACATAGCAGCATCGGATGCGGCTAAGGAGGCGGTTTGGATCAAGAAGTTTGTTAGTGACTTAGAAGTCATTCCAAGTATCACTAACCCGATAGAGCTGTTCTGTGACAATAATGGTGCTATTGCCCAAGCAAAAGAACCAAGGTCACATCAGCGATCCAAACACATTTTGAGACGTTTCCACCTCATTCGAGAAATCTGTGAAAGGGAGGACGTCAAGATATGCAAGGTACCAACGGATGACAACATTTCGGACCCTCTCACCAAGCCTTTACCACAAGCTAAACATGATGGTCATGTTAGGTCCATGGGTATAAGATACATGAATGATTGGGCCTAGTGAAAGTGGGAGACTGTAGGTGTTAGTGCCCTAGGCCTATAGAGATAGAGCTTTATGTAATGTCATTGTTCATTTTTTATAAGAGATTGTTTCTTTGATTATTATATGTGTTTGCATGTTTAGTTATAATAATCGTGTCCCTAGTACTTATGAAGCACTAGTATGAAGTCTAATGGATAGTCATGTGATGATTATATGCATGGAGATGCACATTAGATTCATGGGTACTTGTTAGAGAACAAGGTACTGGACTTGACCCATTATGAGATTTATGTCATGGTCAAATGTCATAATTAAATCTCATATAGTCATATCATTGATATCCTTTGACCTGAGATTATCATCGTCTTCCGCTCGATGAATATCATGTTTGATATAGTTTAACGTTGTCTTTAACCGGATGACAATAAGGGCTATCATTGGCATGGTATGATTCTTGTTGGGAAGAATGATAAGTCAAGATGGAAATTGTCCCTCGTAAAGAGAGATGTTTGCTTGGCCACTCGTAAGTAAGATTGATGTAGTGCATGGCCATGCCCGAATGAATTAATGTGATTAATGTCATTCGATTAATCAATTTACTTGGTAACGAGAAAGCATTGAACAATATGAGTTGACGTGGACCATGACTCATGTTCAATATAACATCGTGTGACAATGGGATTGTGATATGTTCTATGTAGGAAAATCGAACTTGATATTATACTATTTGGGTAGGCATGATGGCTTGCTAGAGTCCGCTCATGTTTTATGAGGATCGATGTGATCAGATTCATTGCCAACATAGTATAGTCCTATGGGGTCACACGCATCGAACGAATTGTCAAAAATGAAATTATGGATTCTGGTGTGTTGGGCGACCGCCCAAGTGGCCATGGGCGACCGCCCACAAGTCAATAGTTGGCTTTGGGCGACCGCTCAATGGCTCTGGGCGACCGCTCATGGTTATTCGAAAACTGTGCATTGGAGACTGTGCAGGTGGGCGACCGCCCATGCCCATGTGGGCGACCGCCCATGAGGGATTTCGAATAAGGGTGAAAGCGCTGGACAACTGGGCGACCGCCCATGTGCCGAATTCTGCTGAAACCGTTTTTGCTTAGGTGGCGTTTGGTTGGAAGGAAAGTGGGAGAAAGGAATGGAAAATTCCCTCTTTTCCATTCCTTTCCCCTGTTTGGTTCAAAGATTTTAAAAAAAAAATTCCGAAGGAAAGTTGAATTCCTTCAAATGAAGGAATTCAACTTTCCTTCACAAAAGTGATGGAAAGTTCAATTCCTTAGGGCAATGGAAAAAAAATTTTTTTGACCAAAATACCCCCAAACCTTACCCACCCCTACCCCCTACCCAGCCCCTACCCAGCCCCTACGTACCACCCCCCACCCCCACCCTACCCCCACCCCCACCCTCCCCCCCCACCCCCCCGAATTTTTTTTTTAATTTTTTTTTTCTGCCTACCCTCCCCCCCACCCTACCCCCCCACCCCCACAAATTTTTTTTTATTTTTTTCTACCTACCCTCGCCCCCCCTACCCCCTACCCCCCCCCCCCCACCTCCCCAAATTTTTTTTTTTAATTTTTTTTTTCTGCCTACCTCGCCCCCACCCTACCCCCCACCCCAACAAATTTTTTTTTATTTTTTTTTCTCGCCTACCTCGCCCCCACCTTACCCCCACCCTACCCCCACTCCCATGAAATTTTTTTTTTTTTAATTTTTTTTTCTCGCCTACCCCCACCCTACCCCTACCCCCCACCCCCACGAAATTTTTATTTTTTTTTTCTCGCCTACCCCACCCCCCCACCCCCCACCCTACCCCTACCCCCACCCCCACGAAATTTTTATTTTTTTTTCCGCCTACCCCACCCCCCACCCCCCACCCCACCCTACCTCCCCCTACCCCCCCCCCACCCCACGAAATTTTTATTTTTTTTTCGCCTACCCCACCCCCCCCACCCCTCACCCTACCCCCCACCCCCCACCCTAACCCCCCACGAAATTTTTATTTTTTTCTGCTCTACCCCACCCCCCACCCCCCACCCTCCAAAATTTTTTTTTAAAGGGTAAATTGGTCATTTTATATGCTTTCATTCCATTCCTATAATTTGTATTTTCAAACCAAACATGATTTGCCAAGGAATTGAATGACAATTCCATTCCATTCCGTGCCAACCAAACGGAGGGGGTCAACCAGTTTTTTTCCATTCCAATTCCTTAAGGAATTCAATTCCATTGACAATTCCATTCCTTCACTTTTTTTTCCACCGAACCAAACGCCCCCTTAGGGTTTTTAATAGGGTATAATGTTTATAAAGTATAAGTAGTAACTCCCTTCAACCCTAGCAGCCAAGTGACGATTTTGGTTTAGGAGAAACACAAAATATTGATTTCTCAATTGTGAATTGAGAATCAAATCACACCAATTCCATAATACTTCATAGATTGAAAGGAGTTTCAATCGAGGGATCTAGCAATCCTCCTAGAAGAGTTCTAGGGTTCGTTCATCGCGTGGATACACATAGAGGATCTTCGCAATACAAGATCTTTTGTTCGTGATTCAAAGCTTGTTCCTCAAGGATTCAAGAGACCATCAATCTGGAGTTGAGTTACGTTTATCAACGACAAAGGCACTCGAGGTTGGCAAATCTATTTTATGCTTCTTAATTATTCATCTAGAACGGATCCTAGGGCTCCGGGTTTTCGAGTTATTTGCATTATTCCGCTGCGCATGGACCCTCGAAACCCAACAGAAGGAGTAGAGAAGTAACTCCACCTAGAAGTGAAAGGCATAGGGCCTACTCTAGGGGGAGCCCCATCAGGAGGAGAGACAAAGATCCAACAATGTCTAGTACCAGAGGAACGAAAAACCAGATGCTAGGGAGTTGTTGAACTTGAAAAGAAGGTTAGAGAAAATGGAGGCCGACAGAAAGGAAGATGAAGGAAAGGGGGAACGAAATTACCATACTCTTGAATTGCTCGAGCTACGACCTCCCGTGGGTTTCAAGTTGCCATCCTTAGATAAATATTCAGGTGCAACCAACGCCCTGAATCATATGCAACACTTTGAGGCCACCATGTGTTTGGTCTCTTCCAAGGATGATGTGTTGTGCAAGGCAATAACAAGCACCTTCACAGGTGCAACACTGACTTGGTTCCGTGTATTGGCACCGAGCTGCATTACCTCGTGGGAGTACATGAGGAAGAAGTATTTGGATCGTTTATCGACAGCTGAGGCCAGAAAGAAGACGGTCACCGACTTGAACAAATTGACTCAGGGCAAGAATGAGAGCTCCATGACTTACTAAACGAGGTTCAAGGAGATGGTCGACCAAATTGAGGAGGACCTAACAGACAGGGAAGTGATCAACTACTTTAGAAATGGGGTCTCTTCTCCTGATCTAGACAACGAGCTACAGGTCAGGAGAGTGACGACCAGGCAGGAGCTGTTTGAGAGGGTCTACGATGTGGCCATTGCTGAGGAAAGAAAAGAGAAAAAGAAAGAAAAGGGTTCCAAGCAGTCAGAGGCTGGAGATTCTAACATAGGGAACCAAGGCAAAAACAATGACAACAACAACAAGGGGAAAATAGAACAAGGGCGACTGAGAGAGTGCCTAAGACTTTCACCCCTTTGGCAGTAAGCAAAACTAAGATCATGATTTCCGTCGAGCTAGGCCCATCTGCTCCGATGAACCCAGCAAATAAGTTCAGGAGGGACACCAGCAAGTATTGTGAGTTCCACAATGATACGGGTCATACAGAGGAATGCATGAGCTTGAAGCGTATCATTCAGAAGTGGGTAAATAGTGGAAAGCTGGACAGGTTTGTGAAGGGAGCTCGACCAAGCGGAGGCGAGCGAACTACATGAGGTATGCCTGATCCAAGATAACCTCGGTTGGATTTAGGGGTAATCACCGAGCAAACAAGCAACACCAGTCTAAAACATAAGATTTTCCATCTCACCAAAGCTCCGTATGTGCCACCTAGGAGCTACATCAAAGAGGAAGTGATCAGTTTCTCTCCTGACGAACTAGCTAAAAACTTGGTGGCCATGGAGCAAGTTCTAGTTATTCCGGGGTTGATTGATGGGTGTACGACGAGCAGGCTATTGGTAGATACATGGGCTTGCAAGGACATCCTCTACTACAAAACTTTCAAGGAAATGGTATTAACGAAAGAAATATTGTCGCCTTACGATGGTCGACTTGAAGGCTTCACCAATCATAGGGTGGAGGCCAAGGGGCAGGTCGAGCTAGAGGTCGACATAGGACATCACCCTTTTAGGGTCGTGGCTAAGGTAATATTTATTGTTATTGATGTGATAAGTGATTATGTTGCTATCTTGGGAATTCCTGGCCAGGTCGCACTAGGAATGGTGACTTCTATCCCCCATCAGCGAGTCAAGTTTCCTACATTAGCTGGAGTAGGTTGCGTTCTGAGTACAACCCGAGCTTATCTTGATCACGTCCTTCGAACAAGGAAGAAGAGAGAGCTAGAAATTGAAACTCCTGAAGCAAGCTGGAAACTTTCTAAATCTGTCACCACAACATCAAGGTTATCTACAATCAACTGTGTTGACGAGGCGACCTATCCCTCCCATGACCATGTCATGGTCGAGCCGACACGTTCCTCTCTAAACACTTCGGTCGAAACAAATACAATCATGGTCGACCAAGTCATCATAGGCGAGCTATGCCTTCAGATCGACCGAAACTAGGGGGCCACCACGGGAGAGATTTCAGTTGAATTGGACGACATGATAGTTGAAGAGGCTCCACATGTGAGCACCCCAACCCGGGACCTAACGCGTGTCCCGAGCTTGAGAAACCCAAACTAAGAAATCCCATCTTAGATTTTTAAAACTTTTATTTGCCTTTACAAGAAAACCAATTCTCAATTTTCCTATAAACAAAATCAAATAATAATATCTCCACTTGGAGGAATTTAAACAAATACTTTAACAACCATACTTGATTAATTACATTGAAAACCCTAATTGACATTATTTAACAAAAGAGTTTTCCTTACAACTTATAAAAGAGTAATACTTAAATATGACTCCCGACAACCCACTCATATACCTATCCTGACAAGTCCCAAAAGCGAGAGTCCAAACTCTTTCCCCGGCCTCACTGGTTCAGGTCACCTGTCTCAGCACAATCTAAAGCAGTAAAAGGGAAGGGGTGAGAATAAATCTCAATAAGCTATTATGAATGCAGCAAGATGCCAAACAATATGCAACACATAGCATGGTAACACATAACACATTATGAAAGCGGTAAACACCTTACGTTACCTCATTTTACCTTTCCCGTCTGAACAATAAGTCGTACAACGTGGGAGTGAAACTCCTCTCTTTGGTGAACTGCCTCCAGCACATTCACCGCTTATAGGACTCATACTCCAGAGATCCATATAAGAAAATCAGATACTAAATCAGAGTATCCAACAATAATACCGCTATCTGTAAAGCTTTTGGCTTAATACAGAAGCATTCTCCCTAATCACCAAATCGCAGCGGTCTGTAAGGCTTTTGGCTCAATACAGTCGCTAGCACACCCACTCTATGGCCACAGAGGGGAAAGGTCACAGGTATGATAAACCTTCAATCACTTATAGAACAAATCAATAATTGATTGAATTCCATTATACCCCCTTATCACATATACACGTTCAAGCACATGATAGATACTTGAAATTAATCCACAAAAGGGATAAGAACATAACAACATGGTAATGTATACTCATGTTAAATCAATACTATAGTGCAACAGTTCATGTAATACACTATTCATAATACCATCAATGAATATGAATTCAAATAATATATACATATAACCACATAATACACACCGGGATATAATATAATCAACATGCCAGATAATCCACAACTGGGATACAATACAAGCAACATGCCAAATAATCCACAACTGGGATACAATACAATCAACATGCCAGATAATCCACAACTGGGATACAATACAACCATATACCAAATAATCCATAATTGGGATACAATATATTGATGTAACACATACATTCCTAACCAACACAATAGTGTGATTATAGTCTCTACACTGTTCAACTAATCACCAAGGTATGGGAGCAAGTAAGGCCACTCTAAACCATAAACCATTCATACGAAGTCATTACTCAACCTTGAATAATATTAATAAAAGTTCAAGACCTACTTCCCAAGTTGAACCACTTTGGTGAAGTCACAAATCAAGCTTATCCACCATTTTCTAATTAATATTTAACTATTCCCAATATTCCATTTTGACCAAATAAGACATCATGGCCTAGCCAAGGTATTCTACTTTAACTTAGGTTAAAAAGGATTAATTCCTATCCTAGTTGGACTAGGTTCTACTAATTTATAATGGTTGGGATTCAAGCCACGAGGTTATTGGTGAAAATCAGCAAGAAAGGAAACTGGGGAGATTCTGGTGACATGGGCGACCGCCCAAGTCACCATGGGCGACCGCCCAAGAAGGAAGAAAAGGTAATCCCAAAGGTTGGTCACATGGGCGGCCGCTCAAGCCCACTATGGGCGACCGCCCAAGCCACTTTTCAGCAAAAACTCAGATTTCAAATTCCTTTTCACATAAACTCTTTTTCCCTTTATAATCTTTCTTATTTTTATAAATACCCAAAGGATTTTCTAACTTTACAAACCTCATTTTAAATCATTTAAACCCCAAATAATATAACCCTAGGTCATTTACCACTTGATTCTACACCCATTTCACTACCACATTTCAAGTTTAACCTTCTTAATCTAACTTAATCCATTTTCTTACACTCTTGATCATCTTCCTTAACAACAACATCATTCTATAACATAAACCAATTTCTTAACTCCAAGAAGGTTTCCAAAGCATCTAATAACCATTTTAATAACAATAACAACACCAAATAATTCATGAACATTAAATAGAAGAGAAGATCATAATAACCCCATTCAAGTCATTAACATATTACTCCCATTATACCCTCATTCTTTCAACTTAGGCCCCCATCTCATAACTAAAATCAATTCAACCTTAAATAATCCATTTTAATCAATTAACATTATTTAAAATTTTCAAAATCCTTTTCTTTCATCAAAGCATTCATTAGCACATAAAATGACAATTATAAGAAGGAAGTCATAATAACTTACCTTAGAAATATGAGGTGGATTAAGGATCTTCTTAGCTTGATAAACTCCCCTAGATGCACCAAGCACAAAAGTACAATTTGATTGGAAAATGGAGAAGATTTGAAGGCTCTAGGAACTTGGAAGTGAGACCTTCAAAGTAAAGCTTCCATGGCAATTGAAAGGAAGGAGGATGAAGATGGTGAGGAAAGAATGAGAAGGATGGGAGAAAGTATGGGAATGATAGAGGGAGTATGGGGAAAGTATGGGAAGGCTTGACTTTCAAGGAGAAAGGATGAGGAAAATAGGGAAAAAGGAATGGCCCCCCATGCCAAAATTAAAGGCTTTTCAATTTTCACACAAAGAAGCCTAACTACCCACATTTTATTTATTTTATCCATTTCTATTATTATACTTCTCCCAAAATGCTTTATTTAATTTTCCAATTATCTCATCCTAATATAAGAAATCAAATATATAAAATGAACACATAATATTAATAATAATATTAAAAGCAAATAATATGATGTTAAAATAGTGCCTAGGGTTAGGGTCGTTATATTCACTCCCCTTAAAGAAAATTCGTCCCGAAATTTAAATTTGATTACCTTAATGATCAATAATAAAGGTTATTTCCCCAAGTACTTTGAATTACAACCTTCAAACAGTTTCCTTAATGCCATGATTTTTCTATACATTCTCTCAAGTCTCAACCCAAATATTATAGAATTTAATCCCAGAATTGCGATTCTAGTAACTCTCAACATTTTCCCCACATAAGTCAAGTCCGCCTAATCATCATTAATTGGAGAACTTCATACTTACAAAGGATCATCCCAAATAAATTTTTCATACCACGCTTTATACAGTACCCATTCAATGCTAACTAAAAACTATTATTATACTCAAACTTGCTAAGGTTAATTTAACTTCTCAACTTGAAAGGAAGTCCATCACACAACACACAACCTATTCTTCAAGAATCTAGATAGTCTTCTAATCTCTTCCTTTCCGGTAACTAAATTCTTCAAACTCTTAGCTTTAAAAAGATAGAGTTCCTACTTAAATAACGCAACACAATTGCAGCCACTTGCGAGTAAAGGATAAGAAAATTTCACTCATCTAAGTTAACTTCCTCGAAACCTACGCTATCACTTCCCATTTTGCATAATATCACCACCTAATCTTCCTTTAATATACACTTAAAATTTCACAAAGTCCTCACATCCATTAGGTAAGGTAAGGATTGGATCTATAGCCAATCTATTCTCCAACTCTATCAATATGATTCATCCTGATTACATCCCACACCATTTATGTATTATTTAGAGTTAACTAAATCAATGATTTTACAATTCTCAAGAATTTCCTAAAAATTCCTTCTGTAGCACTTACCATCCCAAAGATCACGGACTCAATCCTCAGAAGATCCATGGTAACATCCGAGTTTAAGATTATAGAACCCAAAATTTGGAATCCTCTCGATCCAGCTCACACTAGCTACAATTTGCATACAAGGACTCCTCACAAGGAATCATTAAGCCAACTCTCAAATGATTTTCATGATCTTCCCGGAACTTTAATTAATAAAGAGACCATCAATCCTAATTACCACAAAGCCATCAAACTAAGGAATGAAACTCGGATTATCATACTTAGAATCAACACATGAGATACCTTGATGGAACACAATTACCATTTACTCACAACTAGCACAAAAAATTTCCGGAAGGACTTCTTATGCAAGTCTATCACATACTAATTACCCTTCACATCTTTTACCAAAACTTTCTGCCTTTAATGCTTATATAACAAGAGTATCATATAAAGGTTTATTTATATCAAATACCAATATAATCAAATTAGGTATAGAAAAAGAAGACTCACTTCTTATGATAGTCTACCAATGCACAACAACTACTTAACCCTCCAGGTCAAGTATATCCCAAAACCATAAATTGGTAATCATACCAAATCAACTGGCAATACATGCTCAGCCATAACCACATCACCACCGTGGCAAACCAAAGGAGATTCGAGGTATCCTCTCATAAGAGCAGAATCCTCTAACAATAAAATAAAATCTCAAGTAATGTATGCCACATAGAAGCAAAATGTGATGCCAAACATAAATGATATGAAACAGGATCTATAAAATATGACCCCTACTTCTGAGACAGGGAATATACCTCTAGTGACCTCTGAGGGAGCTATCTCTCCTAGGCCCGAAACACATACTCGACCTTAGACCTTCACTTAACAATACCATTTTAACCTAGATAATATTGCTATTACTAAATCTTTCTTCAAATCCTTTCATGATCATTATAACTTAACTAAAATGGATACATAATTCCCAATAACTTTGAATATCAACCTTACCACACTCATTCCAAAACCACAATTTCCTGTTTATTTCTAAAGCCCTTTTAATTGACTAACCATTACAACCACCATGCATATCACCTAATACATCATATACTATATATGACCACAATTCAGCAACAATTATACCACTTAGTCAATTTTAAGCATAAAGTTCTCAAATGATACCACATACTGTCTCCAAGTCCTATAACCCTATTACTCTATCTTTCCACATTAAATCATATCTTATTATCACTAGTTGCCATATTCATTCACCCACTACTCAAGTTATTTTCATTATTTTTACACATCACAAGCCACACAACAATATTCTCTTCACCATATATCAACCTTTATAATACCCTTTTTAATTACCAACCCATATTTTACCAAACCATCACTTTACTCATTTCCAAACCCTTTTTCATTATTTCAAAAGCCAAGTAGATTGTCAAACTTATCAATAATCATTTACACGGTACTGATAGCATCATATAACATATATAACAACAACTTTACAACTTAGCCAACTTCATCAAAAGGACCCGAAACAATACCACATACTTAAATAATTTTTCTTAACATCAATACTATACCAAAACTTCACTATACCACATCTCAACTAAATTAACCATTTCAACTCAAGTAAAATGTACCAACCCACCTGCAACATTTCTCATATTCAATCCAAGACCATTTTAATTCATTAATAAAATACCATGACTGTGAGGCCACAATTTAAACATCCTTCATTTTCTAGAACCTGTCGCTGGTCATCATTGTTTCCAGCCATTAGAACAAACTTCTGCACTAAACACTCGGCGTCAATTACCACACACTCCCCCTTAGTTTAGACATCTACCCTTGACCTCTAAACTAAGCTCTGATACCAACTGTGAGCACCCCAACCCGGGACCTAACGCGTGTCCCGAGCTTGAGAAACCCAAACTAAGAAATCCCATCTTAGATTTTTAAAACTTTTATTTGCCTTTACAAGAAAACCAATTCTCAATTTTCCTATAAACAAAATCAAATAATAATATCTCCACTTGGAGGAATTTAAACAAATACTTTAACAACCATACTTGATTAATTACATTGAAAACCCTAATTGACATTATTTAACAAAAAGAGTTTTCCTTACAACTTATAAAAGAGTAATACTTAAATATGACTCCCGACAACCCACTCATATACTGTGAGGACCCCGACCCGGAACCTACACGTGTCCCGAGTAGGTGCGTCCTCAAACTAACCCAAAAACACTAAACTTTGAAAACTTTACTTTGACTTTCAACATAAACACTTAATATCATAACATTTAGAAATAACTCCACTCAACTCCTTTTCGGAGGAGGAGATAACTGACTTTGAAAACGGTTCACTGTTTAGTTACAAAAGATTAAGGTATGACGTAAGGTTTAAAGTTTATAATTACAAATTCCAAGAACGGAATTACCAAAATACAATTTGTACGCCACCCTAAACATACCCCAAAATATCCCAAAATGCTCACAGCTAAACTCCTTTCCGTCCTCACTTGGGCGGTCCTCCTGTCTCGGGATCTAAAACAGTAAAGGGAGAGGGGTGAGAATAAATCTCAAAGAAGCTATTATGGATGCGGCAATATGCCAAATAAATGCAACATATAACAAGTCGCACATAACACATTGTAAAAGCGATAAACACGTTCCATTACCTTGGTTTACCTTTTCCCGTCTCGAACAATAGTCGTACAACATTGGGTATAATAATACTCCAATTACAAATGAGCCGCTTAAGCAATACTCACGTCTTATAAGACCCGTTTTCGGGAACCAAATAAAGACAAAGTAGCAACTCTCGTAAGGCTTGTGGCTCAATACAGACGCTTATACCCCAACCCGCGGCCACAGGAGGGGACGGTCACGTATATAACATAATCCGATCACATTAGGTCACACTTCCATAATTGATCGTGATTCTCGTTATACCCCAACGTCAGCTGACTCAACATATATCAAGCACATAATAGATACTTGGATAAAATCCACATAAAGGGATAAACAATAGCCACATGGAAATATATACTCATGTCTAAACAATATCAAAGTGCAACAATTTATGAATACACTAAACAATGTCAATCAACAATATATGTGACATCAAATAAGGAAAAGAGGGAGCATTAACCTACCCTACAATTTCCACATAATAGGATACAAGGCCTTAGTGAAGGTTCAAGTTCAATTACCAAGTGGGAGAGTCCAATTATAAGTGGCCAACAACATGCTAAACGATCCTAGTTCAAATCAGGAAATATTGGTTCAGGAGCATGGGCGACCGCCCATACCACTTGGGCGACCGCCCAAGTGGATTAACAAATGGGAATGGAGTTTCTGCCCACCAGGGCGACCGCACACACATCCAAGGGCGACCGCTCACAAGGGAGCTCAAAGGAGACGGGCGACGCCCATACCTCTTGGGCGACCGCCCAAGAGGATTTCAAGGGACTCAACCTTCTGGACACATGGGCGGCCGCTCAGCCCCCCTTGGGCGACCGCCCAGGTGCCGGATCAGGAAATTCCCAGGTTTCTTAAGTCATTTCTTACCATTTTCTTCTACCATAGGTTCAAGAACAATCAAAGGAGTTTCATGCTCTTTACCAAGTTCATCCTAAAATCGTGCAAACCCAAAATAGTCCATTCTAGATGATTCATTACTACTCATTCCCCCCATTTCAACCCTTTTTTACAAATTCTTCCATGAACCCTAACTTTAACCAAGTTCATTTCCCAATCATTCAACTACCATTAGGTTTCCTAAGCAAGAATCAACATTTCAAGGACAAGAACAGCAAGAGATATTCATGAGCATTCATGAGAAAGGGAGTCATAACAACTTACTTGGATTTTTAAAAGGAAATGTGAATCTTTATTGTTAGATGATTTTCTCTAGGTGCTTCCTCTTCAAAGGTGATCTTGGACTTTATTTTAGATGAAGAAATGTCTTGTAGCAAAGCTTTGGAAGGATGGAGCTTCAATGGAGGTCAAGCTTTCTCTAGGTTGATCTTTGGGTAGTGAATGAGAAGAAGGAGTATGGGAATGAAGGGGAGAGGGGGCCGGGTAGGGAGGTAAGAGAGGTGAGGTGAGTGAGACACATGGCACAAGGAGGGAATGGCTACAAATTGGCCCCCCCCCCATGGGAAATTAATCCCAAGGCTTTCACACTTATTTTAAATCATCCTACCCATTTTAAAATAAATCCTATCCCTCCAATTAATCCTACTCACTCATTTAACCTCTTCCAATATTTATCCATTTAATAAATTTCCATTTTTTTATTATTTCCCATAGTTTCTTTATTTAATTTCCAAATAAATTCTCATAAGTTCCTAAATTTACTTTTCACCCAATTCATCCTAATTTAAGAATTTAGAGATATAATTGAGCAAATAAAGATAATATAAATATTAAAGCATATAATTAAATATTGAAATGAGTGCCTAGGGTTGGGGTCGTCACACTCACTCCCCCTTAAAGAAAATTCGACCCGAATTTTAAAAGAAGAACTTACTTGAGTTTTCAAACAACGAAGGATATTTCGCTCTCATCTCCGACTCTAGCTCCCACGTCGCTTCCTCAACGGTATGATTCTTCCAAAGGACTTTTACTATCGGGATGCTCTTAGACCTCAACTCCTTAGTTTGGAACTCTAGGACTCTCAAGGGCTCTTCAACATACGACATGTCCGCTTGGACATCATCGGGAGGAGAGCTCAAAACATGGGAGGGGTCATGACAATACTTCCTAAGCATCGAGACATGGAAGACGTCATGAAGTAAGGAAAAGGACGGAGGCAATGCTAACCGATAAGCCAACTCCCCAATTTTCTCTAGAATTTCAAACGGACCAACGAACCTCGGAGACAATTTACCCTTATTACCAAACCTTTTGATTCCCGTCCTCGGAGAAACCTTCAAGAACACAAAGTCACCAACTTGAAAAGACAAATCCCGTCTTCGATTGTCGGCGTAGCTTTTCTGTCGACTCTGAGCTGTCTTCAATCTATCCCGAATCACCTTGATCTTCTCCGTAGAATCTCGAACCAAATCCGGACCCCAAAGTCTCGCTTCACCTACCTCATCCCAACACATCGGAGATCGACACTTCCTACCATACAAAGCTTCATACGGAGCCATCTCAATGCTGGACTGATAACTGTTATTGTAAGCAAACTCCACTAAAGGTAAATGATCCTCCCAAGATAATTGGAAATCCATCACACAAGCCCGTAACATATCCTCAAGTATTCGAATAGTTCTCTCGGACCGACTCATCGGTTTGAGGATGAAACGCGGTACTAAAACACAACTTAGAACCCAAAGCTTCATGCAATGCTCTCCAAAATCTGGATGTAAACCTCGGATCTCTGTCAGACACAATACTAACCGGAACCCCGTGAAGTCTTACAATCTCCTTTAAGTACAACTGAGCTAACTTCTCTAACGAATACTTGGTTGATACCGGAAGAAAATGAGCCGACTTTGTCAACCGATCCACAATAACCCATATAGCATCCATCTTCTTCACGGTAAGAGGCAAACCCGAAACAAAATCCATCGAAATTCCTTCCCATTTCCATTCCGGAATATCCAATGGTTGAAGTAGTCCCGCCGGTCTTTGATGTTCTGCTTTAATCTGTTGACACGTCAAACACTTAGATACATAATCCGCTATTTCTTTTTTCATTCCATTCCACCAATATCCACGCTTCAAGTCTTGATACATTTTGGTACTCCCCGGATGAATCGCAAACTTGGACTTATGGCCATCCTCTAAAACACGCTTCTTGATTTCCGGCGATGACGGAACGCAAATTCTCCCTTGAAAAGTTAAAATCCCATCTCGACTCAAAGCAAAATCCCCGGCTTTCCCATCTTGAACTTGGTCACAAATTTTCTTCAATTCCGGATCTTCTTGTTGAGCTTCCTTCAAATCACCATATAATGTCGGAACGGCTCGAACATTCGCAACTATCACTTCACTCTTCAACTCCTGAGAACTCAAGGTGCCACATACGCCTTTCGGCTAATCGCATCCGCTACAACATTGGCCTTCCCCGGATGATAGGAAATCACACAATCAAAATCCTTCAAAAACTCTAACCATCTCCTTTGCCGGTTGTTCAACTCCTTTTGGGTAAATAGGTACTTCAAGCTCTTATGATCGGTGAAAATCTCAAACTTCGCCCCATAAAGATAGTGCTTCCACTTATGCAACGCAAATACAATCGCCGCCAATTCCATATCATGAGTAGGGTAATTCTGTTCCGCCGGTGATAACTTCCTAGAGGCATACGCAATAACCTTCCCATTCTGCATCAACACACAACCCAAACCCGCCTTCGAGGCATCACTATAAATAACAAAATTCTCACAACCCTCAGGAAGGGTAAGAACCAGAGCCGTCGTCAACCTCTTCTTCAATTCATCAAAACTTGCTTCACACTTGGAATCCCATACAAACGAAACATCTTTCCGAGTCAACCTAGTCAACGGAGTCGCAATCCGAGAAAACCCTTCAATGAACCTCCGATAATACCCCGCCAAACCAAGAAAACTACTTGACTCCTCGGTCACGATCGAAGGTTGCTTCCAATTAACCACGGCTTCAATCTTTGAAGGATCAACGGAAATTCGAACTCGACACAACATGCCCCAAGAAAGAAATGCGCTCAAGCCAAAACTCGCACTTACCGAACTTAGCGTACAACCGCTTTCTCACGAAGAACGGACAAGACAATCCTCAAATGATTCTCATGCTCTTCCCGGACTTAGAATACACAAGAATATCATCAATAAAGACCACCACAAAACTATCGAGATAAGGCTTGAAGACACGGTTCATCATATCCATAAACACGGTGGAGCATTAGTCAACCCAAACGGCATCACAACAAACTCATAATGACCATATCTAGTCCGGAAAGCTGTCTTAGCAATATCATCCGGCCTAATCTTCAACTGATGGTATCCGCTTCTCAAATCAAGCTTTGAGTAGATAACGGAACCTTGGAGTTGGTCAAACAAATCATCTATATGAGGAAGAGGATACTTATTCTTAATGGTGGCTTGGTTCAACAAACGGTAGTCAATACACAACCGTAGTAGGGTACCATCCTTCTTCCTAACAAACAAGACCGGTGCTCCCACGGAGACACACTAGACGAATGAAACCTCGGTCTAACAATTCTTGCAATTGGACCTTCAACTCTTTTAACTCGTAGGAGCCATTCTATAGGGTGCTTTAGAGATAGGAGCGGTACAGGGTACTAAGTCAATACAAAACTCTATCTCACGGTCCGGAGGCATAGAGTACTCACTAGAGAACACATCACTAAATTCATTCACAACCGGAACATGAGCTAACTCGGGAGACTTCTTATTGGAATCTACCACATAAGCCAAGTAACCCTCACAACCCTTAGATAGCATCTTTCTAGCTTTTAAGGCAGAAATAACATGTAACCCGAACATAGATTTATCGGCATCAAATATAAATGTAGGCACATCGTGCATAGCAAATGAGACTCGCTTCCTACGACAGTCTACCAAAGCATGGTACTGACTCAACCAATCCATACCAAGGATCACATCAAAATCACGGATTGGTAACTCGACCAAATCCACCGGCAATACATGCCCACATATAGTCACATCACATCCACGATATATCAAAGAAGATTCAAGGCTCTCTCCCATGTGAGTAGAGACCTCTAACACATAAGGCATAGATTCGGGCAGATATGCAATGAGAATGCAAAATGAGACGCCACAAATGAATGGGAAGACCCGGGATCTATAAGAATGCGGGCCTTAACTCCTGAGACAGGAACTATACCTCTAATGACGGCATTAGGATCGACCTCTCCTCGACCCAAAGCAAACACACGACCTTGGACTTTATCCTTAGGTTTCCCATCAACATCCCTTTTTACACCACTACCTTGTCCCCCAAATCCGGTACCCGAAGCTTGTCTATTCCGCAACTTGGGACAATCCCTCCTGAAATGGCCCGGCGATCCACACTCCAAACACTTGCCTTGTTTGCTCCAACATTTGTCTTCGGAATGCCCTATCCTCTTGCAAAACCCACATGTTGTCCCAAGCTGACCGGAAGTCGCACGATTTGCCGGAGTCGCCACATGACCTCCTCGATTCGCTCCCGTGGTGAAAGTCCCGAGCTGCACTCTATTCTGTCCCGATCCTTGACCCTGAAATCTGTTCCTGTTTCCTCCTTCATTCTTACCACGATGCTCCTCTATGTCGTTCTCAATCCGGTACGCCATATTCACTGCTGCTTGGAAATTGGCGAAGTTATGCGTCAACAACTGCTTCCGAAACTCAACTCTTAAACCTTTCACAAACCGGTAAACTCGCCTCTCCTCATCTGGCACCAAATGGGGACAATATCGGGCCAACTCAGTGTACCTTGCCGAATACTGCGCTACTGTCATGGGTCCCTGCTCCAGCTTCAGGAACTCGCCTTCTTTCTTGTCCCTAGTAACCATCGGCACAAAGTGATCTCGGAACTTGAGCGTGAAGTTTTCCCACGTCTGCGGTGTCAAATCTCGGTCCCAACCATCCTTTACCACTTGCCACCAATGCTCCGCTGGTCCTTCCAATTTGAAAACGGCGCATCTCACTTTCTCCGCATCAGTACTCTCCATAGCTGCGAAAATCTTGTTCATAGCCTCAAGCCACCTCTCAGCCTTCACCGGATCCGGATCTCCGTTGAAGCTAGGAGGAGACATCTTCACGAACTTCTCCAAACCATGTTGCCCTTGTACGCCTAGATTCTGATTCAAATTCTGATTCTGCGTTGCCATATGCTGAAGGAACCCTCGGAACATGTCCATCATCTCGGCGTTCGGATTACCACCACCCAAACCCAGATTCGGATCACCTTCATTTCCCGCCATTACAACAAACTCCTGCATTAAACACTCGACGTCAGTTACCACACACTCTCACTCAGCTAGACTCTACCCAAGAATTCTAACCGAGCTCTGATACCAACTGTGAGGACCCCGACCCGGAACCTACACGTGTCCCGAGTAGGTGCGTCCTCAAACTAACCCAAAAACACTAAACTTTGAAAACTTTACTTTGACTTTCAACATAAACACTTAATATCATAACATTTAGAAATAACTCCACTCAACTCCTTTTCGGAGGAGGAGATAACTGACTTTGAAAACGGTTCACTGTTTAGTTACAAAAGATTAAGGTATGACGTAAGGTTTAAAGTTTATAATTACAAATTCCAAGAACGGAATTACCAAAATACAATTTGTACGCCACCCTAAACATACCCCAAAAATATCCCAAAATGCTCACAGCCAAACTCCTTTCCGTCCTCACTTGGGCGGTCCTCCCTGTCTCGGGATCTAAAACAGTAAAGGGAGAGGGGTGAGAATAAATCTCAGCAAGCTATTATGGATGCAAAGAATATGCCAAATAAATGCAACATATAACAAGTCGCACATAACACATTGTAAAAGCGATAAACACGTTCCATTACCTTGGTTTACCTTTTCCCGTCTGAACAATAGTCGTACAACATTGGGTATAATAATACTCCAATTACAGTGAGCTGCTTAAGCAATACTCACGTCTTATAAGACCCGTTTTTCAGGGAACCAAATAAAGACAAAGAGCAACTCCTGTAAGGCTTGTGGCTCAATACAGACGCTATACCCCAACCTGTGGCCACAGGAGGGGACGGTCACAGATATAACATAATCCGATCACATTAGGTCACACTTCCATAATTGATCGTATTCTGTTATACCCCCAACGTCAGCTGACTCAACATATATCAAGCACATAATAGATACTTGGATAAAATCCACATAAAGGGATAAACAATAGCCACATGGAAATATATACTCATGTCTAAACAATATCAAAGTGCAACAATTTATGAATACACTAAACAATGTCAATCAACAATATATGTGACATCAAATAAGGAAAAGAGGGAGCATTAACCTACCCTACAATTTCCACATAATAGGATACAAGGCCTTAGTGAAGGTTCAAGTTCAATTACCAAGTGGGAGAGTCCAATTATAAGTGGCCAACAACATGCTAAACGATCCTAGTTCAAATCAGAAATATTGGTTCAGGAGCCGTAGGCGACGCCCATACCACTTGGGCGACCGCCCAAGTGGATTAACAAATGGGAATGGAGTTTCGCCACCGTGGCGACCGCACACACATCCAAGGGCGACCGCTCACAAGGGAGCTCAAAGGAGATGGGCGACCGCCCATACCTCTTGGGCGACCGCCCAAGAGGATTTCAAAGGGACTCAACCTTCTGGACACATGGGCGGCCGCTCAGCCCCCCTTGGGCGACCGCCCAGGTGCCGGATCAGGA
Organism: Adenophora triphylla var. japonica; assembly: GCA_022495995.1. NCBI lineage: Eukaryota > Viridiplantae > Streptophyta > Magnoliopsida > Asterales > Campanulaceae > Adenophora > Adenophora triphylla. Next base: position 109,497 of record JAFEMH010001010.1, read on the forward strand.
AATTCCCAGGTTTCTTAAGTCATTTCTTACCATTTTCTTCTACCATAGGTTCAAGAACAATCAAAGGAGTTTCATGCTCTTTACCAAGTTCATCCTAAAATCGTGCAAACCCAAAATAGTCCATTCTAGATGATTCATTACTACTCATTCCCCCCATTTCAACCCTTTTTTACAAATTCTTCCATGAACCCTAACTTTAACCAAGTTCATTTCCCAATCATTCAACTACCATTAGGTTTCCTAAGCAAGAATCAACATTTCAAGGACAAGAACAAAGAAGAGATATTCATGAGCATTCATGAGAAAGGGAGTCATAACAACTTACTTGGATTTTTAAAAGGAAATGTGAATCTTTATTGTTAGATGATTTTCTCTAGGTGCTTCCTCTTCAAAGGTGATCTTGGACTTTATTTTAGATGAAGAAATGTCTTGTAGCAAAGCTTTGGAAGGATGGAGCTTCAATGGAGGTCAAGCTTTCTCTAGGTTGATCTTTGGGTAGTGAATGAGAAGAAGGAGTATGGGAATGAAGGGGAGAGGGGGCCGGGTAGGGAGGTAAGAGAGGTGAGGTGAGTGAGACACATGGCACAAGGAGGGAATGGCTACAAATTGGCCCCCCATGGGAAATTAATCCCAAGGCTTTCACACTTATTTTAAATCATCCTACCCATTTTAAAATAAATCCTATCCCTCCAATTAATCCTACTCACTCATTTAACCTCTTCCAATATTTATCCATTTAATAAATTTCCATTTTTTTATTATTTCCCATAGTTTCTTTATTTAATTTCCAAATAAATTCTCATAAGTTCCTAAATTTACTTTTCACCCAATTCATCCTAATTTAAGAATTTAGAGATATAATTGAGCAAATAAAGATAATATAAATATTAAAGCATATAATTAAATATTGAAATGAGTGCCTAGGGTTGGGGTCGTCACATATACCTATCCTGACAAGTCCCAAAAGCGAGAGTCCAAACTCTTTCCCCGGCCTCACTGGTTCAGGTCACCTGTCTCAGCACAATCTAAAGCAGTAAAAGGGAAGGGGTGAGAATAAATCTCAATAAGCTATTATGAATGCAGCAAGATGCCAAACAATATGCAACACATAGCATGGTAACACATAACACATTATGAAAGCGGTAAACACCTTACGTTACCTCATTTTACCTTTCCCGTCTGAACAATAAGTCGTACAATGTGGGAGTGAAACTCCTCTCTTTGGTGAACTGCCTCCAGCACATTCACCGCTTATAGGACTCATACTCCAGAGATCCATATAAGAAAATCAGATACTAAATCAGAGTATCCAACAATAATACCGCTATCTGTAAAGCTTTTGGCTTAATACAGAAGCATTCTCCCTAATCACCAAATCGCGGCATGTAAGGCTTTTGGCTCAATACAGTCGCTAGCACACCCACTCTGTGGCCACAGAGGGGAAAGGTCACAGGTATGATGAACCTTCAATCACTTATAGAACAAATCAATAATTGATTGAATTCCATTATACCCCCTTATCACATATACACGTTCAAGCACATGATAGATACTTGAAATTAATCCACAAAAGGGATAAGAACATAACAACATGGTAATGTATACTCATATTAAATCAATACTATAGTGTAACAGTTCATGTAATACACTATTCATAATACCATCAATGAATATGAATTCAAATAAGATATCCATATAACCACATAATACACACCGGGATATAATATAATCAACATGCCAGATAATCCACAACTGGGATACAATACAAGCAACATGCCAAATAATCCACAACTGGGATACAATACAATCAACATGCCAGATAATCCACAACTGGGATACAATACAACCATATACCAAATAATCCACAATTGGGATACAATATATTGATGTAACCAATATACATTCCTAACCAACACAATAGTGTGATTATAGTCTCTACACTGTTCAACTAATCACCAAGGTATGGGAGCAAGTAAGGTCACTCTAAACCATAAACCATTCATACGAAGTCATTACTCAACCTTGAATAATATTAATAAAAGTTCAAGACCTACTTCCCAAGTTGAACCACTTTGGTGAAGTCACAAATCAAGCTTATCCACCATTTTCTAATTAATATTTAACTATTCCCAATATTCCATTTTGACCAAATAAGACATCATGGCCTAGCCAAGGTATTCTACTTTAACTTAGGTTAAAAAGGATTAATTCCTATCCGAGTTGGACTAGGTTCTACTAATTTATAATGGTTGGGATTCAAGCCACGAGGTTATTGGTGAAAATCAGCAAGAAAGGAAACTGGGGAGATTCTGGTGACATGGGCGACCGCCCAAGTCACCATGGGCGACCGCCCAAGAAGGAAGAAAAGATAATCCCAAAGTCTGGTCACATGGGCGGCCGCTCAAGCCCACTATGGGCGACCGCCCAAGCCACTTTCCAGCAAAAACTCAGATTTCAAATTCCTTTTCACATAAACTCTTTTTCCCTTTATAATCTTTCTTATTTTTATAAATACCCAAAGGATTTTCTAACTTTACAAACCTCATTTTAAATCATTTAAACCCCAATTAATATAACCCTAGGTCATTTACCACTTGATTCTACACCCATTTCACTACCACATTTTAAGTTTAACCTTCTTAATCTAACTTAATCCATTTTCTTACACTCTTGATCATCTTCCTTAACAACAACATCATTCTATAACATAAACCAATTTCTTAACTCCAAGAAGGTTTCCAAAGCATCTAATAACCATTTTAATAACAATAACAACACCAAATAATTCATGAACATTAAATAGAAGAGAAGATCATAATAACCCCATTCAAGTCATTAACATATTACTCCCATTATACCCTCATTCTTTCAACTTAGGCCCCCATCTCATAACAAAAATCAATTCAACCTTAAATAATCCATTTTAATCAATTAACATTATTTAAAATTTTCAAAATCCTTTTCTTTCATCAAAGCATTCATTAGCACATAAAATGACAATTATAAGAAGGAAGTCATAATAACTTACCTTAGAAATATGAGGTGGATTAAGGATCTTCTTAGCTTGATAAACTCCCCTAGATGCACCAAGCACAAAAGTACAATTTGATTGGAAAATGGAGAAGGTTTGAAGGCTCTAGGAACTTGGAAGTGAGACCTTCAAAGTAAAGCTTCCATGGCAATTGGAAGGAAGGAGGATGAAGATGGTGAGGAAAGAATGAGAAGGATGGGAGAAAGTATGGGAATGATAGAGGGAGTATGGGGAAAGTATGGGAGGGCTTGACTTTCAAGGAGAAAGGATGAGGAAAATAGGGAAAAAGGAATGGCCCCCCCATGCCAAAATTAAAGGCTTTCCAATTTTCACACAAAGAAGCCTAACTACCCACATTTTATTTATTTTATCCATTTCTATTATTATACTTCTCCCAAAATGCTTTATTTAATTTCTCAATTATCTCATCCTAATATAAGAAATCAAATATATAAAATGAACACATAATATTAATAATAATATTAAAAGCAAATAATATGATGCTAAAATAGTGCCTAGAGTTAGGGTCGTTACACCACACTTGGGGGACGAGGAAAGACAGAGGGTTCGAGAAATCATCATTGAGACCTTGCAGTTCAGAGATGGTCCGGAGCTAAAGCCTGTGGACGAGCTAGAAGAAGTGATAACTAATCCCTCATACCCTGATCATAGACGTCTTTGCTTGGCGAGTAGAAGACATGAGGGGGATCAAGGAAGAGGTCGTCATTCATAGGCTGGAGGTTAATCCAACTATCAAACCTAAGTAGCAGAGACTGAGGAATTCTGCTCGTGAAAGGAGGAGGCAATAAAAATGGAGGTAAAGAGACTTTTAAGTGCATGTATCATCAAGGAGGCTTCCCATACCACCTGGCTAGCAAATGTGGTGATGGTGAAAAAGGCAAATGGCAAGTGGCGTATGTGTGTCGACTTCACCAACCTCAATCTAGCCTGCCCAAAGGATAGCTACCCACTACCAAGGATCGACAAACTGGTGGATTCTATAGCTGGGCACACTACTCTGAGTTTCCTCGACGCTTATTCGGGTTACCATCAGATAAAGATGCACAAGGATGACGTGGTGAAGACTGCCTTCCAAGCTGCAGGGGATATATATTGCTACAACATGATGCCATTCGGCCTAAAGAATGCAGGTGCTACCTACCAGAGGATGGTCAACAAAGTCTTTGCATTCCAAATTGGCCGAAACCTGGAGGCCTACGTCGATGATATGGTCATCAAAATAAAGGTCGGGCGTCACGTGGTCGACCTAAGGGAAACGTTCGCCAATTTGCGAGCAAACGACATGAAGCTCAATCCTAGCAAATGTATCTGGGGTAGCAGCAGGGAAGTTTCTGGGTTTCATGGTCTCTCAAAGAGGCATCGAAGCCAATCCTGAAAAGATGAAGGCTCTGGTCGACATGAAGGAGCCTACATATATTAAGGAGATGCATCGACTCAATGGTAGGGTGGCAGCCCTAGGTCGCTTTATTTCTAAGTCGGTAGAGAGGTCTCTCCTCTTCTTCAAATCTCTGAGGGGGACGAAAAGCTTTGAGTAGACGGTCGAATGTTCTTCGTCATTCCAACAGCTTAAGGAGTATCTTGCCTCTCCTCCTTTATTGAGCAACCCGATCATGGGGGAAACTTTATTCGTATATCTATCAGTAGACGACCAAGTTGTGGCAGCCGTCCTAGTTCGAGAAGAAGAGGGGCTTCAGAAGCCTGTTTATTATGTGAGCAAGGCCCTATCCGACCTAGAGGGCAGATATTTTAATGTAGAGAAGGTGGCCTACGCCTTGGTCGTTGCATCCAGAAAGCTGCGAGCTTACTTCCTAGCTCACCCCATTGTGGTGTTAACTAATGCTCCCTTGAGGAAAATTTTGCACAAGCCAGAAAGTTTAGGCCGACTACTCAACTGGTAGATAGAGCTAACTGAGTTCGACATTGAGTATAGACCTCGAAAGGCGTTGAAAGCTCAACCTTTGGCAGACTTCTTGATCGAGCTTACGTTCACCAAGGAAGATAGGAAGTGAGAGCCCAGAAGGAGAGTGTGAAGGGAAAAGAGATTGCAACTCAGCCCGTAGTATGTTTGCCCGACGATTGTTGGAAAGTTTATTCTGATGGGTCGGCAACTAAGAATGTTAGTGGAGTTGGGATTGTTCTAGTCGAGCCATAGACAGGCAAGGTTTTCGAAGAAGAATTAAGGTTCAAGTTCGAGGCTTCTAACAACCATGTCGAGTATGAAGCTTTGGTCGCATCAATTGAATATGCCAAATGTTTCGGGGCGACCAAAATCGTGGCTTACTGTGATTCTCAGTTGATCGTAAATCAAGTCAGAGGAGAGTATGAAGTGCTCAACCATACTCTAGTCAAGTATGCGACCTAGTGAAGGAACTGGTCAAGGACTTGGAGTTTTGAGAGATACAAAGGGTAGGTCAAGATGATAACGAGTTGGCTGATCTACTCTCAAAGTTGGCCACATCAGACGAGTAGCATGGAGAGCCGATCTCCTACCTCGAGCATCTAGCGCACGAGAGAGTTCAAATCCAATGCCTGGAGGACAACACTAGGGAATGGGTTTACACCAAGTGCTGGATCGAGGAGATAAAAGATTACATTGAAAAGGCGAGTTACCTGCTGACGAGCAAGCAGCTCGAGCAATCAAGAAGAAAGCCCCAAGGTATGTCGTACACGGAGATGCATTATTTAGAAGGTCATTCACAAAGCCATTGTTGAGGCGTGTCCACCACATGGAGGTTACTCAGCTTTTGCACGAGGTAAATTGTGGAGTCTGTGGTGGACACCCGGGGGACCAGAACTTTGGCCGACAAGATAATTACTTTGGGGTACTATTGGCCTCACTTGAGGGCTGACGCTCATGATTTCGTTCAGCAGTGCGACAAGTGCCAGAGATTTGCCAACCTACCTAGATTGCCTACAATAGAGCAAACTCCAGTGGTCGCAGCTTTGCCTTTCAGCATGTGGGGAGTTGATTTGATTGGTCCCTTCCCACCCACCCGGGGAAACTGTAAGTACGTGATCGTCGGTATTGATTACTTCACAAAATGGATTGAAGCCAAGCCCTTGGCCAAAATTACAGAAGAGAACGCCATCAACTTTATTCATGATTACATTTGGTGTCGATTTGGAATTCCCCGAGCTTTTGTGTCGGATAACGGGCTACAATTCTCTACAGCCTATAAAATGGAGATGGACAAATTGGGCATCAAGCATTAGAAGTCGTCAGTCGCGTATCCTCAGGGTAATGGACAAGCAGAAGCAGCAAACAAACTAGTCCTATCAACACTTAAAACTGGCTTAATTGGTCGAGCTGGCAGATGGTTGGACGAACTTCCCATTGCTCTCTGGGCAGTCCGCACAACCACCCGGGGGCCTACAGGTGAAACCCCATTCGCTCTTAGATATGGATCGGAGGCCATGACACCAGCCGAGCTACAGGTTCCTACAGCTAGGGTGACTTTCTTTGATCACGAACAGAACGACGTCAACAGATTGCTCGACTTGGACTTGCTCGATGAGAGACGGGTTACAACTCAGCTAAGAATGGTCAACTACAAGCAGAAAACCAAGGGCTACCACGACAAAATAGTTAAGAGAAGGTCGTTCCAAGTGGGGGACTACGTGCTAAGGAAGATTGAGGTAACAGGAAGGAAAGCAGAACATAACAAATTATCTCCTAACTGGGAAGGTCCTTACATAGTTACTCGAGTTATCAAAGAGAGAACTTACATGATCGGTCATCTAGAGGGTGAAGAATTGAAACATCCGTGGCATGCTAGCCACCTTATTATGTACTACTTTTGAGTTACAGTTTCAATTTTAGTTTTTTCTATGTAAACCGTTCTACTACATCAATAATACAGTAGTTCTATTCAAACAAATGATGTTACTTTTAGGCTTCTAACAGGTTCGACTCTTAGTCATACTCGTTTCTCTAACAGGTCCGACCCCTAAGTCGACCTCATTCTAACAGGCTCGACTTTTAGTCAGTCTTGTTCCTCTAACAGGTCCGACTCCTAAGTCGATCTCGTTCTAACAGGCTCGACTCTTAGTCAGTCTCGTTCCTCTAACATGTCCGACTCCTAAGTCGACCTCGTTCTAACAGGCTCGACTCTTAGTCAGTCTCGTGCCTCTAACAGGACTGACTCCTAAGTTGACCTTATTCTAACAGATTCGACTCTAAGTCAGTCTTGTTCCTCTAACAGGTCCGACTCCTAAGCCGACCTCGTTCTAAACAGGTCCGACTCTTAGTCGATCTCATCCTAGCAAACTCGACTTAAAATACTTGGTCGATGCCGTTCTTAAATTGGTCCGACCAAACACTTATGTTAGTTTCTTTCATCCTATCAATCTAGTTCGACAAATAAATACAAGTATGGATCAAAACAAGGTGATTAAAGTATAAAGTCAACTACAATTAAAAGAAGCAAGTCCCCCAAAGCGTGCTAGAACTTGAGCAAGAAAAATATTACGAGTTAAATGCCTCCCAAAAATTGGGCCAAAGCATAGATTACATAAATAAGAATATCCAAATGTTTGGAACTTGTTCATTACATCAACAAAAACTAAATATATGGATCATTGGCAGCTTGAGTGTCCTGGTCTTGGGCAACCTCCTCACCCTCATCTGCCTCCATCTCGTCATCTTCCTGCAACTCTTAGACCAGGGTATCAAAGTTCACTTTATTGACTAGAGGGGGGACCCAAGGTTCAGCTCCTTCATCTTCGTCTTCTTGAGCTAAGGCAGCCAAGACGTTTATATTATAAGGGACGATGGGATGGCCACGTCGAGCTTCCATATCATATTGATCCTCTGAGGCCCACTTAGCTAGTTGTTCAACTGGTAGGTCGACAGAGGGATCAACTATAATACGACGAGCCATATGGCGACGCCCTAAGTCAAAAAAGGCCCTGGCCTGGTCCGTGATGAGGTTAAAGCATTCATCTCCATCCTTGTAGGCCTCCACTGCAGCTTTGCTAGCAGCTTCCTTGTCAGCTTCTACAACGACCTCCATTTTGGCTCGTGCTTCTTCCTCCCACTTCAACCGAGCAACCTTATGGTCCTCATTTTGCCTAGCTAGCAGGTCATTGCTTTCTTGGATCATTTGGATCACCGTTTCAAGCTCTTGGTCCACCGTCTCTTTGCCCAGCTGGAATGCAACAAGCTCCTTCTTGGCCTCACCTAATTTTCCCCACGCCTCATCTTTTGCTTTTAGAGCATTGTCTTTGACCAGCTGGAGAGCCTCGTAAGCTGAGTCCAGGTCGGCGTGCTTCTCCCTCAGTTCCGCTAGCTCGGCAGACTTCCGATCGTACATGGTCGTAGCCAATTTCTCTCGCTCCTCGGAAGCCTTCCAGCTACTCTTGGCTAGCTCGACCATAGCAAGAGCCTATAGAAAAATGAAAAAGTCAAAGGGTTCAGATCGAACAATTTGTAAGTAAATGTGCGAACAAAAGGGAGAGCAAAAAGTATGAAAAATCTCAAGGTTTACCTCAGAATGAATAAGACCCGATCTAGCACTGAACTCCTCAACACTCATGCATTTCTCAGCATGCTTGGCCACTAGATCCCTATCCACAGCTCGTCTCACCACCACCTGCCCATATTCCAGCTCTGGATATTCCCTACTGGAGCTATCAATTCCAGTGAGTGGAGGGACATCACTCGGTTTGTCTACACGAGCTTGGACGAGCTCGGCATATGAAGCTTTGGGAGTTTGAGGCAGAGTGCTTTTAGCAACAACACCTGAGGCTCGAAAGAGGTCATCTTTCTCAGGACCGGGGGTTAAATTTTGTTCTCTTCCTTTTGCTGCCAAGAGGGCGATCGTCTTCATCATCTTCCAGGTCGACGATGGCTGGTCTGACATTAGTATGGGTGGCCTCCTGCAGGGGCTCAAGTGTTTGCTCGGCTTCATCCCCAACTCCAGCTGAGTTATCTTCTGGGGCGTCACCCACCATTTTCTCTAGCTCAGCTTGCTTGCCCTCTTCCTCAGCAGGGATCATCTTCTCAGTGTCTTCATCAATCAACTGCAACAACTTATGTCGCTCTTTGGCTTCTTTTTGCCTACTAGCCCGTGCGTTAGTAGCACCGTATGCCTTCTTGCTCTTCTTCACGTTAACGCTCACCACCCTCACCATATTGGCTTCCTGCTCTGGGGTAAGAACTGCACAGATAAGAGGAAGTGTTAGCTCAAAATGGTTGATACAACAATTGACAAGTAAAATATGTACGAGCTAAGTAAGAAATATGCGAGTAAGAATTGACGAGCTAAGTAAAAGGGCAAGTAAACACTTACCACCGAAATGATCTTTGTTCAGTCTGCAGAAATTTGGGGTCTTCTTTCAGTCGTGGCACTGGCTCTCAAATCTAAACCTATCTCCCTCGTGAGTAACCCAAACAGGGTACCTAAGACTCCTAACTATTGAAACTAGGGGAGCTACCTCATCACTTCCCAGCATCATCCCAGCCTGGATGTAATTATTTTTCGTGGTTCATAAGATCACTCAGCTGATAGGACCTCGACTGGCTACTTCTACCAATTTCTTATACAGAGAATCGCTCCAGTCTGGCACCTAGTAATCTTGCTCCTAGATTACCTCAGAATCATCATCAGGTAGAGGGAATTCCCAACCTCTTCTGCTCTCCACTACGATCACATGGGAGTTCCACCCACTGGCTTAACTAGGAAGGTTTACGAACAATTTGGGGGCATGAGGTCTTGAGGGAGTGCTAATCCCTAGGGTCGACTTATCTACTGTGATCTTGAAAAACATCCTAAATACGTGGAGGCATGGTTCGAAGTCTAGAAACCTACAGATCATTGCAAAGCATACTAGTACCCTACAAGTATTAGATCCCAGCTGCAGGGGAAGAGCATCCATACACTCTAAAAACTCGTTAACAAATGGGTCCAAGGGAAGTCTAAGTCCGGCCTCGAATTGTCCATAGAAGAAAGCTACCCTAGTGGGATTTGTGGTATAGGTCGACCCAAACTTTTTCATAAACTCCTTCTTTGGGTAATGAGCAAGTTTGAACTCGTCTTTGTTTGTCTCACAAAAGCCGTAGAGGATGTTTAATCAGAATTCAGACCCCTTTTTCCCAGCAAGTGGCTTGGGGGCCACATAACCCCTCTCTTTCCTCCCTTGCGCAACTGAGGAGTCAAAAGCATCCACGATCCTGGGGCTCGACGAGGTAGATGCATTAGCCCGCCTTTGATATGCCATATCTACATAGGAAGAAACAGGGGAATCATTCCTACTTACAGACTCAAGTGACCTACTTAGGGGCGACCTAGATTCCCCTGGAAATCCCTTTCTATTTCTCAGGAAGGAAGGTTTGTTGGGTCCCCTAACATAAAACAGGACCAAATGGTCGAGCAACTCATGAAAAAGATGGAAAGAAACAACTGTTGGGTCGTCTACATCTAAGTCTCCCAAATTTTCTCCTACAAGGAGGTTTAGCTCACTAAAGTTCAAGCCCCACTTGGTCAAGATGGAAGCACACTCCTCCATGGTCATCTCTTTCCATACCCCACTTATGTGTTTATATATTCTACGGTTAACGGTGCAATACCCATACCAAATCCCAGGTTCGCAGTTAAAGGTCCTAGCTATGACAGAAATAAAGAAAAAGCTTGGAAATAAACCTAAAAGCAAGGAAATTGAGGGATACCTTAAATTGATTTGAAGATGAAGGATGTAGCAAAGGAAATAGAGGACGAAGTGCACCAAAAATTGAAAACTGCCCTTGCTCAGTTCTTGCTGGGGTTTATCTCAGATTTGGGGGTTTGTAAAAAATTCAAAAAGGAAAAGGATTTATCTTTTATACCCAATACTAATCCTTCCCTGAATTGGAAAGGTTGTGGTTTCAAACGGTTATTACCCACAATTAATGCCCAGACGCTTTCCAAGGCAGTTGTCCAAACGTCAAAAAGGGTAATGATTACGAAGTTACGGAGCTCCTACAGATCTGACCGTCCACAGTTAATGGTCGAGATTGAGCCACGTCATCACTGGTCGACCATCTAGTAATTCGAGCTTCTAGCTGCAACCTACTCAAATCTTCATAAAAATTCTTATAACTTCCTGGTCGGCAAAGTCCATCCAGAAAGTTGGGGGCCACTGAACGGAATAAATGTGACGGGCTAGGCCCAACGAGCGAAGCCCAATTATTAAGACATTATTGCCACCATCTCTTTGGTGGGTCGACCCAATTATTTCAAGGCCCAAAGCCCATCAGCAAAGATCAGTCGACCTAGCTCATTGTCCGACCTATATGGTCCCGACCTAGCTTTGTCCGACATACGATCCATATCTTATACGGGTATTACCCGACCATATCATTCAGTCAGGTCGACCTAGACCCATGCAGGCGACCTCGACCTACAAGGCGTACGTCGACCTACAGAGTCATAACGCATGCACAATTCTTTCCATAACATAAGTCCTACAAATCAGGAGTTATTTATGGAAGCGATCTCTCATACAATCTGATCCGTGATTCTAGTGATTTCATACAATCTTACTACAATTATAACTCATATCAAAGCTTATAAATACTTCACAACTTCAACGATTTAAAGGTAATTACTATTTTATTATTCTGAATCACCTTCTTCATTATAATTTATTAGCTCTCATACATCATACTTACTCTCACGCCCGAGAGTTTAAGCCGGAGACCATTCCGGCTAGTCGTGGGTTCCTTGTTTCAAGTCAAAAGCTAGAAGATCAGTTTTGCAGCTGGACGGAGATTGATACATCATGTTTCTTGCGGCATCAAGCAATATTATTAATGAGGGGATTATTATGAAAGGGATTAATAATACTTCTATGAGATCAGTATAATTAGTGAGGGGATTAAGACCCAATTCCAATAAATCGGCTTAATTATCCGAATGCCTAATTTACAACCAAACACCCTCTTAATAAACCTTATTAATCCTGATGAATGTTATCCCGTCTTATGCCTCCTAACCAAACGGTCCCTTAAGACTCCTTTGATTGCCGGATAAGGATTAACAGTATTATTAATGAGGAGATTATTATGGAAGAGATTAATAATACTTCCAAGATATCAGTATAATTAGTGAGGGTATTAAGACCTAATTTCAATAAATTGGCTTAATTATTCGGATGCCTAATTTACAATCAAACACCCTCTTAATAAATCTTATTAATCCTGATGAATGTTATATCGTTTTAAACGGACCCTTGTGAAATAATAGAACCAACATAGTAAATGAGTAAACTGCTTTTTTGCCCCTCGTACTATCGTTTCAACATCAATTTGACACTCGTACTATTGAAACGATAAATGTATGATGCGTACTATAATTTTATTAAGCAAATTAACCAATGTTCCTAACGTCAGTTAAGTATTTAACGAAACCGTCCAACTAAGCAACCGTTGACCAAGTCAACACATACGTGGCAGCTGACTGAACAATTTTAACTCCTTAAAAAAAAAACTCAATAAAATAATAATAATAATAATAATAATAATAATGCCACCATCCTGCCGCCACCATTTCACTAAATACACGAACACAATCATCATAAAATTCAACCACCCTATCACCACCACAAATAGACACAAATTAACAACACAAACTAAAAAAATCAGAAAAAGAAATTACAACTCAACAACCCAACTCCATACAATACCCACATCAAAATTAAACATACACAATATTTTGGGAGAAATTCTCCCTAAGTTATAAAAAGTCCTGTTTTTTTAAACTGCTCTTATATTCGTCAAATATTTGCAAGTTGAAAAAAATTGAACTTTTTATAATTTATGAAGAAACTGATTTCTCCCAAAACTTACTCTTAAACATAAATCCATAACCAACCTTTTATGCAAGAAACCCAGAAATTCAAAATCAAAATAAATCAAATGTATAAAGATTATGTTGACCTACTTCAAATGTCTCCCAATTAAAAAAAAAAGTCCCAAATTCATCCAAATACCAACTGTCACAGTAGAGAGAGAAACTGAGTCGGCTGAGCTATTTTCCAAAAATCACAAACCCAGAAAATCACAAGCCTATATACCCGCTGGATTTATCATAGAGAAATGGAGGAGATCTAGATCTTACTCATCAAATTCTTGGCAGTGAGGAGGCGAGAGTAGCAGGCCTTGTTGAAGAAGAAGTCCGTGACCAGGAACTTTCACTCGGAGAAGACGGTCTGGGGTGGCCGGAGTTCACAGGGGTTCTGATCGGAGAAGGAAATCTTGTTCGGAGAAGGGGGAACAGGACTGTTGCTACGGGGAAGGAAGAGGGTAGCATCGGCGATTGGTTGGGATGGAAAATAATAATATTTTATTATTATTATTATTATTATTATTATTAATTTATTATTATTATTATTTTATTGAGTTTTTTTTTAAAGGAGTTAAAATTGTCCAGTCAACTGTCACGTATGCGTTGACTTGGTCAACAGTTGCTTAGTTGGACGGTTTCGTTAAATACTTAACTGACGTTAGGAACATTGGTTAATTTGCTTAATAAAACTATAGTACGCATTATACATTTGTCGTTTTAATAGTACGAGTGTCAAATTGATGTTGAAACGATAGTACGAAGGGCAAAAAAGCAGTTTACTCCACGGTAAATACCCTAAATTTTGCGGCCCAAAATATAATTTTCCCTTTACCAGCATGTTTTCGAAAAGTTTGTTTACCCCATCTATATCGAGCAAGCCACTGTATGACAGGGTTTTAATACCACCGCCTACCTTAAACCCCGTTTTCGTCTGCTAGAATCACCCAAAGTAGGACCGTCACATAAACCCCCCCAATCTCCCCCTCTCCTCCCGTAAAAAATGGTCGGGCCTCTGATTCGTTCCATATTCTCCACCGCCAGAAAATCTCTCTCTTCCTATCCATCTCCATCGCCATTAATTCAACCTTTCCATTATGCACGCGCCACCGGTCTCACACGCTCCTTCTCTGGTTCCTCCGCGGCCACCGCGAAAACCACCCCTGCTACCGGTCCCGTCCTTGACCCTAGCCGGCTTCGTAATGTCGCGGTGATAGCGCACGTCGACCACGGCAAGACCACTCTCATGGATCAATTACTCCGGCAGTGCGGCGCTCAGGTCCAACATGAACGCGCGATGGATTCCAACGATCTCGAGAAGGAGCGTGGCATCACCATCGATTCTAAGGTATATGCATTCACACACATTACTCCTATTCTGCGTGCTGATATTGTATTGGCTATTCACTCCCTTTCACATTAAGAATCCACATTTGAAATTTATGTTTTTTTATTTTGTACTTTCATGCCTTTATGTTTCTTATGATTTTATTTAAGTTTATAATGTGTTCTATATAATACAAAAAATAGATAAATCATATTTGAACATGAAAGAAGCTCAGAATCTACGGATGTTGGTGATCTCCTTTTTTCTTTATCTCATATTCACTTGCCGAATACGCATGATTCACATGTATGAAGTTTAGAGGGATCAAGAAATCATCTTGTAAACATTTTCTTCAATTCTTGATCCGAAGCCCCTCCCTAACATCTTTTCCTCTTGCGTCATTTGTGTGGAAATCGAAATCTCCACATTTGGGCATTTGTGTGGATTTTGTTGCTTAATAAACTCAATACTTATGAGGCCTAAGAGAGTGCTCCCGAGTTTTAAAGGGAGAGAAAAGAAAGGGAGAGGAAGGAAGGGGAGGGGAAATAAGGGAAAGGGAAGGAGAATTTCTTTCCCAGGTGCTAGGTGCTCCTGAGTTAGGAAGGAAAGGGAAGGAAAAAATATAGAATTACATCTGTACCTTTAAATGAAAAAACAAGAAAGTTTATATTTGAGGGATAAGATAGGTATATCAAAAAAAATTCTTTTATAAGATTTCATTTCCTTCTATTTCCTCCCACTTTTAGGAGGATTGTGTCGGAGGGAAATGCTCAAAAAATTTCATTCCCTTTCCCTCCATTTCCTTCCAAAAAAATCTCGGGAGCAAGCTTAGGAAGGAAATTATTTTAGATTTCCTCTCTTTTCCTTTCCTTTCCCACGTTTTTAAAACTCGGGAAGTTTGTTTTTGTCTATTGTACTTTGAGCGCGTTTTCACTTTGATTATTGTCCTTTTTTATTAACATAAAAACCATTTTACTTTGGAAAACCTATCACCCCGAATCCAAGTTCGCGAATCAAGGCACGAATTGGAGACGAATTAGGTATCGGGATGATAGGTTTTCGAAGTACAATGTTTTTATGTTAAAGTTGGGGGAAAGTAGAATGGATGAAAATGAAGTTTGGCCTACTTATGACAAGTACAGTTTTCACGGGCCTAAGAGGTGTTTATTACCGAATTGGTGTGTGAATTGCAAGGAATATAATGAGACACACGATCATCTCGTTCTCCATTGTAGAAAAACTTGATATCCTTGGAATTGAAATTTGGGTGAGCCCGGATCGGGTTTTTCTTTCTTTCAGACTTGGTTGAGAGGGTTTGGAAGAGGAGATGCGCGACCTTTATGGGATCGTGGGGTGTTGCTGTTGTTTGGTGTATTTGGATGGAGAGAAGTGCAAGGACATTCACGAATCAATATTTACCAAATCACCTCGTGGGAAAAAGTGGTGGCTTTAGTGTCTGTGGGTTATTCCAATGGTGCCTTTCGAGGGTGTTGGTGTTAATGGCTTAAAGAGAGATTGGGTTGTTGCCTTAGTTTAATTAATGTGGTTTCTTGTTTTTCTTTTTCTTTTTTCTTGTTGATGGGGGGGGGGACCCCTTGTCCATCCTTTTGTAAATTGATGTTCTTTTAATAATTCTGTTCTTATCAAAAAATAAATAAACATTTATTGAAAAATTTGAGTAAGGGGTGTCTGCTCTTCTCCTACCTTTTATTTTAGTTCTTTAATCACTTCTTGGACATGGTATTTAATAATTTTTCTACAATTGCAGGTCACATCAATTCCATGGAAAGAACATGAGCTCAACATGGTTGATACACCTGGACATGCGGATTTTGGTGGGGAGGTATGCCTTTTGCAAGACTTCTTAACTAAAGATAATCTTCAGTTTGTTGACAATTAAATGAACCAAAAACGAAAAAAGAATATATGAGTTACTCATCTGACATCTCTTTTGGCCACAAATTTGAAAGGTGGGGTGGGAAATGGGAACATGGTTTGGTTTTGGTAGGATCATTGATCAGGCATGCCCTCTCTGAGTTGCATATCAGGCTCTGCAACACCTATGATGCTCCTACCTTCAACTTTTTTCTTGTTTGGTAGCTAACAACTTATTAAAACGGCATCAATATCAATTTGCATACAAGGACAATTAAATCTAAACGTCTTAATCGTATTTATTCAACTATCTTTGTATTTATTCAACTATCTTTATATTCATTCAACTATTATTTCTCGGCATTACTGCATAACATAATATGATTACAAACTTTGCACGTGTGATTAACACAAACCTGCTTATCTTAGGTTTATCATTAGCATATAAAAGCAAATCTTCCTATGCAATCATTGATGTGAAGACAAAGGTTGCTTCTCATAGTACTCCTCTATTCCTGTAAATTACGGCTGTATTGATAGGTCTCTTTTCTGATTAGTAGTTTTTTTTTGGTTTTGTAGTGGGTATATCTAGAGTCGGGGGAGAGAGATATAGAGGGTGAGAGGAGAGGGAAAGCGATAGGATAGATTAGGGGGAGAGGGAGAGAGAGAGAGGCTGAAACCAAAGCGCATTTGTGGCTTTACCTTTCATTTTGCTTTTTTTTAAGGCATATGTATGCTCAAGGTGTTATTACCTTGCTTTATAAGTTTCAAAATTGACCAAAGAGGACGACAATAAAATAGGGAATATGTCAATCAAGAACACATAATTGAAGGAGATTAAATGTTTGCCCAAAATGATTTGGACAACATTCATTTGGAACATTATTTCTCTTGTGATTTCCAGCAGATGGCTATTTGATTTGTCCGCTTAGCAACACCATTTTGTCACGTGGTGATAATACATGAAGACTGCTCAATCCCATTCCTGAGATAAGAATATAAAGTACCCATAATGATATTCCATCGTATTATCACTTTGAAGATTGCAAAAGGGCACTTAAATTGTCTTTTTATCTTAGCACAAAATTAACAGAAAATAGAAGATTACTTGTCTCTCGTTTTCATTGAATATAACCATCTTCTTGAAAATGGCTGTTAACGAATGTAACAAAGCACTAATTGCTTCAAGATTGACTTAAGACCTAGAAGGCGGAAGTCTCTATCTATCAAGAAAGGACCTAGGCCGGGCCTTAGTTGGTTGCTTTACTAGAATAAGGGGATAAAAGGAACGAAAAAAAGAAAATTTCTTTTGAAAGCTTTATGTAGAGTTGCGACCAGCTTCTATCATCTTATATCATTGAGGATATATACGGTTCACTCATTTTTCATTTTCTGATGGCCCTTCTTCTTTTTTTTTTTTGTTTGAATATATTTCCCACCTCTGGTTGGGAAGACCTTCTCTAAGACCAGTTTACCACATATAATAAAATCTTACAATTGTGGTGGCACAGAAGTCAACCTGATCTCCATCAATATTTACTCGAGAATCCTCTTTCACATTCATGGCTAGCCTTTAGTAATATTTTTCAAAATTTGACCTATCATGATTGATATAAATAAGTATTTAGTGTTCGTTTCTATTATGGATAGCTGGCCTTTTTCTTTCCATCATTACATTATGATGTCGTGTACATAAAGCCAAAAGATGCACTCATCTTTTTATCCTCCTAATACATGTTTTAGACGGTAGATGATAAGGATCTCAATCATTAATTGAATCGACTCAAATCAGGATGTAACCCTTTGATTGAATCTACATAATTGTGCTTAGCTAACCCATACGAGTCATTACACATTCTGAAAAAGAAAGTGGTCGGAAATTTTTTTCTATTGAGCTTTGGTAGTTTGACTCAAATGCATCAAGGTGAATGAGATTTTGATAAAGTTAGCACATCTGACAAAGGTAAAGAGGATGTAACAATCGTGTCTCTATCAAGAATTGTATAAGAGGAATCATCGACCATTGTAACACTAGTACATTTATCAGATGATTTACAAGAAGGCAACAAACTTGAGTCCATATGATGAGTAGCCCTAAGTTAATGACCCAATGTTTACTCAAAAAAGCGAGCCAACACGATCTCTCTCGCCTAGGTGAAAGGCACCAAAAGGCGATGGACTAACTTTTTCGCTCAAGTACGAAGATTCCGGCCTTGGTATGTTAACTCTTCAGTTTTGTTGTATAGGTTGAACGGGTTGTTGGCATGGTTGAGGGAGCGATTTTAGTTGTGGATGCTGGTGAAGGTCCTTTGGCACAGACCAAGTTTGTTCTAGCTAAAGCTCTAAAATATGGGATTCGTCCCATTCTTCTTCTGAATAAAGTAGACAGACCTGCAGGTATGACTTCTTTAATGCTTACACTATCGACAAATCAACTATGCTCGAAGTTTATTGTCGTGAATGGTAGTTGTGTATCATTGAATACAAATGTCTGCATGTCATGTTCACTACCTCTCAAGGCATACCTGATTTCTACAGTTGGCTAGAGTTACTGTAATATTGAAATAAATATACAAGTAATCTAGTAAACTTTTGGAAGTGTCACGATAAGCTGTTAATGATCTCCGTTGGGCTTTTAAAGGGGTGAAAAAACCAATCTTGAAATTCAGTTGGCATGTCATTGACACCAACATTTTCCCTTTGAATGAACCTCACTTTGCCATCATAAGATTATAATTAATTTTGGAATCCTTCAGAATGGTTGGCATTGCTAAGCCGTTGATTTGAAATTCTCATGCAATTCTGTGGAAATTTGTTCCCTGCTATCCATGTCTTTCTTAAGTAGAGTGGGTAATAAAACATTCTGTTCCGGGAGGATACTTGGATTGGGGAAGGCTTCTTGCTGACTCATTTCCTCATATTTCTTGGTTGTCCTGGATTGATAGGGATCCTATAGTGAGTTACACTAGTTTTGTTGGTGCTGCTCTTTCTTGGGATTTTCATTTTCTCAAAAACCCAATTGAAAGATAAATTGATGAGCTCCTTTCTTTTATTCCTATCTTGGTTGAGGTCTCATCTGATATAGATGTATCATGTACTTGTAGTCATGTCTCTGTAGTAGGTTGTCTTTGTATACGTTCTTGTATTGCTCACTGTACCTGCCTTTTTATGATTTTATTTGGAAGTGTTTTTTTCTTATTTTTTGAAGTTTGAGCGTTTGTTTGGTGTATGTATGGTTTATGGTGAGCTCAACACTAATGACAGCAGGAGAATGGGGGTCCTAGCACAACATTGTGTCTGGATGTGTGTGTCCTCTGCATGGAGGCAAGCATGACATATTTGCACCTCTCCTTTATTGTACAATATCTTGGATCTTGTGGGTCGTCTTTTCCGGTACTTGGGTGAGTTTTGGGTTTATGCTTGAAGATTACTGGTTTAGAAAATGAGGTGTTTTGGAAAAGGAAAATTAAAGAAATGCTATGGCACTGAGCTATGCTTGCTACATTTTGTGCTTCTGGACCGTAAGAAGTTGCAGGATTTTTGGTAGCAACAGTTAGTCCTTATCTTTGCTTTGGGAGTGTAATGCAGGACAAGCTAGGAATAATTTGTATGATTGTATCCAAGTCAAAGTCAAAGAACAAAGCCTTTTGGTTTAAGTAAAAGAGTCCTTGGTAGATTAGGATTCATATTTATTTCTTAGTTTCCTTTAGAATTAGCATTTATTAGTTTTGAGTCCTTTTAGTATTAGTATTTTATTTTCGTAGTTCCTTATAGATTAATGTTTCCTTTTCCTAGTATTGTTTATTAGCCTATATGTATTATGTAAGCTTTCAAAGTCATTCAGTCGTGGATTAATATATTGAATTGAGTTTAGCTTTATTGTGTGTGCTTCTTCTTTCTTTTCTCTCTCCTACTTCTTCTTGATTCTTTTTCTGATCAGAGTTCTTCTTCTTCTCTTTCTTAATTTTCTATCTATTCTATACGCTTACGCCTATCGTTCGCCTTCAAGTGGTATCAGAGCGAATCTTGGATCGACATCTCCGTCATACATTTTCGTTGCTGTTATCGATCCCTCTCTTTTATATAAAAAAATCTGCTCTGTATTTCCTTAGCTATCTCTTTAAATTTTCTTATTTTGTTTTTTTTCAAAAAAAAAAAAAAAGAAGTAATATATAATATTTTTTCTAAAATTCTGATTTCAGTTTTCAAAAAAAAAAAAAGTTTCTCGAGTCCTGTCAAGTGTCAACCATGGTGAATGCCGCTGAAGTTGATTTTTTTAGAGAATTTCATTGAGAAACAAGGAACTGAAACCAAAAGTTTGAGAGACGAAATAAGTTCGTTGAGAACTTTGGTAGAATAAATTGTTGCATCAATGAAGACATCAGAAGGCAAAGATCATGTCGTAGACGATAATTCTTCGGCCTATGCTGAACCTCGGCCTAAATTTTTGTTGAATTCTTAAGTTGGACCCTAAAAAAAGAATAAGTGCAAGCATTGCAAGAGGATAGCATGATGATTGAAGAAATAACTGAAGAACCCATTACGGATGAACATGCATGCAAAACTGAAGACATGGCACAACAACCTTCACAATCTGAATTTCAGATCTCGCGTATACCTGAGCAAGCGGTAATGAAAGGTCAAAATACAGATTTCTGTAAAGATGTTCACGCGTACATTGATCCTATGTTTCAAGACAACATCTTTGAGCACAAAGTGTGTCCCATGTTTCTTCATTCTTCTTATTTTAATCAGAAAAAGAGAAATATATTAAATAGGGAAAGAAGATATAAAAGCAGATGGACAAGAATCCACCCCAGAAAGAAATACAAATATGAGCCTTGACTCAAACGAAAAGAACGATTTGCAGAAGACAATGCAGACTAGGCAATAAATGCCGGCCAATCATGTTGAACAGCAGAAAATGGATTCCCTCAAAAAGTACCCGAATATTGCTCTAAGAGAGGCCATGTGGACAAGTCAACTATATTCCGTAACAGATTCAATGAAAGTGCCTGATCTCTGAAGATTCTTGTATTGCTTTTGGTCCATAATCACCAAAGCGCCTCACCTAATTATTAGGGTAGCTATGTATTTTTCTTTCTATTTTCTCCTTGTAGATGGACATCTTGTCTATCGTTTGTGTACTGATCTTTTTCTAATAGTCCTTTTTTCCTACAAAAAAGGTTTTTATCTTGAGGACCACCATAGATTTCCGAACAAAAAACGAGAGGGGAAAGTTCTTAGCATCTGGGAAATATACCAATTGAGGAAAAGATTCTGGGATTATATACTTGTTCTACAGATTGCATATTACACGAAACGACCTTTACCATCCCAGCCACTGTCTATATCTCCTGACATTCATGCCTTGGAAGTTAATTAATGCTGCAAGGAGTCAACCCAAGTGTATGGTTAATGCTTTTTTGGGCCGCGACCATTTCACTGGAAAGTAGCAGGATGTTTTGATTGCGTGCTAGAAATTCATGAAACAAGGGGATCTTGTGGATAACTTGACAAAGACTTGCAAAAGGAACAATGGTTTCAAATTAGAATTACTCACATAATCTGGTGGTAATTTTATTTATTTATTTATTTATATTTCTGGCCATTCTAGGAAAAGCGTCCACTTTCTAGTTATTCCTTTTTGGAATATTACTTTTACCATTTTACCGTTGATTTCATTTCTCCTTTAATTAATGGTACCACTTCGACATGAGCAACACTGCCAAATTCAAAAGAAGATCAATATCTATATATGTGAGTTCTGTGTGTGTGAGAGAGATAGAGAGTCAATTCGCTTTGCTCAATCTTGTACCGGTTTAAAGATGATTCTCTCTCTCTCTCTCTCACACACACACACACACACACTATATGTGTGTGTGTGTGTCCTTGTTTGTGAGAGAGGGAGAGAGAGAGAGTCAGTTAATAGAGCGGGGACTACTACTCCCCCATGTTGCTGCAGCGCCGCTGCATGGGGTGAGAATTATGCCACACCTTCCCACTTATTTAATTAATGACTGATGCTATTTTGACTGGGTTATGTCAAATTAATCCTAGCGCCCCCCACCAACGTGGGGGACCTGACCGTCGCAGGAGGAAGGAGGAGCAGTTCTTAGAGAGTCAATTCGTTTTTCTCAATCTTGTACCGGTTTAAAGATGATTCTCTATATCTCTCTCTCTCTCTCACACGCACAAAATATATGTGTCATTGTGTGTGAGAGAGGGGGAGAGAGAGAAAGTCAGTTAGCAAAGCAGGGACTACTCCTCCCTCGTGTTGCTGCAGCGCCGCTGCATGGGGTGAGAATTATGCCACACCTTCCCACTTATTTATTAATGACTGATGTTATTTTGACTTGGTGTGGTTCCCACATATATCAAATCAATCCTAGCTGTCCCCCACCAACGTGGGGGACCTGGCCAATTGTGGGCCGTCGCAGGAGGAAGGAGGAGCAAAGTTGGGGAGGAGCAGTTCTTATTCCGTCAGTTAGCTCTGCTTAATTTTTTTCCCGGTCAAAGATTATATTCTTTAGTAGCAGTAGTAGTATAATTGTTCCCCATAAAAGAAAATCTTATATATTTGTAAAGAGGAAAAAGACCAAGTGCTCTGTTGCTCTTTACTCTTTTTGCCTACCTTCACCTCCAGCATTTCTCTCTCTCTCTCTCTCTCTCTCTCTCATACTTCCTGTTTGGCGGTGTAATGAAGTCAGTTGATTTAGATGGGAAACTCTGATGTACATGTGATTGTTAGTGCTTAATGAATCTGATAATCTTACTGCTTGAACATTAGGGTTGGGTTATTCTTGAAAATAAAAGATGCAAGGAACCAAATAGAATCAAATTACTGAACAAGAGAGATTATCAACTTAAACAGAATGGGTGGATGGATCAGCCATAGAGAAATATGATTCCGAGGCATTCTTCCGTTTGCACTTTCCAGAATATTATGATACATGAGGGCAAAAGTATTGTTTCCCTCCCAATTAGTTTAACTCGTTATCTGTACTCTAGTTTTCATGCTATTTTCCATCCAGTTTTAAACCTCTGGGCTATGATATCCCTTGATTGCAATATGTGTAGAAAGAGTAATAAATGCACTGTGCGAAAAAATTGAGTTTGATGCAGAAATAATTTGTCAGAGTTAGACTAGAAGGGTCATCTGCGTTTTTATCATTGTAGCAGCTCTAGTATTTTATTTTCTGATGCCTTTTCACTTCTTATGTGCTATCTTATAATCGCAACCACGAGCGACTGCTCTTTATCTATTTATTTATCATAAGAAACCCTCTAGCTGTTTTTGGTTAGATGATGCACTAAAATCTTGTTTGATTTCTTAATATGCAATACTATCTACTTCTGGTTGGTGCAAGAAGTTTTAATCATATTACATGCAGTAAATGAGGAGATGTGCAATGAAGTTGAGAGCTTGGTGTTTGATCTCTTTGCAAATCTCGGTGCATCAGGTGCGGGAGATGAGGAAAATGTGCTTTTTTTCATTTTTATTATAAGCTTTGGATTTGATCTGGATGCATGTTTTATCACAGAGGAGCAGCTTGATTTTCCGGTTTTCTATGCTTCTGCTAAAGAAGGATGGGCTTCATCCACCTTCACCAAGAATCCCCCTGATGATTCGAAGAATATGTCCCAGTTGCTTGACGCTATATTAAAATATGTTCCTCCGCCAAGAGCTAGCCTTGATGAACCTTTCCAGATGCTGGTTAGTTCAAACTGTAGAGATCATTCTCTTGGAATAGTAACACACTTAATGATGCATGCAATTTTGTTTTCTGCATATGTACTCGTACCTACATACGATTTAACAGATCATGGACTGGTCACGTGAAATGGCAATTTTTCCATGAAATCGATATGCAAAGCACATCCCTGCTGCACATGAACATCACCATAAGTACCTGCCTATAAGCTAACGGTCATACATACTTGTCCCAAATTTAAACAAAGGGTCTTTTAGTTTTTTTTATGATTTTATGTTCTGAACTAGGTGAATTACTTGTCCCCTATATAGTAATCCCTCCCTAAAAAGGAAGAATTCTGGTTGCATTTATTTACTTAGGAGTTGAGATTATCGAAGAACATCACAGATTTAAAGGAATGTAAGATAGAGCCATAGATGTGTATCCATCTTTCTCAGGGATTTTGTAGGTTAATGATAGCAATTTATTTCCTAAATTGATTTGTGGTAGGTCATGGCCACTTTGTGACATGAATTAGAACTCAGGTAAATGCTGAATAATGGAGTAGATTTGTTATTGAACATATATAGACTAGTTGTATTTATTAGAGGAAATGTGATTATATGAAATTACACTGAAAATGCTGTAAAATGGGCCAAACATTTTGTTCACTCTTACTTTAGACTTCAACTTCAACTATAATTTGATTGATTATTGTATATGCACCCGGCAACCTGTTTCATTTTGTTTAATTTGGCAGCTAAGGCCAGGGCATCATATATTAAATTGACGCCGTTGACTTTTACTAAGTAAATGCTTGTAAAATCAATTTGTAATAGAACCATCTGAATTTAAACTACAAAGTGTTAACGTTAAAGTTGAATGACAAGTTTGGTTTGTAATTTAGTGGCTCCTGTGTAGTTATTAGTTAACCCAATATATGGAGGTCAGCAATAATACATGATAAATCCGAAGGAGTTAAAGTGTTCAAGTGATTTTTACTTTAAATATTATAACTATTACTTTTTAATATATAAAAGTCATTCCAATTTGATTCTTCTAGGTTTAGGGGGTAGGGACTTTAACAATAACGAATTAACGTTTTTTTTTTCTTTCAAATTCTTGAATAGTAACTGAACTGCCTATTCAAAAGACGGAACCGATCTGACAAATCTGGTTTGGTTTGTTCTAATTAGCAGTTTGGCAGTTCAGCCTTACACTCTGCACACATATCCGTTCCTTTCTTTTATCTGTTATGGTACAATTATAGGCATTCCCCGCCTATCTCTTTAGTTTAAAATTTTGATATAATTAATCATACTCAAATGTAGCAGGTGGCATTCTGATAATTGTAAAGATTCTCATGGTTCCTCTGGGTGCTTATATCCGTAAACCTTTGTACTCCCTTCCACCTCATCCCAAGAAGAAAAAGAAAACATGCACCCTCAATCATCCCTATCAGAAAGGAAAAATTGATACTCTTGTTTAGTGATTCGTTTTCTCACTTTCTGTTACTACTATACATCTTTCTCAAGAGAGATTACAAAGGCACAGTGCAAAAGAATTGTCTGAAATAAAGGCAAAAAATGTTCTGAGATCTAGTATCTAAAATCAGCAATATTAATATGGTTGGAACGGAATGCTAGAATTTTCGAGAATAGATCCTTATCTTTTCTTCTTCTCAAGGAGAGGATTGTATATCTTGCTTCCTTGCGGGCATCAGCTATGGGAGCTTATCGAGGATTATCTATGACAGACTTGTGTAGAGATTGGAGAGTTACTTTAAATTAGTTTTGATATTTTGTAGTTTTCTTAGACTACTTTCTATTTTTTTCCAGTTTTATATTTTGAGAGGACACCTTGTCCTCTCGTTGTACTTTTTTCTCTCTTCTAATAAGTTTCTTCTTTTATCAAAATAAAAATAAAAAAATGACCGCATACAGAAAACTGCAGACGGACTTTTCTTACAGGTTTCTAGATCTATACTCTAAAATCAACATTATAATATGACTGCACATAGAAAACTGCTGACGGACTTTTCTTATGCTTCTTTCTGTTTGCTCAATTAGAAATTTTTTGAGAGCATTTCTTGAATATTGCTGTACTAACTTAAGCTGTCAACTGTTACTGTTCTACTTTGATATTATCTCAGAACATTAGTAGGATAATATTACTGCCCTTCTTTTGCTTCTTACCTTTTAGTTTCTTCATCTTTTTGTTACTTTTCATGGTCACATCTTATGCCTTCCCTTTTTTATTTGATACCGCCTAGAAAGACATTGAATAGTTTTGTTTAGGTCTCCATGATGAGCAAAGATCTTTTTGTTGGGAGATTCTTGACGGGCCGTATTTCAACTGGAGTTATTCGTGTTGGTGATCGAATACATGCACTTCATAGCGCAGAGGCCGGTGTGACAAAGCTTGAAGAAGGGAAGGTATGTAATATTTGGTTCTGCTGCAGTCACTTGAGAATCATGTTATTTCATATTATTACTATTATTTTTTATTTTATTTTATTTTGTGATGATAAGAGTTATACAAGTGACGACTGACTTACAAATGAGTCTTTACCGCCTAAAAGTACGCAAACTAATGGATTATTGTAGAACTGTAATATCACATCTAGAATATCTCTCCTGTCAACTTTGAAGTCTGAAGGACATATTGTATTTAAAGTACCCAAAATGTTGGGTTTATGTGGATTTGATACCTAAACTCATTTTTGTTGCAAGGAACGTACCTCAGGGTCCTCACCTATAAGAAATACAAAGGCTTAAAAAGTACAAAAAAAAGCATCGAATTTGACTCTTAACATCGAAGAGAGGGAGTAATCTTTTGGCCTGTATTTCTCCGTTGAGTATTCTTCGGTTTCTTATTTTCTATATATGCGCATCTCCTAGTCACAGAGTATCACGGATGGTTAGTTTGTTGTTTTTGTTGTGCCATGTCTTACTAACTAGTACAATAGCTAAATGGTTCCTTCAAATATGTATTTATTAGATTGTGAGACTAAGGAAAGCTAAGGGAACAATTTTGTATGACATTGATGTTGCTGGTGCTGGTGATATTATATCAGTTGCTGGGTTGAAAACACCATCGATTGGAAATACTCTTGCGAGCGTGGAGGTACGTGGATCCATCTTTAATTTTCAGTCAGTCATTTTTTAATCTTAGGCTTTCCCTAGAGGTATTGATATGAATCGGTTTCCTATTGCCATTCATGAGTTGACATCTAAATTTTATCAAACTGTAATAGATCTAGCATATAAAATTTGGTAATTGACGATAACAGGTGGTTGGATTTCATGTATGAGAGATCCCGAGTAATTTCATAGTATTTGGAGAGGTTGGATTGTGCCAATTTTGGGAGAGTTTTTGGACGGAAAGAAAAGCAAAGACTTCTCATCATCAGCCTATGATGAGGAGATAAGATTTATGCTCCGTTTGTTTATTAGAAAGTGAAAGTAAAAGAATGTGAATGAAAGACTTGAAAAACTGAAAATAAAATAAAATCTCATGCAGTTGTTTCATTATTGTGAATAAAGCTATTAAAATGTATTCCCTCCGTCCCGCTACAAATGAGACACTTACTGTTTACGCGTGGATTAAGGAAAAAAATAATGATATAAATGTTGTGAGTATGAAAAGTGAGGTTGGAGAGAGAAAGTGGGGTAGGAAATAGTGATTTGATTGGTGTTGTGAGTATAAAAGTAAAGTAGGAGAGAGAATTAGTGGGTGGAATAGTAAAGATTCTTTGCCATTTTAGGAAGTGTGTGATTTGTAGTGGGACGCCCAATGAGGAAAGTGTGTGAGTTGTAGCGGGACGGAGGGAGTACTTTAGAAGATCACAAAATAGGTGAGGTACACCAAGTAAATGTTTGCCTACCACACATGTTCTTTATGTCTTCTCAGATGATGCATACTCCCTCCGTCCCACTATACTTGACACTTCTTTCCATTTTGGGCCGTCCCACTATACTTGACACCTTCCAAAAATAGCCAAGTTTTTATATTTTTATATTCACTCTACCCCACCACTCATTCTCTCTCTTCATTTTCTACCACACATTTATTCAACCAACACTACTATTTACTCCACTCATTCTCTCTCTTCATTTTCCACCACACATTTTTTTTATTTTATTCTTTTTCCTTGGTTTTTGAACCCACCCCTTGGGTGTCAAGTATAGTGGGACGGAGGGAGTATGTTTGATTCCTGACCTTGTAAGGCAAAGAAGTTGAGTTTTTTTTTTCTTACTCCCGTGTTAACAAGCTGGCCCAAAGGGTACTGTAATTGTAATTTTTATTTGTGCTCATTTAGGTGCAGGGTTGCATTTGCAGTGCACTTGGGAGGCCAAAAGGGGTTCTGTTTGGTTTTGGTTGGAAATTCCCACGTGCCATTAGCATGCAGCGTTAATTGTTTCATTTATGTTTCTTTTTGTTTTGGTTTTTCTGCTCTTGTATGTAGTTGGTGTTGATAATCGATGTTACCTCGGTGCCAATAGTGATTCATTTAAGGAGTAGGTGGCAAAATGCATTGGTGCAACTGTTGCTTATCTTCTTCATTCTTACAGTTACTACATTCATATAGGGGTGACAATTTTTTATCCAGTCCCTTAGCTCACCCACTTGACCAATTAAAAAAGACCTTTTTCAGCTATCCATTACAACAACTTCAATAATAAAGCCTTAGTCCCATAATAATTTGGGGTCGGCTAACATGAATCCTCATATCATTTGTGCAAGAAAAAAATAAGTTAGAAGAAAAAATATGTGGGAAAAAAAATTAGAGAAGCAGAAAAAATAAAAATAGTGATAAAAAAGAATAAATATATAATAGATAGGAAAAGTGAAAATAATAATAATAATAACATTTAAAAAAAATTTAAAAAATAAAAAAATAAAATCAACCCCCATCACCCACATGAATTTTTGCCCTCCACTCCGGCCTCTTCAACGCCATATTTTCATCAAATCCAAGTAAATTTATATCAATTTCAATCACCCTAATCCAAGTTTGTTTGGGTCTTCCCCTATCCCTCGCCATCTTATCATTTCTCCGCTCTTCAAGCCTCCTAACCGGTGCATCGCTTGGTCTCCGTCTAACATATGAAAGTGGGTTATAAATGGTTCAATCAATTAGTTTTACCCGGATAAGCCATTAGTTTTACCCATGATTTTTTCTAACAACAATAATGTCAACAATAATGTCTTAGAGCTACCTGATAATACATGACACTGCTTTGGTGGATGAGACCACTAATGGCTGCTCTAAATTTAATGGGGGGGGCTCCAGAGGTGCTTCCGCAGGCGCCGGATTGCAAGACTGCCTGTTGGCCGTCCGATGCCATGATCCGATATATCAGCTAGTTGACAGCTATCCAAGATTTTCCTCTTTCTTACTTCAGACTGGGCCACCACAGTTAGACGTGAACCTATGCATTTCTATTGAAGATAATTACATAGGATGATTTTTATTTGCTGATCATAGTTGATTTCTGTCTCTCTTTCCCTTGACTTTTTTTTTCTTTTGCAAGATACTCCCTCAGTCCCATAAGGAATGTGCTTTACTTGTTTGTGCATTGCTTGTACAATAGAAAATTTTTTCTAAAACTATTTCCTATGTAGCAACGTGACATTTTGATTGGGACATACCAAAAAGGAAAGTGCGACATTTATTATGGGCCCGGAGGGAGTATGAGTTTTCTCTTGATCTCTGTATTTCTAAATGATCGCTCTAGTTGTTAGTAAGCATGCATCTTATCTTTGAGTGACCAAGTGTATTGAATGTATTTCTTTTCTGCTTTCTTTAAAATTCTCCATGCTTATTATGTCCTATTGCATATCATGCCATCTAATTGTGAAATGATAATCACATTCTTGAAAGAACAGATTTCGTG
Source organism: Adenophora triphylla var. japonica (assembly GCA_022495995.1). Lineage (NCBI taxonomy): Eukaryota > Viridiplantae > Streptophyta > Magnoliopsida > Asterales > Campanulaceae > Adenophora > Adenophora triphylla. The sequence goes on from JAFEMH010001010.1 coordinate 139,163, forward strand.
AGAAAAATTTGAAGTGACTTTGGAAGTAAATGCCAGGTCATGACTGCCTTGCCAACTGTTGTGCTGGATCCCCCAACCATTTCCATGACATTCGGTGTCAACGATTCTCCATTGGCAGGTCTTGATGGTACCCATGTAAGATCTATACACCCTTTTATTCTTATTGTTTGTAATTCAGTTACTTTATCTGTAATGGTACTGTTATCCAGAATTCCAGATGCAAAAGTTCCCGTCTGTTGGTAATGAAGAATGGTAGATTTTTATTAGTAATCATCTCGTATGTATTAGGTAGAGAATAACATACTGATACTTGATAGGAGTTCTAGTCTAGCTTTTTTTTCAAGGATTGATTCAAGCAGAATGTAAGAAGGATTTGAATCAGTTGACCACGTTATTCCTATATGAACATGGCAATATTGCTGTTTCTTTATATAGGAAAAGAAAAAATATTAGAAATAGGTAAAAACAAATACGACAGAAAGTGGGTCTATCAAACTAAAAGATGCATCAAAATAAAGAAATTTAAGTAATTACTGCATTGCAATCTGGCTGCATAATAGATATTTGATTTTCTCAAGGTATCCATAGCACAGGATCATAACGTAGCAAATCAAACCAACCTGTCTTGTAGATAGTGTCTCGCCGTACTCTGATCTCGAAAAGTCCTGGCGTTCCTCTGTATCCATATTCATCTCTAAGAAGTAAAGATCCCACATTTCCACTAGACAATGACATCCTTCTCTTTGCCGAATCCCCAAACACGCAATTGTGAAAAGGAGATCACGAATTCCAGACACATCCAAGACTCAGCTACCACTCCGAAGTTATTCCAAAAAAAAAAAGCTCCATCAGAATGAAGAAAGCTGTGTTTTCTAGGTTCGCATTCTAACTTACTCATAACACACCTATGTGGAGATTCTCATATAAGGCGTATACGCTTTGTCTAATGTCACTAGATTAAGCTTATTAAGATCCAGAGGACAAGCGAAATTTCATACATTGAAAGTAACCCGTACTTTCTATATACAGGAAGAGAGGGAAAGGGTGCTAATTTAGAAACCGAGTAAAGTAAGACATACAACACTGACAAAAATGACAACCCAAACCCTCCAATGTCAACGAGCGAGAATCCAGAATATTAGAAAACTGCATATGCGATATAACTCCCAGAACTGTATAAACCTCTTCTAGTTGGGCCCACCAGATAAAGGAAATTCCAGGAATAAGGATTCCTTTCCCTCTTATGAGAGTTTGAACTAGGAACTGAATGAACTGAAGTGATTTGTAGCAACCGATGAAAGCAAAACAACCATGGAATATCTTTTAAACATCTCAAATAAATTAATCAATGTTACCAAAAAATATTTAATTTAGAATATGGTTAAGCAACCTGCTCTCCGTTGCTACACAACTAAAATAGTAATTAAGAAACTCCCTCTGTCTCAGAATAAAGGTACACCTCAACTTTTCAAAGTCAATTTACCTTATTTACGGATTGGCATTGTGTTTGACTAGTTAGAGTAGTCAAATAAATGTGGTAACGTTTGGTTGTTGTCTCGAACAAGTAAAGCCTTGTATGCTTTCCACATATATAAAAGATCGTCAATTTGTGTGAAAATCAAAACTTCTCCTCATATTCGGAGATTAGAAGAGTACTTAGTGGCATCATAGAAGTATGAAATGAGCATAAAAGAGAAACTAGGTCAGAGAATGAGAATGCATTCCATACGATTAAAAACAAGGTCAATACCTAATTGGTCCGTGTATTATGGCCTGTTTTTGGAGTAGTTAGTGTATAAGAAAATCGCTCAATTCACACATTGTACTAGTTATGTTTGAGACATCCAAAAAAGCAATATGACCAAAATAATTAAAACTCGTGCAATATTTTGTTAATTTGCAACCATAGTTATGAAAGGCAAGCTCGAACGTCGCCTAAGGCGTAAGGCGAGACTAGGTGACCCTCTGGCACCTCATTGAAGGTCAGGCAGGCCGGGATAAGGCTGTTAGGGTACTCCACTCCAGACTAATTGAAGTAGAGCGTGCAAATAGGTGACTCCTTTGTGACATGTGCTTGAATGACCCTTTTTTTGCCAAATGACGTACTTGCATTGGAAAAGAATTAATGTTTCTTATTCTACCTAATTTTTAGTCATACGACGCAGTTGCGGGGAAAAGAAACAAAACCAAGTCGAGTACGAAACTGTAGTCTACACAAAAAACTCAACTTGAATTATTACAATTCAGAACTAATCTAAGTGACAAGTTCCTCTACATCGTTGAGGATTTTGGCACCTAATTAAACAGAACGCAAGATGATGACCACACAAGAACACAACAACGCAATAAAGAACGACAATACAAAGCAATGAAGAACATATAGGAATTGTTATCCCAGTTCGTCAATATGATTGACTATGTGTGGGCACTGCCAAGCAAGGATCTTGCACTATAATATTTCAATATGGTGATACAATGAGTGTTGGGGTGGAACATTGTTTATATAGGTTCCGAGGAATAAGCCCTAAACCCTAGAACAAAAAAAAATCCCGAACAAAATAGAAAACTGAATGTCGGGTCTATACGACTGCATGATGCGAACGCATGACCCGTCTGTCACCTATGTGGGCCGCATTAAGCGATCGCATAGTTCCAGTTTTCTTCCCATGCTCGGGATCTCCGAAATTACGCAATGCTCTCTAAAACATGCAACCTCCTCAAGCGACCGCACCATACGGTGCATAATCTCTAGACTCTTGTTCCGCAACTTCCTTTCTTTTGTTGCGGCCTAGTTCCCGGTTTGGATCCAATCCGAACCACCTCCAGTGGTGACGAAGTGACATGAACTTGAGTATTGCATCCGAAATTTGACTTTTTTTTAAAATTTGTTTGTACTCTGTCCATGCCGTATTACGTTGATCCTATCTCTCTATGGTTAAAGCCGAGTATATTGACAACCTCTTTTTCATTGAATTAGTGTGTACGACTATCTCAGTTTCTTTTTCCTTCATTAAAAGTAATAATTATTGTGTAACATTCTGTATAGATCATGAGTCTATTAATGCCTCTAGGGCTTTAGCCACCCATCATTGTTCTTTCTCCTTTTTCATTTAATCCCTTGCTATGCATATATGTTTGTCTCATCTTCTTTACTCTACCATTAAACCATGCTTTTGAATTTCTCGTGATAAAACAACAATATATACTCCCTTTGACTCGATTTAAACTTCAAAAAATTAGGGCTCTATAAATAAGGAGAGGAATGTTTTACAATAAAATATAAAAATGGGGTAGGGTGTTATGAGTATAGAAAGTGGGTAGGAGAGAGAAAATGGTTGAGGGAATAGTTAGTAGATAGTTATTGTGAGTATGACATGTGGGGCCCATTGAATAAAGAAGTATTATAAGCATTCTTTTTTTGAAATTTTGAAGTTTAAAATTGGACACCCATTTGGGAAATTTTTGAAGTTTAAATTGGGACGGGATCATGCCTAGGGTATCTTCGTTTCTTGCCTCTCGCCTTTTGCCTTTAATAGTATGGTTTCAACATGCTTGCATTTCAGTTCCCACCTCTTGCCTCTCACTTTTGCCTTTAATAATATGGTTTCAACTGTGAAGTACCTTCACGTGCCAAGCACGGGATCAGGCCTAGGGTATCTTCGTTTCTTGGCTTACCGGGAGCATTTTGAAGCATGTGGTGAGGAAAAAAAAAGGAAAAAGATTTTAATCTTTGAAAATGAATTCTTAAATTAAAATAAACAAAAAAATATTATTTGCATTTATTTATTCACAGTGTTTAATTCTCTTGGAAAATACCCTACCATTAAATGTCAAAATAAAGTTATAAATTAAAATTAAACAAATCTAAATAAAATTATATGCAATTTTTGGACATAAGCAAAATCATACATGGTGTGTTTAAGTTTATATTTATTAATTTGTATGGGATTTTCAATTTTATTGTTTTAGTTTTCTTTTTGGTAACTGATAGGGAATATTTAAAAATAGTGAATTTTGTGAGTATACATACACATATAATATATCTTTCATTTATTTGTATAACAAATTTCCTTTATAGATGGAATATTTTTAGGTATGTAATTATTTATGGCGTTAGAGAGAGTTGAGTGGAGAAAAAAAAATCCATGTCGATCGATAATGGGGTTTGATTTTTATTATTTTTTTTGTATTCTCGTTTCTCTTTATTTTCTTCATATTTTTCTTTCTTAAAATATATTATTTGCTTTCACAATTTATTTTTATTTTTATATTTGTTTTTGTATTTTTTAAAAAGTTTTTTTTTTTTTTTACCATCTTTCTACTTGTTCATTGTTTTCTCATTTCATTATTGATGAAAATATACGGCGATTTATGCTAGCGGATCCCTAATGTTTTTGGAATTAAGACTTTGTTGTTGTTATGCAATTATTTTATGATATCATTAATCAATGTAGTCAGTCCCAGGAATCCAAAGATGAAAGTACCCTGGCCCAAGTTATATGTTTGACACGTGACTACTGTTAACGTTTGGAACTTAACAGAAGTAATAGAATGACCAATCGGGTAAAAAATTACAAGTTCAATGTCATTGAGCAATTTTTTTGGCACAAGTACAAATCCCAAATTTCGAGTTCTGATATGTGAAAATGGGCTGACGTGGGAGATTGAGGCGGCATAGGTGGAGGTTGATGGGGGGAGAGAGAGAGAGAGGATCGTGGAGGGTTTTGGTGGTCCTTGGTAATTAAGAAGAATGGACGGGGTGAGGGAGAGGAGGGGAAAGGTGCGGCAGAGTAGCAAGGGGAAGGACGGGGTGGGGATGCGAATTGTGGAATGAATGACTGAGGTGGGGAGGAGTGAAGAGGCAGCATGTTTTGTTCTAGATTTTCTCCGGATCTAGATCTAAAGGGGACTTTATATATCGGGTAAATTATATTATTGCCCATTTTTTATTTTCTTTTTTTTAGGGTCATTTGTTTCATAAATGCATTTTCATCCCATTTACTTCCACTTCAGCTAACTTCATAAATTTGCAAGGCCAACTCAGCAAAAATTTGACATCATCATGCCACATAAGCATTTTTAACTGTCAAATAGACTGACAACTGAAGGAAGAATGACATGACCATAAAAAAAACGACTTCAAGGGGAAAAAACAAAAAAATCTAATCGTGACCAAAAAGGTATACAACTCATGATAATTTCATCTAATCTATTTAAACAATTTGGTATTTTTCTGCTTATGATTTTTGTGGAGATGTAGTAGGAAAAGGCAAACTTAGGTGATGGGCGGTATGAAGATGATTATGAATAGTCCGAGGAGATATAATATGAGCTACTTTTTTATTTAGTTTCTATTTTGTCTACACATAGAAGGTAGACTTGGCCCAAGGGTTTGAGTTGTTGCCATGTGACTTGGAGGTCATAGGTTCGCGCCATGGAAGCAGCCTCTTGCAGTTAAATGCAAGGATAAACTTTCTACATAAGCCCATGTGGGCCCAGTCTCTCCCTGGGCCCTGTGCATAGTGGGAGCTCTTACACATCAGTTTTTTTGAAGTCTATGCATAAGCATGAACCAACCAACTTGCATTACCCTAATTGTGTTACGGGATAGGCACTTTAACGTTTATCAGGGAAGAACTCCGGCCGTTTATTGACTTGCCCTTTGCTTCTTTGCATGGCAAAAGGTCCCAAGTAAACAAAAGTTAAAAGATAGGTAGGAAGATTTCAGTTCTGTAACCCTGCTCTTTTTGTCAATTAGAGAACTCGTGGCACTTGGTCATTAATTTTCACCAGTTAACGCAAGTAATATTCAATTTTATATATTGCTTTTTATATGGGTTATGACCTTCGACAATTTTACTATTCACAAGTCTTTTTATATTATCTGGATACTATTATATTCCTAAACTGCCTGTACCCTTGCTCAATTAACCAGTTATTACTTGCATTTTTGTCTTAATCAGCTGTTTTTTTGGGGTACAATCTTAATCAGCTGTTGGTAAAGCAGATGCATGTGAAAATGTAGATACTTTTCTGTACTGTGAATATTTAAACAGTTCTTAGTCGATTTTGTTTGAAACCTCACTTACCCAAAAATACTGTGTTCTCACTGTTTGCATTTTCCATTAAATTTGATTACCTTTACCACTTGTCTTAACTGTTTTGCCATTTATATTACTTCATGTATTGCTCTGGGTTTAATTGTAGTTAACTAGTGGAAAAATTGGTGATCGGCTGATGGCTGAAGCTGAGACAAATCTTGCTATAAATGTGCTTCCTAGTTCGTCAGAGTCATTCGAAGTTCAAGGGAGGGGAGAGCTTCAACTAGGTACTTCCTTACTAAAATTTTGGACTAGCCTACATACTTCCTCTAGGATTATGAGACGTGTAGCAGTCGATGTAAACTTTATGTTATTGTGATCTCGATGCATTCTTTCATTCTTTTAGATCTCGGACAAGTAGATAGTTAAGGTAACTTCTGTCTTTCGTACATCCAGGTATCTTACTTGAGAACATGCGGCGTGAAAAGTTTGAGCTGTCTGTTTCTCCACCTAAAGTCATGTGAGCTTTCTGGACCATGATCTGTACGTCATTCTGATTGCTTGTTTTTTTAAAATTTATATACATCACATTTTCCATTTATGTTATGGGTGGTAATTGTGTTGATTATGAGTACGGTTGTTTATTTCTCTAGCTATTGTTTCTTTTGGCTTCAATTTTTCTTCTTTAACTTACTGCTTTAGGGACAGGGTGAACTTTGTCTCCAGTCCTCTTGTCTTTACTGTAAATGTACTTGTTAGTTTGTTACCTAGGTGTGAGATAGAGGTGTTACCAACAAATTCTCGATGGGTCGGAACATTGTTATCATGTTTCATTTTCGGTATGGAGATAATTTTTTTTAATTTTTTTCGTCGGAGGTGGTTAAACGTTTTGAGAATCTGTTGACTATTCTATAGATCATTGGTTCAGTTTCACTGAAGGTTCACCTTGTATTAATGGGAGTTGGTAGAAATTAATGTGAGAATCAGACTTTGACTTGGTATGGCTCTCTTTTTTTGATAAGGAAAGAAGTGTATTAGTTAAACTTAAAAGGGAATAATATACAAAGGACTGACAAGCTGTCCATCAAAATACAAGTAAAAAAGAAAAAAACTACAAAATTAAGTAAGATCCATACTATCACAGCAGCCCAATTACACTAATTGACAATCCCTGGAAAGCACCATTAGCTAAGGCCCAAAGAGAAGCCATAGAAACCTCTCGGTCCCAGAGTAGATGTTTAGGAAGATGATGGTTTCGAAAAATATTAATCCTATTGTTTCTCACCATCCTTAGGCACCAAAATACAGTTCAAACCCCCACAATCCTATAGTTGGACTGCATTCTTGCTTTTCCTAAAAGCTCAGATTAAATCTGTGGAAAAGAACTCATAGAACTGGGACACACCCAATTTTCCCCGTCACATCAGATAACCGATTCCAAAGATAATGAGCAACAATACAATGTAGAAATAGATGATAACTCGTCTGAAGGCTTGCGGTTCACACACCAATTACACGAAATACTCCTATGAGGCTGTCGATTTTGCTGCATATCATCAGTGTTAAGCTTATTAAGTGTAGTCCACATTAAAGCTCTGATCTCGAAAGGAGGTTTTGATTTCCATATAAGAAAAAAAGGGGAAAGGAGAAGAATTGGAAAGAACACCAACTTGACAATACCGATTGAAGAAACTTCATTCTAAATTCTAATGCAATGTCCAGAGAAAGAATTTGAGATGTGAAACTTGCTCAATGATTATTAGTTCGTGAGGATTTTTGTGCTGGTTCTGGGTTAGTCATTGCTTCTTATTTGAATCTTACTGTCTTAGGCCTCTTGGCGTAGGGAATAATATTTTCTTATAATGAGTGGTGTTTGCGATGCTTCGAGTTTTATGGGCTAGATGATGGAGTTTTTCTTCTGCTTTATGTTTTACTTTATGCTGGGATTGATCTTTGTGGGTGCTAATTTTTGATTGACGAGGGTTTGCTGGTTTAGAACACCAGTTAATCTTGTTTCGTTGTTTTCTGCGATCATGTTTCTTGTTTTTATTCTTCTCTATTGTGATCGCTTGTTTCTGTCTATCTTCATGTTTGTTTTTTGAAAAATCTTAAGAAAGACTATTAGTCAACCAATGAACCATAAAAGCCCAAGTGCGTTAGTGCTGTTCTCTTACCGTTAATTCATTATCATTGTGCTGGTTGATTCTTCCCATTGAACTTGTCCCTTTGCCGCATGGTTGATATTGTTTGTCTTCATAACCAAGCTTTAGCAACCTACTTATCATGGGTGTTTGTATGCGTGTTGTGTTTTTCGCTTTCATCTGCCTACTCAATCACAGCATGGAAATCTTCTCCTAATATCAACTTAAGTATACCATGTTAAATAATTAATTGTACATTAGTGACGTTGTTCTTGGGAAATGTTGGTTTTGACAATTTTTGAAATATTCTTGTGGAATATCAGGTACAAAATTGAGAATGGCGTAAAGCTTGAACCAATTGAAGAAGTGACTATTGAGGTGAGACTTCAATTCAGTAATATGCATTGTTGCTCGCCCCGTTAAGATACAATCATTTGAAGGCTTCATATTACCATTTCAGGTGAATGAAGAGCACGTGGGGTTAGTAATGGAAGCACTTTCTAATCGGCGAGCTGAGGTTACTGACATGGCCCCTGTCCCCGGAAATTTCAACAGGACTAGAATGACATTGACTTGTCCATCTAGGTTGGTGTTTTGTTTTAGTCACTTCCAACAATTTTATATTACTCATCCTTCCCAATACCCTGAAGAGTGTTATCGTCATTGTTGGTGTTTATTGTGTCTTTGATGACCATTTATGATTCAGATGTTCTAGTTAAATGCCACCAAAGTGCTTTTATTATGTTCCATGGGCCGGGCCGCAATCAAGTGTGACACGTGCTTTCTAGCAGAGAATAGTGCAATGGTTTGCATTTAAGAAGCTCTCATCAATTCTTTCTGGATTTCAAGTTTTCGACCTACTCGTTTACATGCATGCCGCATCTTCTTAACCAACAACAATAACAACAAATCCTTAGTTCCAAAATGATGTGGATCGGCTAACATGAACTGTCATATGGACTCGTCAAAGAAGAGATGATAAAACAATGATAAAGATGGAGAGATGGTTAAAGTACAAATATAATAATAATAATGAAATGAAAAATGGTGAAGGCTAGGAAGAATTTTAAATGAAGAAGAAAGTGTGAAGAAAATAAGCGAAACCGGAATATAAAAACATTGGAAAATAATAATAATAATAATATATTGCTAAATACCCTCAACATAGTAGGGCAAATAGTAGAAAATGAATCCTGAAGCGGAAGCAAATGAACGAATCTAAAGAACAGGGTATATGGAGCTTCAGTTTTATGTACCTAGTAGTTTAAAGAGTTTTACTATTTATAAACCATTAACTCGTTCCCCCTCCCCCCTCCCCACTATAAGTAACATATGCATTAGAAATTTAGAATCACTCCCACCATGTGAGCATATTTGATGTACACAACATGTATGCACACAAAAAGGAAAAAAATAAACCTCACCGACAATTATTTTCCATTTTCCTGGCTTGCTTGCCCAAAAAGAGAACAAATGAATCATCATCAACAGTGGCGGATCTAGGGGCGTTGAGGGGGGTTCATCGCCCCCCCTGACTTTTGTTATTTTTACAAAATGACCCTTTGTATTTTTCAAATTTACTATTATGACCCCCCTGAAACGAAAAATCCAGGGGGGTCTAGATCCGCCACTGATCATCAATCAACCCAAAATCTGGTAAACTTTGTTGGTATTAAACAGTCTGCGAAAGCAAATACTCCTATGAAGGATAGTGTGAGGTGGGAAAAAGTGTAGGGAATGTCTCTAATCCCTCTTCTAATAAAATAAAACTCAACAATGCTCTTATTTCTCAATTAGTGAGATAATCCACGCAATTTTCATGATCATGGCTAGTCCTTGACTTTTCCATCTTGCTGATGTTAACCAAATTAGACTGAAGACTCAATTTCCCTTCCAATTTTCCAAATACATTATGGGCTTGTGGCCCTAGGACCCTTTAGTCTAAGCATAATTCCATAAAAGGACCAGACATTTCCAAAATGCCATGAAAACCCTGCAACATTTCAAAGACCAGTATACCCTCCATAGTTGAAAGACGTAGACACACTTTCATTTTTTGCCAAATACTAGTCCCCTCTTATAGTTGAAGTTATAAACTACTTCGCCTCTTACTGTTGAACTATAAGGGTCATTTTTTCACATTTTTCACATTAAAAAAAAACTCTGATCTTTTATTAAGATTGATTCACATAGATTGACTATCATACTCAATTTAATATGACAGTTCAATTATAGGGCTCAATTTAATCTTATAATTCAACTATACAACTATCTATAATAAAAAGTGTCCTAAATAAGTCTATTAATACATCTATTAGAGACTTTAAATTTTGATAGATAAACTATGAGACTTTAATTTGTCCATTTTTCTTGTGTTTTTTTTTCCACGAAAATAAAACCAAAAAACCAACAAAATAAAGTATCAAACAATAGTATTTAATCTCCACATACAACATCTGATTTGTGCAAAAAAATCTCCATATACATAATGTCCAGAAGTACACTACCTCCGGTCCCTGCTGTATTATACATGCAATCTAACTCGAACAAGTAACACCAAAACCACCAAGTTCATGAATTTTTTTTGTTAAATCTTAGTCATAATACAACCTTCTCACCACCCATGATCACGACTGTCGACCTTGCAATCATCGCCTTCCCTACTAGCTCCGTCTGACCACTTCAACAAATTGTAAATTCATAGGTGGCACCAAGAAAAGGAAATGAATCTGGTTACTTACACATAAAATCAACCTTGTGGGAGAGGTTTCACTGTAGCTTTGACTGGAGTTGGTGTACGACGTCTCGTCGATCAACCTCTTTAGCTGCCGGCAACGCGGTTCATCTGCTTCTACGGTCCGCCCTTTCTGCAACAGGGTGGCGTCAATCGCGGAGTTGAACACAACACTTAATTTAAAATAACACTGCGTATAAGGATTGTGGCACATTGAAATCGACCTGTCCGGAGAGTGAAAGAACGCCAGATCTGGACTGGAAGGGTGCCGGAGAGAAGGTGGTGGGAAGTAGCGCCTGGAGAGCTCTGGTGATGAGAGACGGACACTTGAGAAGGCCAAGTTTGCAAAAAACAGTGCTAGAGGGGAGAGCTGCTTTGGCCGGTGAAGTATGAGAGAGAAATCGGAGGCCTTTGATCGCCGGAATGGGAGGGAGGAGGGAGGAGAGGGTCTGGTTAGCTGGAAGGGTTGTTGTCGGTTTGCGGTATCGTGGCCTGCCTTGGAAGAACTTGTGATGTGTGGGGCGGGGCGCCAGAGAAGGCGATGGCCTGTGGTAGCTAGGCCACCGGGAGGAGAGGGGAGAATATATATATATATATATATATATATATATATATATATATATATATATATATATATATATATATATATATATAGAGAGAGAGAGAGAGAGAGAGAGAGAGAGAGAGAGAGAGAGAGAGTTTTAGAGAGAAAGGGATTGATCAAATGGTTTGTGTTCAAATGAGGAGAGGTTAGGGTTTTGTTTGAGTGAGGGGGGGGGGCTTCGGTATTTAGGTAAAACTATAAACCAGAGACATGGTGGCGAGGGGTTTTTGTGGAATATTGATTTGGATCAACTCCTTTCATGGCATATAGCAAATGTGGTGTCCTAATGAAGCAAATTGATCTTTTATTTTCTTTCCTTCTTTAAAAGAAGGGGATCAACACATTTCACCGCTCCCCCCTTGATGCACTTCACAGAGGCGCCTAGCTATGCTAGGGAGGGCAATGTCATTCCCTCTAACCACTGGTGGGGGAATCGAACCCATGACCTCCAGGTTGGAAGCCATGAACTCTAACCATCAGGCTAAGACCCCGCGTGCAAAAGCAAGCAAATTGATCTGGTTCAAGGAGGCTTGGGAAATTAATCCATCCCTTATCTGCATACTTAGATCCTTACTGGAAGGATGTTGAGATAGACATAAGCAAGCTACAACGAATGCGTGTGTTCTTACTTATTCTTTAGTTTGACAGAAATGCAAAGCAATAGCACTCATTGTCTTCTTTTTCGAGCTCAAGCTTATAAGAACCAGAGCCGCGCTTCAGAAGTGATGTGGCTTGTTCAATATATCAGTTCACGAACTATTCATGAGCTACTCACATTTTTTGGCACACGTTTGAGTCGATCCCGAGTTGATTTCAAGCCTATGAACAAATGCTTTGTGTTAAACTACTTAAAATTATAAATTCTACTCCCTCGGTCTCAAATAATCTGTCACACTTGGTAAAATAATTCACATGCAATTAATTTTGAATCAGATCATAAATTCTACCTCCGAGTTGATTTCAAACCTACAAACAAATACTTTTAATTCATTTTTGTTCAAGCGTGTTATTAGTCTCTTTCTGTTATGGTGTGAGATACTGACAAATATGGCAAGTTAATATCCCATTTTTACATTTTGGAAACAATGCTTTTGTTTGTTTGACTGCAGGGGGCTGGTTGGTTACAGGAGTGTGTTCAGCAGTGACACCCGTGGCACTGGATTTATGCATCGTGCATTCCTGGGTATGCTTTTTCAGCAACATACATTGAGTTCCTAGTTCCTTTTTAACATTCACTTCTAAGGTGCCTATATATTTGGGTGACATTGATATAACTTGTTATCAAGTAGGTCACATTAAGTGCAATTGAGCAGGGAATAGGGATCATAGTGTAGGAACTCATAGTATGAGTTCCTATTGAGTTGCTTGCTATGTAGGGCATTGCCTAGTGTAGTGGTTGAAGAAATGGGTGGGCAACCTTGTGTCTTGCATTTTCAACATGAGAACAAGCCCGTTCCTGCTCAAAATGAAATTGGTAAGGTGTAATTTGTGTAGTTTGTGAGGATGGAAAGAATCTACCCTCCACCCCCACACCCCGTATACGAACAGCCCCTCTCCATTTTAGTTTGTCTCCCAAAAGGAGTCCAATCTCAAGAAGATACGTGCATGTTAAGCTACGTTTAAAATATTTGACTTGCCAAATTTCAAATGGTATTTTTTATGGAACGGAAGGCATCCAGTTTCTTCTCTTGCCTTTTAAAAGTAGTTGTTCTCGCTAGTTCTTGACAAACTGAAAAATTGTTAGTTGAAGTTACTTTGTCGATTCATTAGAATTAATGTCCCAGGTGTGGGGTACTTAAACACAACTTTTAAGGGTTGGATTTGTCTTTATTGTTGCCATCTAAGATGTAAGCCGGGAAAGCTTCCTGGCATGTAGACAAGGGGGGTAAATATATGTATTACTGAAGCCATTGATTGGTCTGTTTTTACAATATTGATCACTTGTATTTGGCACGCGGTAATGGTACTCTTGTTTATCTATGATTTTATGTTATTGCTTACACCAATTTACTGTTGTTTTCAATATATATTTCTACACTACACTATACAAAGTTGGTTCTGTTAAATATGTTTCAAACTTGTACTTTATATTGTTTGTCTATGCAGCTTATGAAAAATATCGTGGTCCACTTGGAAACGTGAGGAAAGGAGTATTGGTAAGTTACCTATTCCCTGAACTTGTGTTTTGACACAGCTAGAGGAGTTGACTGAAACTTAGTATTTTATCAGGATGTTATTTAGTATTGTGAAATCTATAGTATAAATCACACCTCCACTATCTACAGTACTATGAACAGTTTTATCTTTCGAATTTCCCATTTTGCCCTCATACATTTGTCCTTTTCCCATTTTGCCCTTAAATTTTTTTTTTTAATTAAAAAAAAAACACGTGTCCTTGGACACGGGCATGTACTAGTATATATATAAAGAGAGAGACACACACACATATACATACATATGCCTGTGTGTGTGTAACTTAAGATCTTTGGCATCCATATGCTTATGCATTGTTTGCTATATAAATATGTCCGTGGCTTGTAAGTTTCTTGCAAACAATAGCTTAGATAAACCTTGATGAGCTGACCATTTGGTAGTTGAGTTCATATCTAAGTGAAGGCAAATCTCACTACCCACAGGAATATATGGATATTGCGGCTTCAGCATACCTTGTATATGTATACACACACATACTATAACAAAGGGGGAGGAATGAAAATGAATAGCGTCTTGAAGCCTGGTCAAACTCTTTTAGATTTCTAAATTCACCTCTTTTCAGAACACAAATATCATACAATAATTTAATTATTTACCCCCAAATTACCGTATCATTATTAAGAAGCCATAAAATGATACCTATTATTCATAACATAACTACCCAAATTACCGTATCATTATTAAGAAGCCATAAAATTGTTCGATAGGAATAAATTATACGCAGAAACAATTTCCCTCACTTATTTGTATTTATTATGCGCTCAGAGAAAGGAATAGTTGACACTTTATGTGCTCAGAGGTTAGCGAAGTACATAGGTAGAAACTAAATCATAGCAAAAAAATAAGGAGAGAACATAATAATATCTTGGGATGTTCAAGTTTCAAAGAGAGCCACAGAGGCTTAAACTAACCCCTAACAATCTGTTTGCCATCAACATTTCTTAAGACTTGTCCTCACCAGAACCGGGGAATGAGAGTTGACAATCTGTTGTTCAATTTGTGTGAGACATTGTTCAATACCTACTTCTCGTATGATGCGCGAGGTTATGTATTGCTGGAGGTAATAATCATATGATCTGAGAACTTCGACGTGAACAGTAGTGCATTTAATGTAGCTTAGGCTTATATTATTATTTATGTTAGCAATATAAAAAATGTTAAATATCCAGCCAAAATATATAAATCCTGATTTCAAGAGTGTCCTGTTTGCAATTAGCTGATTATTTTGATCAGTGACATTTTTCCCATTCGCATGATTTAGTTGAGTATTGAGTTGAAGAATTTTGCATATATTGACCTGTCAGTGGAATTTATTGTTGTTTAACAGGTATCCATGGCCCGCGGAACTGTTACAGCTTATGCGTTGATGAGTTTAGAACCTCGAGGAACTCTCTTTGTTTCTCCTGGAATGGAGGTTGAACATGATTGACAAACTCTGAATTGCTTTACTTGTATTCTCCCATTGGGGTTCTTTCTGATTGTTGTGCTGAGTCTGACTTAGTTTGGTTACTTTCTTGTCACTTAATAGTTGTCATATATTGATAAATTGATATTAGCTTTCACAAAATATGTCTCATGTTCGTTGACCATCTGTGTAGCATGGTCCCTTCGGGTTTGCCATGGTTCTTGTGTACATCGGACACCGCATGGGTGCGGGTGAGGGTATGGTTTAAACAAAATGTTATGCAATTAAAAAGATTGTTGGATGGAACTCTTAGATCCCACCAGTTCTCAATCTTTGCAGCCGAGTCCAGCATCAGTCAGTTCCTTGGTGTTTACTTACGGTCAAAGTATATTTGAGATCAAACTTTATAATACTCCATCCACCCCAAAAAAGTAGTTATGCTTTCCAAATTTTTTGCCAATAAATAGTGTGGCATTTAATATTCATGCTTCATTTTTTCAGCGGTTTTCATTATTTCCCCATACAGAAGATTTATCTTGGGTGTAATGCAAAAAGGTTCATGGACTATAACTCGGTGCATATTTTAGGGCAGTAAACCTCATGGGGAAAGGCTTGGAGAAACATTAAGAAAATGATTCACTTGGAAATATTTAATTATTTAGGAGTATCATTGATGCATATTTTCTCCACAATGTCCTTGGGTTCACATGATTCAAACGTCAAATCGCAATGTCACTGTTCCTCATTCAGGTAGACTAATTTGTTTCTGGTGGTATGCAGTCATATGATGGCATGATTGTCGGTGAACACTCACGGGATACCGACTTAGATGTAAGAATTTGTTCCTTTTCTTCTCAATGTGGTGAAAAGACTACTATATCAAGGAGACTGATGAGTCATTTCATTTTGTTGCAGGTTAACCCTGTACGAAACAAGGAACTTACAAATATGAGGTCTACTGGGAAAGACGAGACTGTCAAGCTCTCTCCCCCTCTCAGAGTACGTCTTAAGCCAGTATTTTCCTTCTTAGCTTTTACTTACTCAATTCGTTGGTTTCCCTATGGCAGCTGCCATCAGCAAGTGGTTCACATGCATATGATGCTTCAGCACTATATCTCCAAAACTTGGGTGCATCAAATTTAGGAATATACTCCCTCCCCGTCCCATTTGAAGCTTCACTAATTACCCAGTGTCCCATTTGAAACTTCACTAATTACCCAGTGTCCCATTTGAAACTTCACCTTTTCTAAAATGACAAATTTTATTATTATAATATTGGGACTACCCCACTTGTCATGTTGGCCTCATTTGTAAATTTCACTCACTTATTACACTAACAACCTATTTTCCATTCATAATACTTTCGAATATAAATATTCCTTTTCTAAGTTTATGTGCCCAAACCAAATGGTGAAGCTTCAAATGGGACGTACGTGTTGAAGCACTTATCCTACATTAGGAATTAACAAGCCTTGTACTCGATTTATAAAGATCAAAGGCTACTCTCATAGCCAAAGGTTTTGAGATGAAACCTCAGACTTTATGGTATCAGAGCCACCGATCTATGGAGGTCTGATCGCTTCCCCACTGCTTCTAAATGGACCATCTACTTCTACGAGGTCCACTATTTTCTACGAAGTCCATAACTCCCACGTGCTCGACCCTCAACTTTCTCTCTGGGTCACACGTGAGGGGGCGTGTTAGACAAATATCCACACCTCTTATAGAACTAAACATTGACCGGTATATATACTTGAGGGGGTACTCCCTTATCACCAATTGGTTTTAAGGTGGAACCTCCAACCTAGTCGATTACCGGTCTGGTCCAGTTTAAACCCATACTCACCCTTTGGCCTCTCTCTACTTCTTACGTTTTTTTATGCGGGGATTACTCATTTCTGTTAACATTTTGTCGCAGATGACCCTTGAAGAAGCTATTGGTTATGTGGCCTCTGATGAGCTCATTGAGGTAAGTTTGTGCATGAGTGGTTTTTTGTTGAAATCTGTGTGGTGAGTGTTATTGCTTGTGTGTCAAGTTCATCCCGATCTAATAAAAATGCACATATTGGTTCCCACCTAAAAAACTGGAGTCCGTTTTTGGAAAAAAATCAGTTTTTCAATTACGCTTCGGGAAAAATGATTTTTCAAGATTCTATTTCCTTATCCTCTGCCAATGGCATCATAATAAAATTAAAGCAAGCCCATTTCAACAACTGAATTGTCATTTTAATGAAATAGTCATGTCCTAACAATTAACTTTGAGTTAAATCCAATACAGTTCAGCCTCTATGCGTACACTTTCATTCGACTTGACGGGAATTAACTTGACACATGAAATCCTTCCAACATGTGGGTTTTGTTTGAAGTCCACATACAAATATATCTAAATCATCTTTTATTGTTGAACAGGTTACCCCTAACAACATTCGGTTAAGAAAGAAATACCTAGACGCAAACAAGCGGAAAACAATGAGCAAGAGGCCAAAAGAGTGAAGCAGACGACAGTGATCCTGTCTAGGCCGAGGGACTAATGCGTGGTTACGAAGTAAGCAGTAACATTTTTGCAACTTATACCCATTTTTTCATATAGCATATAATAGATCCTCGTTGACCCTTTAAGTTACAAAACCATGATGGGTCTATAAATATTTAGGGTCTGATCAATAAGGAGCTTCTATACACAATCTTGTATTTGGCAATCTAGGTTTGTAAGAACGTTTAGTCACCAACCAATTGTAAAAGCTTTTTCCATGAGGCATGTACCATTGGATATTTATTTATGAATTTGTAATAATATCCTGCATCTTTACTTAACCCATCTGGTAATGTATGCATATCTATTGTCTTTTGATGATCTTTGTAAAAGAGTGTCAGTTTGTATATTAAAGAGTACTATTGTCAGCATAAAAGAGAGGGCGAGCCTTGGCGCAATGATTGAGTTGCTCCTTTGGTGACCATAAGGTTACGGGTTCAAACCTTGGCGAACAACCTCTTGGCAATTGTCAGGAGGGGGAGGCTCTAGCAAATAGTTCTCTCTCCCGACCAACCCCCGCAAGGCGGGGAGCGCTTGGCGCACCGGGGTTTGCCCTTTTTATTGTCAGCATGAAAGAATGTCGCTGGTAATTTTAGTGAGTCCTAATTATTGCACATTTCGAGAACATGTTGAAAACATGTTTTTACTAATTATTAGTAATTATTAGGTAGAACACGTTTTATCCTATATTTTTTCAGTTTTATTTGTTCTTTTTAGCTCCATCTTGAAATGATATTCCTATCTTTTTTTAGTTGTTATTATCAAGTGAGAAACACTTTTAGATTACTTTAATTATCCTAATGAACATTTTATTTTATTATTCTTAATAATTTTGAAGCATTTATGACATTCACTCTTTAATTTCATTATTCTTAAGGAGCTTATAATTAGTTCTCAACCAGCCCCATCCTTGCTTGCTATGAGACAGGTGAGACCGTCGCCTAAAACTTTCGAATTTTGTTTAATTTTAAGGGCCCAAAGTTTATTGTTATATTATAAATAAAATTTCAGAAATACATAGGGAGGATTTCAGTTGTTTCAGGATAAAGTAGCTTCTATAAAATCGGATCACTTTCTTTAGGGCCCATCAATAAAATTGGGTCACTTTCTCTATAATTAAAGTATAAGAGTCACGTTTTCATTTTTTTTCACAAAAATAAAATAATTTTTTAATATTTTTTTTAATTTTGACTCTCATATTCGGTCAAACAGCAAATTAGATTTTTTAGACTAATTTTATCTCTTATAAGTGACTTATAAGATTAATTTGTCGCTTATATTGACTTATATGACAATTTTTTTCAACAAAAAAATTAAAATTTTCAATAATAACAACAAATTAATCTCATAATTTATACATTACAACTATTATAGGTGAATTATAATACCAACTTGCCTTTTATAACAACCTCATCTCTTATAATTGACACAATTTTTTTCAATCAAAAAAATTAAAAATTTCAATAAAAACAATGAATTAATCTCATAATCTACACATTATAACTCTTATAGTTTAATTATAAGACCAAATCACCTCTAATAATTGACTTATAAAATGATTTTGCCTCTTATTGAAGCTGGACCAATGAAAATTGTGCAGAAAAAGGGAGGACATTAAGCTGAATTTGGAAAGGAGTGGTTGCACCCCTCTAATAGGAGCGGTCGCACCCAAAGAACAGAAGCCACAGAGCGATCACTCCCAATTAGGCGGAGGAGTGCCTGGGGAATTATAATTAGGGGAGAACTCTTTATTTGATATTTACAAAAAAGTTTTATTAAAAAAAAATTTGGGCAGGGGCATGGTGTATTTTTCTATAAAATTCCTATTATTAATTTGGTCCAGATTCGAACCTTGACATAGATTTTTTTTTCTGCAAGTGGAGTCCCAATTTGGGCTTCTCAGCCCAAAACCACCAGGTTTCAGAATCCCTTCTAGACATGCCCGGTTCACAGTTCATGACTGACGGAGGAAATCTCACTCTTATTATAAATAACTAGCAAGTGTACTAGTTACCGTTGTAGTAGTATGCACAAGCAAGGGTCAAATCCACAGGGACTAAAGTGGAACAAGTGTATTTTATTAGTGTATCAAAGAAACCAACAAAGGGGTTTGATTGTTTGAATTATTAATTCTAAGAAAGCGAAATAAATCAACTAAAGAAATCAAGAGACAAGAGATTCATGGATTGGGGATCATAACAATTATTACTTTATGTTTAAATCATGTAAAAAGGATTCAATCTCATTCTTGGGTTCATTCACAAAAATATAGGATTAAGATATTAATATCTCCCACTAGGTCAATACCAACATTAAAACCCTAATAACGCTATCTTGTTTATAACTTCCGCTAGGTTAATATAAACATTCAAGAGATTCAATTTAAATCACAAGAACATAAGAACCTAGATTCAAATGAATTTCGCTAGGTCATCAAATGAATTTACTCTTCTCAACAATGGTCAAATTACAAATCATCCTCGCTAGTGCAATGGTTTATTCCCAATTAAATTCAAGATATCAAAAGTATATTTCACTAGGTCAATACAATTGATCTCAATAACAATAGTTAAGAATGTTGAGAAGAACAAGAATGAGAGAGAGATAGGAAGAATTAAAATCCTAGCATAAATATCAAATTATTACTTACCTCAATCCACTAATCAAATAAATTTGCCTTGAATGACCATTAAAATAAATAAACAAAAACCTTGAATCTTCAAAATAAATAAAAATCCTAAACTATGTAATATATGATAAGGAAAAAAAAGATAGAGATAGGATACAAAAACCTAATCTAGGGTCCTTTATATAGGAGGAGGGAGGTAGGATTCCTAATTCTAGCCAAAATCTGATAAAATCCTAGTCAAATTAGAATTCTGCCGAAATTCGTCACAAAATATGTGGCAAAACTGCTGAAAATCTGCTTTTAATTCTATGATGGACAAAATCCGTCACTGATCTGTTGGCCGGCCATGGGCGCGGTCGCTCGGCCACCCATGGCGCGGTCGCCCCAAGTTACTGCCCAAACAGGGCGTTCGCTCGGCCTGTTGGTGCGGTCGCTCGGCCTTTGGCCCTTCTGATGCGGCTATGCCTTTCCAGCCTCGGCCACCTCCTCGGCCAACCTGGTTTTCTCGGCCACCTGTTGTCCTTTGGTCGGCCACGCCCTGTTTCTTGCGCAGCACTGCCGGCCAGCTTCCTCATTTCTGCTGCAGCCGTCTACTTCAGATAAGTTGCAGTTTAGCTCCTAAATTTTATAATTCCAGTTTAATCCTTGTTTTCACCTAATTTCACTTTGGTTCTTTCTTTTCTAAGAATTTCACTTTGGCCCTTAAACTTTATAAAACCAGTTTACTCCCATTTTTTCCATAATTCCAGTTTGGTCCCTAAACTTCCAAAATAAGCTCAAATCCTCCATTTTCTCAGTAATTGCACTTCAACCCCTGAACTTATAAAACACTAACAAAACACATTAAATTTCCAAGGTTTTGAGCATCAAATAAGTTAGAAAACATATATTTTGGATGGGTAAAATCACATCCATCAATGACGGTTCATGATTCATGAACCACCTATTCACGGTTCGTCAAAAATCAAAACCGTTTACGAACCGTTAACTCACGATTCACGGTACGGTTCACCGGTTCATCTTTTAAAAAAAAAATTGAGTAATTTTTAGACAACTTTTTTTTCAAATTTTGTTTTTTTTTTCAATTTTTTTATAGATTATAAATTATTTTACTTTACATAAGTATTAAGAAAATTTTATATTTCATATTTTTATAGGAATTAATGGGTGGAATGAGACAAAAATATTTTTTTTAAATGGACGGCACGCTTGTAATTTTATTAATATTAAGCAAATTTTATAGATTTTCGAATTAAGACAATATGAACCGCGGGTATGAACCGTATGAACCGCCGGTCCAAACCGTCGGTTTCGAAGCCTAAACCGCATATAAATTGTAAACTGCCGGTTCAGGGTTCACGCGGTTTAACGGTTCATTCGGTTCACGATTTTCAACGATTTTTCAACGGTTCAAAACCGCCGATTCATCCAGTTCTGAAAGAAATGGAGCGACTAGGAAGTGCACAGAGGACTGATGTGAGTCCTGATGCTATCGCACCAGCACTAGCACAACAGTGAAATGCAGCGGAATATTAAAACAGAAAAGAAATGGACAACGAATTAACACTTATCTACAGCAATATGCTGTAGACAATAAACTTCTCTTATTAAAAACACTTTTGAAAACGATTACAAGGAAACAATAAGAGAATAACAAAAATAATCAAAGAGAACTCTCTCACAAAAACACTCCTCTCAAGTCTATATTTCTTCAGCCTTTCAGAGTGTATATTTTCGTGTTTATATACTGACTTTGGGTCTTGTATTTATAGCTAAGTAGAACACGGCCAATGGGTAAGGATAATCATTGAAGAAGAGCTTGATCCTCAATCTCCTCTATCTCTAATCCTTATCCTTGTGAGAGTCCTATAAAACAACCAAACAATACTAAACACACAGTAGATTTTCGGTTAATAGGTTAGTGAATATAAATAAAAATATTTACATAATTAAAATATAAAAGAAAGTAACAAAACATAGTTAAGTCAACCTTTTGACTTGGCTAAGTGTGATGCTACCACACTTTCAATCTCCCCCTGTTTTGTTGCTTTCTGTTCAAAAATAAATCTCAAGCACAATATATATAAACCATAATTAAATAAGGTAAAGATTCATAAACCCAAGATACGAAATGGAGAGCTCGAATGCTCCCCCTAAATACTAGCAAAAAAAAAAAAAAAAAAAAAAAAACAAACCATAAAGCACCATGTCCAAAACATGTCCAAAACATGTCCAAAACATACTAAACCAAACCAAGCAAAAGCAAATCACCATTGTTCCTAAAAAGCAAGAAATTAAAATTGTTTTTAAAACATAACCATACGATAAAATTAAAAACTTCAATCATCATTGAAGCCACGATTCCAAATTTGCCCTTGCCTTCCTTCTATTTCTCGCTTGTGTTTTCGCTAGAAGTTCCCACCTGAAATCCGAGCTTATATCTCTATAAATATTGCTTGAGCTTGCTCCCCTTTTGACCGTAAAGACGTTCACGATAAGCTAGCATCTTTGTTCCTTCTCGTGGCCATTTCCTTGAATTGCACCCTATAGAGAAGCATTGTTTTCTCCAAAACTTAATTTCATCACCACCATTTGAACTTGATCATCTTGTGAGAGTGGAGATGTAGGCTCATCTTCACTAGCATCAGCGTGCTCATCTTCATCACCATCTTGTGCATCGATAACTGGGTCATCAGGGAAAGCAACAGGCAAGTCTACAGTGCGTCTAGTGCACTCTAACACAGGTTGAATGCCAAATGGTTCAATCTTTTCACAAATACGATCGTAACGTAATATTTCAACCCTCGCCTCACACAATGCACCGCTTATTAAACAAGGGAAAGGAAGATCGATGGCAACTCCTTTTCGCGAACCGTACTATACTCCCAAATATCACTTCACCAAGATTAAAAACTTGACCAAAGTGAATATCCTATGAATCAAATCAAGCATGTGACACAATGACAATGTTTTTATTTGAGGAGGGCTTCCAATTAAAAGTAGAAATTTTAAACAAAAAGCTACACAAAGAAGTAAGCATTGTGCACTTGAACTGAGAGTGCCACGAAGGGTCAAGGCCATTTGTTATGGTATTGGCAATTTCATCCTTATGAGCCATAGGAGGAAGGATGTGAGGACTGGGAGCATGAAGAAAGATGTTAATCAAGGCAGGAGAAAAATTAATGAGAGTGCCACGAACTTTGACCTTTTCAAACCCAACATCTCTAGGGTCTTGAATAGCCTGAACTAAACCCGCATAAAACTCACTTACAAGTGAAGGATAATAGTTGTTTGGGTAAGACACGTAAAAGAAGCGAGCCTTTTTCCTCTAAATACTGCTCATACCAATAACCTCAAAAGTATGGTCAATAACCCTTTCCACCAAGAAGCCCTTTTTCTAAAGAATTCAAACCTCTCTTTCACGTACTTAGACATAAATTTTTCGGGTGAGAGGAGCTTACCTTCTTTGGAGTGGATTTAGGACTTGGGGTATGCCTTGGCTTAGGCGCATCGCCTTTGGAGGGACCGTATAGTCTCAAGCTCCTTCTAGGTGAGGGTCTAGATGTGATTACATCGGCAAAGAAGCATCCCTCTTCTCTGTTTCTAGCTCATCTCTCCCAAGCTTAAAGGTCTCATCCTCGGCTTCATCATCGTCTGAACCAATGTCTGAAGCTTGTACAGAGATAGAACCAGCATCCTTGACCTTTGCTTGCCTCACTTTGCCCTTCCCTTTCCTCAAATCCAAAAGAGCTTGTAGGGGAATATGCTCATCCTCAGTACCTTCTTCAATTTCATCTGCTCTTAATGAACTCCCGAGTACCAATTTCCTGGAGAAGATCTAGCTGGAGGGGAGTTAGCAGGAGGAGATGGGAGTGGAGATGCAATAACATCTGGGGCAGCACGAGCAGGGGACTGTTGAGATAAGGCCATCCTTCTAGCTTGTAGATCCCCAGGCGTTACAGTGATGTGGGGAAAGACATCTCCAAAATCCTGATCAACAGACTCAATAATATCCTCAGCTTCTTTCAACTCCTCAACCTCTACAGATTGAGACCTTCTTGACACAACTTGGTATGCTTCAACATCTTCTTCTTCAGAGTCCTCTTCAGCAGAATCACTCGAATAAACTGTCAACCCACACTCATACTTTCTCTTCTGAGGCACAGGTTTACCCGACGAGCTTCCAGACCCACTAGACTTTGCTTTTCCTCTCTTTCTTTTGAGATCAACAGAAGGATCAAACTCCTCATCATCATCTTCAATAAAATCAGGTTCGGCCATGTTAGGGCGTACCTTAGGAGTATATTCCCCCATGTTGGGAGAAAAACCTTTCTGTCGCAAGGACCAGTTAGGGCCACGAGCTAGCCCAACCATTGCACCTACTGACTTCAAATCCCCTGGATTGTCAGCATCTATGGCATTGTCTTGAGCACCGGGGAGCGACATTGATACAGGGGAAGCTTCGGTGTCGACGAACAGTTCTACCGTGGCATCGGTTGGGGCCACCGGAGATGGAGGCGGCGAGCGGTCGGCAGTTGGAGAAGAGGACTTCGACGGGGACGTCATGATCAGAGAATCAAACAGGGCGAAGAATAGGAATTTCTAAGGGTTTTGTTTGCTTAAAGCCGGTGAGGGTTTATTGAGAAGGGAGAGTGGGTATTTATTTGATGTGATAGCACATCATTAACTCCTAGTAGGCTTAGGTCACTTAATTGAGTTTTAATTGAATTTGAACTGAACTAACCTAATTCCCTTTGGCCGGTTAGGATACATGGAGTTATTTGAGACTTCACTTCTTTGGAGATTAAGATGATAAAGATAGATGATAAGGATAAAAACAAAACTTTAGATAGAGTAATTACCACAGATAAAAAAAATCACAGACTTATACTCCCCCTAAACATGTGGACATTAAAAAATTTTAGGTAATTTCGTTGAGCATAAAATTAATTTAACACAAATTAATTTGAGATAGAAAAGCATTTGATTGAGATTTTCACCAAGGGCCAGGAAGACGGAAAAATATCTACAAACTAATTATGCATACTTTGCACAAATGTGAAGGATAAATCTCAGTATATGTGTGGCATAGTATGTGATTGCATCAAGGTACGCATTTCCTCTAAGAAAGTCAATGAATCAGAATCTTGTCTTGCTTGGCCTCTAGAATGCTTCCACATACAATTTTTTCGTGGAAAAATATATTATGGGTAGCTTTCACTCTTCTTAATCACATGGATAGCCCTCTTTCGAATGATCTTATCAATTTGATTCAAACTTTCTCTTGAAGTCATTTTGATCACATTGAAATGACTTCATACCATGAATGGAGTAGCTGTTTCCCAAACATTTTTTATTTTATTTTTTATTTTTGCACCCACCAAGAGACATCTAGTAAGATAATGTTAGAGTCAACAGTTGTTGACTACTATATAAGAAGGATTCACAATTCAGAGAGGAAACACAACAAAGATGTAATACAAGTGACCACACTGAGATAAATCATGCAAATTTTTTATTTTATTTTTTTGTTAGAATTGTAAAATACAGGTGTTAGTTATGATGTGATCACACGGGGGATCACATCATTATATTGCACACAAACTCAGAGATTTCCTTAGAGTGGAAAATCTCTGAAAATCAAGGGCTTTGGTGAAAATGTCAGCCAACTGTTTTTCAGTGCTAATTGATTCCATGCTAATAATTTTTTGCTCAACAAGATCACGAATAAAATGATGTCTAATGTCAATATGTTTAGTACGAGAGTGTTGAACAGGATTTTTTGATATTTCTATGGCACTTAGATTATCACAAAAAACAGTTAGGATTTTACTTTTAAGACCATAATCTTTAATCATCTGATTCATCCAAAGGAGTTGAGAACAACAACTCCCTACAGCCACATATTCTGACTCGGCAGTAGAAAGGGATACACAGTTTTGTTTTCTACTATACCAAGATACTAAGTTATTTCCAAGATAAAAGCAACCTCCAGTTGTGCTTTTCCTATCATCAGTGTTGCCTGCCCAATCAGAGTCACTGAACCCTACCAGATTTGTGTTGGTTTCTCGAGTATAGCTTAGCCCTAAATTGATAGTTCCACCTACATATCTAATAATTCTTTTTACAGCTTTAAGGTGGGATAATTTGGGGCAAGCTTGATATCTAGCACACAAGCAAACACTAAACATGATGTCTGGACGACTTGCTGAAAGGTACAACAAGCTTCCAATCATGCTTCTATATAAGGTGGGGTCAACATCCTCACCATTTTCATCTTTGCACAACTTTTGGGAAGATCCCATAGGAGTTTTAAAGTGAGAGGCATTGTCAAGAGAGAATTTTTTAACCAAGTTTTTGGCATATTTACTTTGAGATATAAAAATTCCTTCCTTATTTTGTTTTATTTGAAGTCCTAGAAAGTAGGTTAATTCACCAACCATGCTCATTTCAAAGGTGGTGGTCATACTTGTGACAAAGTAGTCTAACATATCTTTGGAAGATGATCCAAATACAATGTCATCAACATAAATTTGGGCCACTAAGATACCTACATTTTCTTTTAAAATAAATAAGGTTTTATCTACCTCACCTCTCTTAAATCCCATTTGTATGAGGTGTTCAGTTAGCCTCCCATACCAAGCTCTAGGGGCTTGTTTTAATCCATATAGGGCCTTTTAAGCTTATAAACATGATCGAAAAGTGGGGATCAAATGAAGCCCTTAGGTTGTTCAACATAGGCTTCTTCATTTAGGACACCATTCAAGAAGGCACTCTTAACATCCATTTGATGTAAAGTGATGTCCAAGTAACAAGCAATGGCAAGTAAAAGTCTAATTGATTCTATCCTAGCAACAGGAGCAAAAGTTTCTTCAAAATCTATTCCTTCTACTTGGGTGTAACCTTGGGCTACAAGCCTAGCTTTATTTCGATAATTTGACCATTTTCATCAGTTTTGTTCTTATAGATCCACTTGGTTCCTATTACATTTCCCTATAGGCCTAGGAACTAAAGTCCATACTTCATTTTTCTCAAATTGATTTAGTTCTTCTTGCATGGCAATAATCCAATTATCATCTTTCATGGCTTCTACAACATTCTTTGGTTCAATATTAGAAACAAAACAACATGAACTAACCTTGTTTACTTGAGATTCAACACGCCTTAGCCCAAACCAACTCACGGTAGTTGACCCTAGGCTTTTCCCTTGTGCTAATTTTTCGTTTACATCACCCACTACTTGAGATATTGGGTGATTCTTTTGCACTCTAGCTGGGTATGTCTTTAGTTCTATCTAACTTTTCTTCTTCACATTCGTAATCTTCGATTCGGCACCGCATTTTGTTTGCTCGGATGTAGGTGATGATGTGCTTGCATCGCACACGCATCTGTTTTCTGCAGTCCATTTTGCTGCATCTGTTCAGTTTGATTCTGAGTTTCCTGCATTGTCTCTATACAATCTGAGACATCATCTTCAAGAGATTTTATATTTAGGTCAGCAGTATCATCAAATGTAACATTAATTGATTCCATAACAGTTTTAGTTCTAAGGTTGTAAACCCTATATGCACGACTATTTGTGGAATATCCAAGAAAAACAGCTTTGTCACTCTTGGAATCAAATTTAGATAGATAATCTCTATCATTTAGAACATAGCATATGCACCCAAAGACATGAAAGTACTTGAGAGTAGGTTTTTTACCGAGGAGTATTTCATAAGGGGTCATGGTTGATCCAACCCTAAGATAAACTCTGTTTCCTATATGACATGCAGTGTTAAGTGCTTCAGCCCAAAATCGTTTAGAGATGTTCTTAGAACTAAGCATGACACGGGCCATCTCTTGTAAAGTACGATTTTTTCTTTCTGCAACTCCATTTTGTTGAGGAGTTTTAGGGGCTGAAAAATCATGGGTGATTCCTTTGGAGTCACAAAACTTTGAGAACAATGTGTTCTCATATTCAGTTCCATGATCAGACTTAATTTTGATAACTTTCTTCCCATACAAGTTTTTCACCTTTTTATACCATACTTTAAATACTTCAAGTGCTTCTGATTTTTCTTTTAAATAAAGCACCCAAGTATACCTAGAGAAATCATCTACACAGACAAATGAATATTTCTTTTTACCTAAGCTTTCAACCTCAATTGGTCCCATAAGATCAGTATGTATTTGATGCTGCAGGAAATGTGCTTATCAATCTTCCTCCACGTGGCAGGACTGATCACCTGGCTTCTTGACCTGAAAACAGAACCCACGACTAGCCGGATGTGTCTCCGGCGAAGACGCTCGGGCGTGAGAGTAAGATCACAGTTGTATATAGCTCAAAATGTATTGAATAATGAACTCAGAATACAAAATGGCAGTTACCTTTGCACCGTTGGTAGTGATGAAGTATTTATAGTTGGTGTAGGTAGTTTAATGACAGGGCTACATGAGCTCCGAAATTATAGCTGCGGTTATGCTCGTAGGAACGTGCACATGCTTGTCCACGATTTGTAGGGAGGTTGTTATGGAAAGGTTGACCCACATGCGTCTTCACATGTCAGGTCGACACTTGGTGATCAGGTCGAGGTCGCCACTTGTGGAATGGCCGACTGGCGGCGGAGTAGAAACATGGTTCGCACCCGAATTATGATATGGATCATGAAGTCGGACTAAATTAGGTCGGGACCTAGTAGGTCGGACCATGGGCTTAGTCGACTGATACAAGAGATGGGCTTTGGGCCTTGTTCTGATTGGGCCAGCCTCATTGAGAATGTGATGGTCAAGGCCGCTTGTGATTGGGCTTTATTCCTTTGGTCCAACTTGACACTTTTGGTATGTTCAGTGGCCCCCAACTTTCGAGTTGACTTCGTCGACTTGGAAGTTAAGAAAATTTATGTGACGAAAATTGCTTTACTCGCAGGTCGATGTTAGTCTTTGAAGTAGGTCGACCATGTTGACGTGGCAACATCCTGATCGTTGGTGATGAACGGTTGGAGATGAAGGAGCGCCGATTTTCGTAATGATTACACTTTTGACGTTTGAGAGTCCGCCTAGGAAACTGTTTCCACCATTAATTAGGAAAATTAATTTCGAATTTCTTTTTGCCCTTTCCAATTCAGGGAACTATAAAATCAAGAATCCTTCCCCATTTACAACTTTCGCCTTCCCTGAACTCTGTGCGTGATTCCGGCGGTGATAAAGGACGTTGAATCTTGCTATAAATTGGTGTTTTTGCCCTCCATTGTTCCGTTTTTCTCCGCTGCTAAAGGTACTCTCCTTATTCTTTAGAATTAGGGCTTTAATTTCTGCAATTTCTTTGAATTCGCCATGGCTAGGACCTTTAGTTGTGAGGCCGGAGCTGGGTATGGTTACTGTATTGTCAATCATAGAGTCTACAAATATTTGAGTGGAGAGTGGAGGGAGATAACAGTAGAGGAGTGCTCTTCAATTTTGACACATTGGGGCCTGCGATTCAGTGAGCTAAGTTTGCCTGTGGGGAATGAACTAGGCGCCTTAAGAACGGATGATCCAAGGGTTGTGTCTTTTCACCTTTTCCATGAGCTTCTCGATCATATAGCTTTGTTTTATGTCAAAGATGCCGTTAAACCTTCCTTTCTTAGAAATAGGATAGGATTTCCGGGGGAATCTAGGTCGCCCCTTAGTGCGTCTACTAGGGCTCCTGAGGCTTCATGTAGAACTGATTCCCCTGTTTCCCCTTCTTCTTGTACAGATATGGAGACTCAAGGTGGAGCTCATGCCTCGACTTCATCAAGCCCGCGTATTGTGGATGCTTTCAAAACTACTGTGGTATCAGGAAGAAATGAGAGGGGGTATGTGCCACAAGGGCCACTTAGGGGGAAGCAGAATTTTCCCTCTAGAGTGTACATTATCCATGACTTACGTGAGGTGGATAGGAAAGAATTCGAGGTTACCCTTTATACCAAGGCGACTTCTTCAAGAAGTTTGGAAAGAATTACAAGGCGATACCACCGGGGTGGCCTTCTACTATGGCCGGTTTATTGCCGGTCTTAGGCTCCGTTAGATCCCTTCATCAATGAGTTCTTAGAGTGTGCCGATGCCTTACCTCTCCAATTGGGTGCCAACACATGCGAGTCTTGGTTTGCTTCATCATGGTGTGTCGCTTCTTAGGGTATGAGCCACTGTATGAGGGTTTTTAGAGAGTTCTTTCTTTGTGAAGTTTGATAAGAATGGAGGCATAAGTACTCCCTCCAAGGCAAATTCACCCAAATTATTCATAAATTTGCCTAGCAAAGTTGGTGGCTGGAATTCCCATGTAGTAGTAGTGGAGAGTAGACTAGGATGGGAGTTCCCTCTACCAAGTGAGGAGACCCAGGTGGTGAGGGATGAAGATCAATGGGAACCTCATTGGCATGGAGACTGCGTAGGGAAGCTGGTGGAGTTGGTTCTTTGAGAGGCCCATCGGTTGGAAGGTATTGGGAACTACCAAGAACAATTATATCCAATTTGGATTGATGCTTTAGGGGATGATGACGTAGTGCCACTAGTTCCCATAGTAAGGTGTATGAGGTATCCAGTTGGGTGACCCACGCCCATGCCAGGTTTGAGAAAATGTGCTCCCTCTGTCAGAAAACTGAGAATTATTGCAAGGATAATGGAGAGCATTATGGTGGTAAGGGTTTACTCGTCTCTTCTTCTTCTATATGTGAAAACTCCTTATGAGCGAGCTCCTCCTTGGTATCTGTTTTTTGATCATTTAGTCGTCATTTCATAGTCCCAGTGTAGTACTTGTATCTTCTATACGTCTTTGCTTATAGGCTTTGTTAGTTCGCTATTGATTTCGCTCGTATGTAGAACTCATTTGCTCGTACATAGAACTTATATTTTTATGGCGAGCTAACATTTTATCCATTTTGTCTTATGCGGTTTAACTCCCGCTCGAAGCTAATATGGGGAGAACTGTTGACATCAGGAAGGCCAAGAAGAGCTCTGGGAGAGCAAACGCTAAAGAGAACCGCGAAACAGAAGGTATCAAGAGGAATGACCAGCTGAAATTAGTTGATGAGGATACCACGAAATACATTCCTGTTGAGGAAAACATGGAAGTGCAAGATGATCTTTGTGGAGGTTGAGAATCTTTGGGGGTGATGAGGCCCCGAGGTTACGAGGAGGCCAATGTTGCTTTGGTGAGGAGGAGGCCGGGCTGAATGCGAGCCGAGAGAGGGAGGTCGCTCATGCCGGGACCCGAGCTCGAGGCTAAGTCAAAGGCTAAGACCAAGGCCAAAGCTGCCTCAAAAAGAAAATCCCATGTTATTTCTTTAGATGAAGATGAAGATGAAGATGATGGTGCCCCTATCAGCAAGGTGATCAAGATTGGCCCTTCAGTTGTGAGCTCGGTCTCTAATCAAGCCGATGCTAGTGATCCAAAGGGGACTGAAACCAAGAGTCCACAAGCCTCTCCCATTCGTGTCTCATATGACGAGCTGATCCAGAATCGAGTTGCTGAGCTGAGCAATGTGACTCCTTTGACCAGAATAAACAGCTTGGCCAGGGAGTATCCAGAACTGGAGTATGGTCAGGTGATCGTACGGAGAGGGGCTGATCAGGACCTGATAAGAGAATTCACCAATAAGCCCTTGACTCCGGAAGCTTGCCGGGCTAGGGTTGGACTAGCTTCTTCCGAGGTAACTCGAATGTTGTGCTTATTTTTCCTTTCCTTTTTCTTCTCTGTTGCTTTCCTATGCTTGGTCTAAATTCTTTCTTTTATTTGACCTCGTAGTCTCTTGCCATGATCGACCTGGCCACGACTTATTGGAAGGCTGCTGAAGAACAGGAGAGGCTGGCCAAGTCGATGTTGGCCAAGAAGAATGAAGAGCTGAAGAGACTGGAGGTGGAGAACACCAAGATGGGAGAGCTAAAGGAGGACCATGCTAAGTTGAAGGCGGAGTTTGGACAGCTGAAGGAGTCTTATTCTGACTTGGACAACTCGTATGATGCCTTGAAGCTTCTCAAGGACAACGAGATAAAGGCTAAAGAAGAAGCACAGGGCCATCTGGGAGAAGTTAACAAGGAGCTTGCTGCCCTCGAGGAGGAAAAGAAGAAGCTAGGCGATGACCTTGCATTGGCGACTCAACGGTTGGAGGAAGTGCCCGTCACTTTGGCCAAAAAGCGAGGAAGAGCTCGAGGCATCCAGGCTTAAATGGGAGGGTGAGCTCGGCGATGCTATAAAGACGGCGAAAGGAAGATCTTTGTTAAGGCTTACAAAGACGGCGATGAGCTCAACCAATATATCAGAAGAAGCCGGGGTTCTACGAGGTGGGTACGAGACATATGGCTCGGCGAATCATAGTGGATCCTTACTGTCAATATTTCCATCGAGCGATTAGCCACATGGGCCTCTGAAGATCAATATAACACTGCAGCCCGACAAGGTCATTCTTTGGTGCCATTCAACGACAACGACACGGAGCTCATAAAGAAAGATGATGAAGGCTGCAGAGGCATCACCTTGGGACCCCCTGCTATTGAAAAGGTTAATTTCAACACTATCTTGGGTGAGCTCGATGATTATGAGGATTCGGCTTTTGACGAGGAGACCCCAAAGTTCACAATCGGTGACTCACGGAAGGTGGTTTATCGGGCGAAAATGTTCTTGGTGAGCCATCTACGTGGGTGATCGGGCGAGGTCGATCAACGTCCGTCGCCGGTCGATAGAAGGCATTTCTTACGAATAGACTTTGATTTTAATGGTTATTGTAATCGAACAAGCTCCAAACATTTTTGCTTTTTGTTTTTAATACTTGGATGCCTTGGCCCTATTTTTGGGAGGCATGATACTTTGTAAGTCGCCTTTGCCTAAGTCTTAGCCCACTTTGGGAGACTTAATTGTGTTTAATCGTAGCCGACTTCTCTTTTACGCATGTTATATGCTTTGGAGGTAGGTGTCGAGTTAGATTTAGTAGAGGCAACGACTTATCTTAAGTTTGAGGTCGTCTGACTCTATGATACTTTGGTCGACCTCGGCCTTAATTAACTTTTGGAACGAGATTGATTATAAATCTAATCTGTTCAAACTTTTAAGGCGACCAAGGGTCGAGTTACTCGGAAGCGAAGTCGATTAGGAATCGGACTTGTTAAAATAGTAGAGGCGATCAAGAATCGAGCTAATTATAACAAGCGACTAAGAGTCGAGTTTGTTGGAACGAAGTCGACTAAGAGTCGGACTTGTTAAATTAACTAAGGCGATTAAGAATCGAGCTTATTATAACAAGTGACTAAGAGTCGAGTTTGTTGGAACGAAATCGACTAAGAGTCGGACTTGTTAACTGAACAAGGCTGATTAAGAATCGAGCTTGTTAAATTTAATCTGACTAAGAGTCGAGCTAATTGGGATTGGGGTAACACTATGCTTGATGGAATGAAGCGCACTTTTTATTGAAGTAGGAATCATGCTTACATCAATTCGAAACTAGCTTTAACACAAACTTGAACTTTGAAATTGAAAACTAGAAGTAGTATTTGATGAGGTGAGTAGCATGCCAAGGATGTTTCAACTCGTCACCTCGGGATGAGCTATCATGTAGGTTCCTTCCTTGACGACTCGAGTGACTACATAGGGACCTTCCCGGTTAGGAGATAGCTTGTTCTGTGGGTCCTTCTACCCGTTGCCTCAATCTTTCTCAATACATAATCTCCCACTTGGAAAGACCTTGCCTTGACCTTCTTGTCGTGATAACTTTTAGTCCATTGCTTGTAATTGACCATTCGGAGGTAAGTGTTTCTCGCTTCTCGTCGATCGGGTCCAAGTCGATCAACTTTGTTGGTGTCATTCTGCTCTTGATCAAAGAAGGTCACTCTAGCCGTAGGGAATCGAGCTCGGCGGGTGCCGTGGCCTCGACCCGTATGTGAGAGCAAAAGGGGTTTCCCCGTAGGCCCCAGAGTGGTTGTACGAGCGCCCGAAGAGCGAGGGAGTTCGTCCCGACCAATTGTTTCGTCGACCTACGAGCCCGAGTCTTGAGCGAAGATAGAACAAGTTTATTTCTTTGCTTGACTTGCCCATTTCCTTGAGGATAGGCGACGGAGGATTTCCAATGTTTGATTCCCGCTCGCTTCATCTCTGTTTGAAAGTGCGGGAGAACTGTAACCCATTGTCAGACACTATAGCTCGAGGAAAACCAAACCGACACCAAATGAAGTCGTGTATGAAGTTGATAGCATTCTCCTCTGTGATGCGAGCTAGTGGTTTGGCCTCAACCCATTTGGTGAAGTAATCTATGGCCACTATCACATACTTGCAGTTTCCTCGGGCGGGAGGGAAGGGTCCAATCAGGTCGACGCCCCACATGTCAAATGGCCAAGCTGCGATCACGAGTGCACGCTCTGTTGTAGGCACATGGGGAAGGTTGGCAAACCTTTGGCATTGATCACATTGCTGAACAAAGTTGTGAGTGTCAGCTCTCATGTGTGGCCAGTAGTATCCCAATGTGATTAACTTGTCAGCAAGAGTCCTGGCCCCCGGGTGTCCACCACAAATTCCACTATGCACTTCGTGTATCAATAGGGCGACCTCTTGGGGATGGATGCACTTTAGCAATGGCCGAGTATAAGATCTCCTGAACAGGTCGCCTCCTTGAATGACATACCTTGGAGCTTTCTTTTTGATAGCTCGAGCCTTCTTCTCGTCATCTGGCAGCTCTCCATTTTCTAGGTATGCTTTCATTTCCTCGATCCAACACTTCTCCTGAGTCCAATTTCTTGAGGGATCATCTATGCACTGAATTTTTACCCTCTCATAAGCTGGATTTTCGAGGAAGGAGATGGGCTCGTCATGTGGCTCATCTGAAGTAGCAAGTTTCGAAAGGAGATCAGCCAGCTCGTTATCTTCTCTTCCAATCCTTTGAATCTCCCAGAATTCTAAGTCCTTTATTAGCTCCTTCACCAGGTCGCAGTATTTAACGAGAGTAGGACTAAGCACTTCGTACTCACCTCTGACCTGGTTGACTATCAATTGTGAGTCACAGTAAGCCATGATCTTAGTTGCTCCGAAGCACTTGGCGTACTCAATAGCTGCAATCAAGGCCTCGTATTCAGCCTGGTTATTGGAAGCATCAAACTTGAACCTTAGTGATTCCTCATACACGGTCCCAGTTTCTGGCTCAATCAACACTATTCCAGCTCCACTGCTATTCTTGGTCGCAGACCCGTCTGAATAGACCTTCCAACAATCGTCGGGTAGGCTAATGACGACCTGGGACTCTGGCTCTTTCCCCTTAGCTTTTTCTTTAGGAACTCGTTGCTCGTTGTCTTCCTTGGTGAACGTAAGCTCGACCAAGAAGTCAGCTAGAGCTTGAGCCTTCAACGCCTTTCGAGGTCGATAGTCAATGTCAAATTCAGTGAGGGCAATCGACCAATTGAGCGATCGACACGAACTCTCTGGCTTGTGCAATATCTTTCTCAAAGGTGCATTAGTAAGAACCACGATTGGATGAGCTAGAAAATAAGCTCGCAGCTTCCTTGAAGCCACGACTAGAGCATAGGCGACCTTCTCAGCGTTGTAATACCTACTTTCCACATCTGATAAAGCTTTGCTGATATAGTACACTGGCTTTTGAATCCCCTCATCCTCTCTAATCAACACTGCTGCAACCGACTTGTCTCCCACAGATAGATATACAAACAAAGTCTCTCCAGTGGTCGGGCTACTTAGCAGGGGTGGAGTAGCGAGGTAATCCTTTAGCTGTTGGAACGACGAATGACATTCGGTCGTCCATTCAAAACTTTTCGTCCCCCTCAATGCTTTGAAGAAGGGGAGAGACCTTTCTGCTGACTTTGATATGAAGCGACCAGAGCTGCTACCCTTCCATTAAGTCATTTGCATCTCTTTGATAGTGGTGGGAGGCTTCATGTCGACTAAAGCCTTTATCTTCTCTGGATTAGCTTCTATGCCCCTTTGAGATACCATGAATCCCAAGAACTTGCCAGCTGCCACTCCAAACACACATTTACTGGGGTTGAGCTTCATGTCGTTTGCTCGTAAATTGGCGAATGTCTCCTTTAGGTCGACCACGTGACTCCGGCCTTAGTTTTAATGACCATGTCGTCAACGTAGGCCTCCATATTTCGACCAATCTGTGAGGCAAAGACTTTGTTCACCATCCTCTGATAGGTCGCTCCTGCATTCTTCAATCCAAAAGGCATCATATTGTAGCAGTAGATGCCTCCAGCTGCCTGAAATGCCGTTTTCACTATGTCATCCTCGTGCATCTTTATCTGGTGGTATCCCGAGTAAGCATCCAGGAAACTGAGAGTAGAGTGACCAGCAATGGAATCAACAAGCTTGTCAATTCTAGGAAGAGGATAGCTATCCTTTGGGCAAGCTAGATTGAGAGTAGTGAAGTCGACACACATCCGCCACTTGCCATTCGATTTCTTCACCATGACCACGTTGGCCAACCACGTTGTATGAGTGGCCTCTTTGATTATACCTGCACTCAAAAGTTTTTGTACCTCTGCTTTGATAGCCTCTTCCTTGTCGCGAGCAAAACTTCTCAACTTTTGGGGTCTAGGCTTTATGGTCGGGTTGACTTCCAGTCTGTGAACAGCGACCTCCTCCTTGATTCCCCTCATGTCTTCTACCCTCCATGCAAAGACATCATTACTTTCTTTGAGTAGCTCGATGATTTCTGCTCGCTCCTCAACTGATAGCTGCTTCCCAATCTGAATTTTTTGGTCGGGGTAAGAAGGGTTGGTGATTACTGACTCTAGCTCATCCACAGCTTCTAGCTCTGGTCCATCTCTGAATTGTAGAGTCTCCACTATGATTTCCCTGACCTTTTGTCTTTCCTCAGCTCCCAAGTGTGGAGCCTCCTCAGCTATCATATCATCAAGCTTGTCTGCAACCTTGTTGGTAGTGGCCCCCGAGTTATTGTCTATCTGGAGGCATAGGTCTCCTATGACGACTTGATCGACCATAACTACATCTGAATCGACCTCAGTGGTGTTAGAGTGACGTGTCGACTCAAGCATGACCTCGTCATTTGAGCGATAGGTCGACTCTACCACGTCGGTGATTGTTGACAGTCGGGTAGTTTTGGTGGCGGCGGAGACGGCTTCAAGTAACCATCAGCGGTCTCAATCTCTAGCTCCCTTTTCTTTCTTTCTCTTAGAACATGATCCAGATAAGCACGAGCTGTGCCTTGTACGCAACCCACTCCAGCAGGTGTGGGGAACTTTACTCGCTGGTGAGGAATTGATGCTACCATTCCAAGAGCGACCTGTCCAGGAATTCCAAGTATGGCGGCATAGTCACTATTTACATCAATTACGATAAATTGTACCTTCGAGACAATCCTGAGGGGGTGCTGGCCTAGGTCGACGTCGAGCACTATCTGGCCCTTTAGCATCAACTCGGTGGTTGGTGAAGCCCTCCAACCTGCCATCATATCTCTCCAACTGTTCATCATTAAGACCCATCTCCTTGAAAGTTTTGTAAAACAAAATATCCTTGCAGGCCCCCGTGTCGACTAAGAGTCTGCTCGTCGTACATCCATCAATGAGACCTGGGATGACGAGAACTTGCTCCCTAGCCGCCATATTAGTTGCCAATTCGT
Organism: Adenophora triphylla var. japonica; assembly: GCA_022495995.1. Taxonomy (NCBI): domain Eukaryota; kingdom Viridiplantae; phylum Streptophyta; class Magnoliopsida; order Asterales; family Campanulaceae; genus Adenophora; species Adenophora triphylla. The sequence continues at coordinate 177,040 of JAFEMH010001010.1, forward strand.
GGGGGTAGAAGCTGATCGCCTCATCTCTTACTTCTCTCCTTGGAGGCACATGTGGGGCCTTATTGAGCTGGAATATCTTGTGCTTGATGGCCGTGTTGCTCGCTTGTTCAGTGATGACCCCCAGGTTCAGTCTAGGCTGCCTAGGTCCTTGTTGCCCACCTGCTGGCTGCTCACCTCCTCCAGCTTGAGGTCTCTTCACATAAGCTTCGAGTCTCCCCTGGTCGACCATTCTCTGGATGATACGCTTTAATCCCAAGCAATCCTCTGTGAGATGACCAGTGTCTTTGTGGTAGTCGCAGTACTTGCTGTTGTCCCTCCTAAACTTGTTGCCTGGATTCATTGGGACTGGAGGAGCCAGTTCGACAGCATTCAAAATCTCAGTTCGACTCACCGTGAGGGGAGTGAAAGCTTCGGGCACCTTCTCTGTTGCCCTAGTTCTGTTCTTTCCATTTTTATTGTTCCCCCCATTCTTGTTGGAGTCCTTTTTATCATCAGTGACTTCAACCTTGGGGCTCTTTCCCTTCTTCTTTTCTTTTCTTTCCTCAGCCAGAGCGACATTATACACCTTTTCAAACAACTCCTGTCGAGTTGTGACCGTTCGGACTGTGAGCTCGTAGTCCATGTCTTCTGAGGAAATACCACTTCGGAAGCAATTGATTACCTCCCTGTCTGTGAGGTCTTCCTCTATCTTATCAACCATCTCTTTGAACTTGGTGAAATAGCTCATCGAGCTTTCATTCTTACCCTGCACCAAGTTATTCAGATCAGTGACGGTTATCTTTCGAGCTCCTGCAGTCGAGAAGCGGTCTAAGAATTTTGTTCTGAAGCATGCCCAAGTGGTGATACTACCAGCAGCCAAACCATTGAACCAAGTTAAGGCTGCCCCAGTAAGTGTGCTTAGGAGAGCTTTGCACATGTTGTCATCCTCATTGGCGACAAAACACATAGTGGCTTCCAGATGTGCTATGTGGCTCCTGGCATTTGTCGACCCAGAGTACTTCTCCAGAAGAGGCAACCTGAAAGTAGGAGGAGGTCGACTATCTCTGATTTCTTTGGATAAAGGTCGAAGAGCAAAATCAATTCGTTCGACCTTTCCAGCATCCTTCTTCTTCTCCTCCTCCCATTGCTCAAATTTCTTTTTCATCAACAACCATTCTCTGGCATCGGGTCTCTCATCTCCTGGAGGGGGAGCAGCATTGGACCTCTGGCCTTCACTTCTGGGGGGAGTCACCTGCCTACTCCTTCTGTCCCTGTGAGAATTGGTCCTTTCTGATCTTATTGGAGATCTATGTCTGTTACTTCTTTGAGGCGACCTGCGCCTCTCAGCAGCAGACGGCGACCTGCGCCTGTGATCTCCATGTGGCGACCTGCGCCTTTCCCCTCTCACAGGCGACCTATGCCCATTCCTGTCTCTATGGGATCCTGATCTCTGCGTTCGCGCTGGAGAGACATGCCTGTTTCTGTTGGCCGTTAACCGAGTCCTCAAATCAGATTGAGCCTCCTGCTCTCTGTTTCTGTTGAGGCTAGCCCTTAAATCATTACTCGGCACATGAACAATGGTAGGAGCTCGCTGAACTATCCTGTCCTCGCCATTCTGCCCCACACCTTCATTTGGCCTAGCACTCCTGGCCTGTTGCCCATTAGAAACCTGAGCAGGTGCCACTCTCTCGGGCGTATGTCGGCTGTTCTGCCTCCTCCATGGCTATCAAGTCGGCCCGAATGCAGGCTCGCTCCAACATCATTTCTTTCTTGCTCATGGGATTAGTGGAGGGACCTGCCCTGCTTCCCACATTCGCCTGCCCAGTTGTACGCTTTGGGTGAGGTGGAGCTCCCTGTCCTTCCATAGGACGCTTTTCTCTCCTTGCATCTGGCAATCCCCTGCCATCAGCCACGCTGTTAGAGCGTGTCGCCCTAGCATGATGTCGTTGAGGAGGGGGAGGAGGAGGCAAATCTGCATTTCCAACGTTTGTGTTGTTGTTATTGTTCACTTCGTCATGCCCAAGTGAAGCCTCGGATACGTGTCCTTCTGAAGTCACCATCGTTGCAGGTTAAGAAAAGTTTCGAGGTCAAGTTTAAAAGCACGTTCCCGGCAATGGAACCAAGCGATGCTTTGCAGGAAATGTGCTTATCAATCTTCCTCCACGTGGCGGGGTGATCACCTGGCTTCTTGACCTGAAAACAGAACCCACGACTAGCCGGATGTGTCTCCGGCGAAGACGCTCGGGCGTGAGAGTAAGATCACAGTTGTATATAGCTCAAAATGTATTGAATAATGAACTCAGAATACAAAATGGCAGTTACCTTTGCACCGTTGGTAGTGATGAAGTATTTATAGTTGGTGTAGGTAGTTTAATGACAGGGCTACATGAGCTCCGAAATTATAGCTGCGGTTATGCTCATGGGAACGTGCACATGCTTGTCCACGATTTGTAGGGAGGTTGTTATGGAAAGGTTGACCCACATGCGTCTTCACATGTCGGTCGACACTTGGTGATCGGAGTCGAGGTCGCCACTTGTGGAATGGCCGACTGGCGCGGGTAGAGCATGGTTCGCACCCGAATTATGATATGGATCATGAAGTCGGACTAAATTAGGTCGGGACCTAGTAGGTCGGACCATGGGCTTAGTCGACTGATACAAGAGATGGGCTTTGGGCCTTGTTCTGATTGGGCCAGCCTCATTGAGAATGTGATGGTCAAGGCTGCTTGTGATTGGGCTTTATTCCTTTGGTCCAACTTGACACTTTTGGTATGTTCAGTATTAATTCTAAAATTTCAAACGTGGAACTTTGATCCACTTTTGGATGAGAAGCTTTGGTTTGCTTCCCCTTCTGACAAGGACCACACACACTAGATTGTTTAAAGTCGAGCTTGGGCAAGTGTTTAACAGCATCAAACCTAACTAATTCTTCTATTTTCCTATAGCTAGCATGTCCTAATTTTTGATGCCACAGTTCAAGTTCATTTGTTTTGGAGCTAAGGCAGGATAAGTTGTCACCAAATTTGTAACAGTTATCCTGAGACCTTACTCCGGTGAACAAACATTTATTAGTGTTATCAAACACTTTACATTCATGTTTGTCAAAATTGACATGTAAATTGTCATCACATAGTTGACTTATACTAATCAAATTAGCTTTCAGTCCTTCTACATGATAGACATTTTTCAGCTTGGGCATGTCATTTACACATAAAGTACCTTTTCCAACAATCTTACCTTGTGCTCCTCCCCCATAATTTACATTCCCTCCTTTGATAGTGACGTAATCAGTGAGAAATTCGGCATTACCTGTCATGTGCCTTGAGCACCCACTATCGAAGTACCATGAGCTAGCAATGCTGCTCTTGAGGGAGGTAAACACCACTTTGCATTCCATGTTTTTCTTTTCAACCCATACGAACTGACCAGGTTTTTGGCGATGTGAGTTGTGATGTGATAGCATTCGTTCACTCATCTGAGGAACATCTTTCCCCAGATCACGAATCCTCTTGTAACAGAATGGTCTTATATGACACAGTAAGAAACTGATAATGGCACACAAATCTTTTCCTTTTGGTTGATGATTTTTGGTTATAAAAAGTTTTAGGTTTTGAGGAACTACTTTCTCCCTCTCTTAAAAATTTGATTCAAAACCAAGACTGTTTTGAAAACTTGCTCACTTTGAGAATCTCATCAAGAGTTGCCTTTCCAGTATTCTGTTTTTCAAAAGTTTTCTTGGCCTCTGTGAATTCAGTTTTTGTTTTCTCAAGCTCAATGTCACGTTTAGTGAGCATGACCTCAAGTTTGGCTATAGAATCTTTTTGTTTATCATTTTCAGTGGATACATTTGTCAGTTCATCTTTAACTTTAGATAATTCGGTAGAGAGTTTTTCGATTTACCTTTTCAAAGACAACAATTTTTCAACACGCTTTTCCCAATCGGCATATAGTTCGCGCATAGGCATCTAGTAGCTCGTTATAGTTTTCATTATCTTCTTCTTCATTTTCGGACTTACATTTCGGTGAAGAGGTATAACGGTTTATAAAAGATTCGAAGATGTGATAGTAGATGTGATAACATACGAAGCTACATCAGATTGATGTTCATGATTTGGAGGCGAGATTTCCATAATTGCTAAGTTTAGCGATTCATCTTCGTCCTCGCTATCACTAAGGGTCGCACTTAGGCTCATCCCCTTTTTCTTCGCAGTATTGGCACATTCATTTGCATAATGCCCAAACCCTTTACAGGCCCTACACCTTTGAAGCTGTTTGGATCTATTTTTAGAAAAACTAGTGGGTTTCTTGAAAGTACTCTCATTATCCTCTTTTGATTTATCAAAATTAGTTGGTTTCTTAGAAGGAAATTTGTTTGTCTCTTTTATTTTTAAGAAAAGAAGTAAATTTTTTAGTCAAAAGAGCAACATCTTCATTTTCCAAATTTGAAATATCAATTTCATTTGAGATTTCCTCAATTTCTTTTGGAATTGAGGATGCTTTAGAAAGAAGCTGAAGCAAGAGCAACACTTTCGGCTTTATGTTGTTCTTTGAATAGAAATGTTCAATTCAAACATGGTTAGCTTACCCACAAGAGTATTTAGAGCCATGGTTGCGGTGTCATTTGCTTCTTCAATGGCGGCTATTTTAATGTTGAACTTATCGGTGACAGTCCTTAACATTTTGCATACTAGTCTAGCATTTGAAATAGGCTCACCAAGTGAGAGACATTCATTTGAAATTTCTCTTATTCTAGCGAGAATAACTTTTTATGTCCTCGAGACTCATTCATCCTCAAGTTTTCAAACTTGGTCATGAGAATTCTCAACCTAGTGGCTTTGACACTATCATCACCCTCACGGTGAGCTTGCAAAATATCCCAGGCTTTCTTTGCTATATTTTGATTTAAAACAAGTCTAAACATGTGTTCATCCACATGACTTGAAATAGCACCAAGAGCCTTGGAATTGTAGTTTGCACTAGTGACCTCATCGTGGTCCATTCTTCCTCGGAGTTTAATTTTATACACCTTTTCGGAGGTTTCACCATCTTCTTCTTTATTTCTCATTTCAACCTTAGGAGGGGACCATGGAATAATAATGCTAAGCCATGCTCGTTCATCAATTGCTTTGATGAAGAGACGCATCTTAGCTTTCCAGATGGGATAGTTAGTTCCATCTAAAACCGGGGGACGGTATTGACTCAAGTGTCCTTCCATAATGACCACTCTTCCTTGGATCTCACTCAGTAGAGTCGAGTGGAGCTACGATACCAATTGAAAGAAATGGAGCGACTAGGAAGTGCACAGAAGGACTGATGTGAGTCCCTGATGCTATCGCACCAAAGACTAGCACAACAAATGAAATGCAGCGGAATATTAAAACAGAAAAGAAATGGACAACGAATTAACACTTATCTACAGCAATATGCTGTAGACAATAAACTTCTCTTATTAAAAACACTTTTGAAAACGATTACAAGGAAACAATAAGAGAATAACAAAAATAATCAAAGAGAACTCTCTCACAAAAACACTCCTCTCAAGTCTATATTTCTTCAGCCTTTCAGAGTGTATATTTTCGTGTTTATATACTGACTTTGGGTCTTGTATTTATAGCTAAGTAGAACACGGCCAATGGGTAAGGATAATCATTGAAGAAGAGCTTGATCCTCAATCTCCTCTATCTCTAATCCTTATCCTTGTGAGAGTCCTATAAAACAACCAAACAATACTAAACACACAGTAGATTTTCGGTTAATAGGTTAGTGAATATAAATAAAAATATTTACATAATTAAAATATAAAAGAAAGTAACAAAACATAGTTAAGTCAACCTTTTGACTTGGCTAAGTGTGATGCTACCACACTTTCAAGTTCAAACATGAACCGTGGGCATGTCTAATCCCATCCCTAAGCCAAATGTTTGAGCGAGGATCATTTGCAAATTGATTGAGTATTTTAATATTTTTAAATTTAATTAAAACTACTTATCCCCTGTCAAAATAAATGACCTTTCTTTTATCTAAAAATAAATAACGTTACTTTCAAAATAAATAAAAAGAAATTGTCTCAAAATAAATGACATTCTTTATCCCAAATTATGTCCTTAAAAGATCTTGTTTTTCATATTTTATTTTATGCTTACAATACTAAAAGTTTAAAAATAGATAATTAGGATATTTATGAATTTTACTATTAAAAATCAACCTTTTTGGAATGCCCCCTAGATAAAAAATATCGTTTGATGTAGTAGCAAATTTGGTTATCTTTGCGATCAATATATATATATATATATATATATATAAGAATAATTAAGGAAAAGTAGCAGAAACAATTAGTGAGAATTAGTGATAAGAGATGTTTGTGAGTATGAAAAATAAAATAGGAGAGAGAATAAGTAAGAAGAATAATAAGTTGATTGGTATTGTTAGTATAAAAGTAAAGTATGAGAGAGAATGAGTAGGAGAAATAGTGTAAAAACTTTGACATATTGGACAATTTCCCTTCACATGGGACGGACGAGAAAAAAAATAAGTCTCTAATTACGTGGGACGGAGGGAGTATATATATATATATATATATATATATATATATATATATATATAAAATTATTTACAATTATCTCAACTCAATCTAATTACCAAACTCAATTGTTCAAGTCTAAATTTTCGTATTTCTTCTAAAATATTTTTCAAGACTCGTTAAGTTAATGATTCAATTTAGTGTCCAACAATCTAAAATTTCTGAAACCTAAGAAAATATGGAAACACATGTCTCTAAAAGAAAACCTAAGGAAATATGAAAACATGTGCCTCTAAAAGAAAACCCAACAGTCATAGCCATCCGTCACTATCACCTACAACATCACTGAAGCATATATTATTAAGTGCCAGTATAAAACAGTGTTAGTGTAGGGTAAAAAAAGTGTCAGTGTTAGTATAAAAAAGTGTTAGTGTGAATAGTGTCAGTGCATGTATTATTAAGTGCCAGTGTAAAAATAGTTTTTCTTAAGCTTAGAAAAAAACGCGTTTTTTATAAGACCAACTCACTTATTCCGTGTCAAAATAAATGACTTTTATTTATCTAAAAATAAATAACTTTACTTTCAAAATACTCCCTCCGTCCCATAGATTTATGGACTTTTGGGTTTTGCACGGGAATTAAGGAGGAAATATTATATTGAAAGTGTTGTGAGTGTGAAAATAAAATAAGAGAGAGAATGAGTGGAGAGAATAGTAAATTATAATGGTGATGTGAGTATTAAAATAATGTAGGAGAGAGAATGAGTGGAGGGAATAGTAAAGATTCATTTCCATTTAGGGAAAGTTAGATATTATTGTGGGACGCCCAAAATAGAAAGTTTACATATTATTATGGGACGGAGGGAGTAAATAAAAATGAAATTGTTTCAAAATAAATGACATTCTTCATCCCAAATTATATCCTTAAAAGATCTTGTTTTTCATATTTTATTTTATACTTACAATACTAAAAGTTTAAAAATAGATAATTAGGATATTTATGAATTTTACTATTAAAAATCAACCTTTTTGGAATGCCCCCTAGATAAAAATATCATTTGATGTAGTAGCAAATTTGGTTTATCTTTGCGATATATATATATATTGGGCACAAGAATTAAAGAAAAGTAGTGGAGAAAATTAGTGATAATAGATGTTTGTAAGTATAAAAGTAAAGTATGAGAGAGAATGAGTGTGAGAAATAGTGTAAAAACTTTGCCATATTGAACAGCCTCCACTTACGTGAGACGGACGAGAAAGAATAAGTCTCTACTTACGTGGGTTGGAGTATATATATATATATATATACTCCCTCCGTCCCGAACTTACTTCACAAACACTTGTTTGCCTTTGGTTTTAAGGAGGGAGTATTATATTGAAAGTGTTGTGAGTGTGAAAATAAAATAGGAGAGAGAATGAGTGGAGAGAATAGTAAATTATAATGGTGTTGTGAGTATTAAAATAATGTAGGAGAGAGAGTGAGTGGAGGGAATAGTAAAGATTTCTTTCCATTTTAGGTAAGTTTTAAATGTGTGAAGTAAGTTTTGGGACGCCCAAAAGGGAAAGTGTGAAGATTGTTCCGGGACGGAGGGAGTATATATATATACTCCCTCCGTCCCAGCGAAAGAGCCATTTATTTCCTTTTTGGGCGTCCCATTTAAAAAGCCACTTTCCCAAAAAGGAAACCTTAAATCACTATTCTCTCCACTCATTCTCTCTCCTACTTTACTTTTACACTCACAACATTCTCTTTCTTACATCACCTCCCACTCATTCTCTCTCCTATTTAATTTTTCATACTCACAACATTTAAACTTTTTCTTTTTCCTACATCACATTTCTTATTTTGCGTGCCCGGCAAATTTGATGGCTCTTTCGCCGGGACGGAGGGAGTATATATATATATATAGGGTCCTATTATAATGAGAACCAAATTTATATGAGAACCATAAGAACCACTAACAGCCATTGGATTAAAAAACACATCAATGCTCCAGATTAAAAAAAAATAGAGGGAATGGCATTTTCGTAATTATTTCATTTAAAATCCTTCTCAAATTTCAAAATAAAATATCTCAATATCTATAAGTCGAAAAAAAAATTCGAAAACACTGATTTTTTTGTCTTGACGAGACGATTCAAACTAGATCCCTGAAGATATGATTTTGAAAAAATAATATTGACTTATAGATTACTTAACTAGTGTACATTATTTAACTAGTGTACATTACTTAATTAGTGTGCACGAGTTAATTACTTAACTAGTGTACATTATTTAACTAGTGTACATTACTTAACTAGCTGTGTTGTCTTAGTGAACACTAGCTGTGTTGTCTTAGTGAACACTAGCTAGTTATCTTAGTGAACACTAGCTGTGTTGTTTTAGTGAACACTAGCTAGTTGTCTTAGTGAACACTAGCTGTGTTATCTTAGTGAACACTAGCTGTGTTGTATTGGTGAACACTAGCTGTGTTGCTTAGTGAACACTAGCTGTGTTATCTTAGTGAACACTAGCTGTGTTGTATTAGTGAAGACTAGCTGTGTTGTCTTGTGAACACTAGCTGTGTTATATTAGTGAACACTAGCTGTGTTGCTTATGTACACTAGCTAGTTGTCTTAGTGAACACTAGTGTTATCTTAGTGAACACTAGTTGTGTTATATTAGTGAGCACTAGCGTGTTGTATTAGTGAACACTAGGCATGTTATCTTAGTGAACACTATGTTGTATTGGTGAACACTAGCTGTGTTGCTTAGTGAACACTAGCTGTGTTATCTTAGTGAACACTAGCTGTGTTGTATTAGTGAAGACTAGCTGTGTTGTCTTAGTGAACACTAGCTGTGTTGTATTAGTGAACACTAGCTGTGTTGCTTATGTACACTAGCTAGTTGTCTTAGTGAACACTATTTGTGTTATCTTAGTGAACACTAATTTGTGTTATATTAGTGAACACTAAATTGTGTTGTATTAGTGAACACTAGCTGTGTTATCTTAGTGAACACTAGCTGTGTTGTATTGGTGAACACTAGCTGTGTTGCTTAGTGAACACTAGCTGTGTTATCTTAGTAAATACTAGCTGTGTTGTATTAGTGAAGACTAGCTGTGTTGTCTTAGTGAACACTAGCTGTGTTGTATTAGTGAACACTAGCTGTGTTGCTTATGTACACTAGCTAGTTGTCTTAGTGAACACTAGCTGTGTTGTCTTAGTGAACACTAGCTGTGTTGCTAGTGTAACCTAGTGTCCCAAACTGAGTGAATCGTTTTTTCAAAGTTGTCTTCGATAGATATCAAAAAGGAGTGTCAGTCCAAAAAAAAAAAAGTATCTTCCAGCCACAAATGAGTGTCAACCATTTTTTACTTCATAAAATAACTTTGCATTTGGCTAGTATAGACTAGCTACCTAGTGTATACTAGCCAAATGCCTTAGGCAGCAGGACAAAAGCATTGGGCGAGCCTTTGTGTACTAAATTTGTTGTAACTTAGTGTACACTAGCTAGTTATCTAGTGTACAATAGCTATTTTTTTTAGTGTATACTAGCTGTGTTGCTAGTGTAACCTAGTGTATACTAGCTGTGTTGCTAGTGTACATTACTTAACTAGCTAGTGTACACTAGTTAATTAGCTAGTGTTTTAAAAATTAGACGTTGTTCAATATTATTTTTTCAAAATCCTATCTTCAGGGATCTAGTTTGAATCGTCTCGTCAAGGCAAAAAAATCAGTGTTTTCGATTTATAGATATTGAGATATTTTATTTTGAAATTTGAGGGGGATTTAGTTCACAATAATTACGAAAATGCCACCCCCTCTATCTTTTTTTTTTTTTAATCTGGAGCATTGATGTATTTTTAATCCAATGGTTGGATTTAGTTCTCATGATTCTCATATAAATTTGGTTCTCATTTGAATAAACTTCCTATATATATATATATATATATATATATATATATATAGGGCCCTATTATAATGAGAACCACATTTATATGAGAACCATGTTAGAATCACTAATGCCATCGATTAAAAACACATCAATGCTTCAGATTAAAAAAAAAAATAAGAGGGGGTGGCATTTTCGTAATTATTTCATTTAAAATCCCCCTCAAATTTCAAAATAAAATATCTCAATATCTATAAGTCGAATTTTTTTTTCGAAAACACTGATTTTTTCGTCTTGACGAGACGATTCAAACTAGATCCCTGAAGGTAAGATGCTTAGATTGCTTACTGTATTTTTAATTCAAATTCCAAAAATTGGTTGGTGCAACTTTAGAAAAAGGGTTAACAATTTTTCTCTTACCGTCTGTTCAATTTCTTTGTGCAGTAGCTTACATGGAAATAAGCTCAATGGTCCCATTTCTAATTCATTTTCCAAGTTGTTTAATCTCGAAAAAATGTAAGTATTACTAATTGTTAACTAAAACTCAGCTAGTGTACCCAAGTTTAATGTACACTAGTGTACATTACTTAACTAGCTGTGTTGTCTTAGTGAACACTAGCTAGTTATCTTAGTGAACACTAGCTGTGTTGTCTTAGTGAACACTAGCTAGTTGTCTTAGTGAACTCTAGCTGTGTTATCTTAGTGAACACTAGCTGTGTTGTCTTAGTGAACACTAGCTGTGTTGCTAGTGTAACCTAGTGTACACTAGCTCTCAATGCCACTTGTATTCTTATTTAGTTGATGATTTTCTCACTTTAAAATGTGAAATTTTTTCTTACAAGTATTTATCTGATAGGATATAATGAGGCAATCCTATGTGAATATGCTGAGTAGAAGCAAAAAGAAAGCAATGATTGCATGTTTGGATGAACTTATTGAAAGGATGCCTTCCCTGCTTGCTATTGACCATCCATGTGCCCAGCGGCAAATTACAGAAGCTCGTCTACCTTGTTTTGCTGAATCTGGAATCTTTTTTTTCACTTGATTACTCCCTCCATCCCAAAATAATTGTAGTGTTTGATTTGTCATAAACTTTTTATGAATTGTGTCTACCTTGTTTTCTACCAGTATAAAATTACACTTAAAAGGCTTACCTTTTTCAGAAACACAGCAATCTTTTGAGATACAAAAAAGAAAAACGTGACAATTATTTTTGGGACAGGGAGTAACATTTGTTTGTCTTTCCATGATTGATACTAGCTAGTGTTCACTAAAATAACTAGCTAGTGTTCAATAAGACAACACAGCTAGTGTTCACTAAGACAACTAGCTAGTGTTCACTAAGACAACACAGCTAGTGTTCACTAGTTAAGTAATGTACACTAGTTAAATAATGTACACTAGTTAAGTAATCTATAAGTCAATATTATTTTTTCAAAATCCTTTCTTCAGGATCTAGTTTGAATCGTCTCGTCAAGACAAAAAAATCAGTGTTTTCGAAAAAAAATTTCGACTTATAGATATTGAGATATTTTATTTTGAAATTTGAGGGGGATTTAGTTCACAATAATTACGAAAATGCCACCCCCTCTATCTTTTTTTTTTAATCTGGAGCATTGATGTGTTTTTAATCCAATGGTTGGGTTTAGTTCTCATGGTTCTCATATAAATTTGGTTCTCATTTGAATAAACTTCCTATATACTCCTCCGTCCAAATGAAAGAGCCATCAAATTAGTCGGGCACGCAAAATAAGAAATGTGATGTAGGAAAGAGAAAAAGTTTAAATGTTGTGAGTATGAAAAATTAAATAGGAGAGAGAATGAGTGGGAGGTGATGTAAGAAAGAGAATATTGTGAGTGTAAAAGTAAAGTAGGAGAGAGAATGAGTGGAGAGAATAGTGATTTAAGGTTTCCTTTTTGGGAAAGTGGCTTTTTAAATGGGACGCTCAAAAAGGAAATAAATGGGCTTTCTTTATTTGGGACGGAGGGAGTATATATATATATATATATATATATATATTAAATTATTTACAATTATCTCAACTCAATCTAATTACTAAACTCAATTGTTCAAGTCTAAATTTTTGTATTTCTGTTAAAATATTTTTCAAAACTCGTTAAGGATTCAATTTAGTGTCCAACCATGTAAGATTGCTAAAACCTAAGAAAATATGAAAACATGTGCCTCTGAGAGAAAACGAATGCTAGAGACAAAAAGATTGAGTGAGAACGCCGCACCGCATTGTGTTCCATAAGAAAACGAAAGGGTATCAATTGAATAATTAGCGTATGGTCTCAAATTGTATAAGACCGACCCTGTGGTTGATAAGTTGATAAAGGAAAATGACAAAATAAGAGTTGAATACAAGGCGTTACTAAGGTGAGCCTCATATTTTATTTTGGTCAGTGATGATGTCAAAATCGTCAAATTAGTCCAAATTTAAGTGTTCGGATGCTCCGGAGATTGCTAGGCCTGAAAATAAGAGAAAACACGTAAACTAAGCCGGGGCGAGTCCGGCTAAAGGCCTTCCGGCATGAGAGTAAGTTCACGATTTGTCTATGAAAAACTAAATTGACAGAGTTTCTGTATTGTAAAAAGTAACGTACCAAATAATAGGCCATATGACTTGTATTTATAATGATCGATTGGTAGAATTCATGTAGAATTGAACTTGTAAAGAGATAAGATATAATTCTAAGAGAATTATATCTGTTAAGGAGTCATTGTTTGACTTGAATTGATGTAGTTGGTTACAATCCTGATTGGATCATAACTGTTGAATCCTTGTTTGAATAGGATTGTACAATCTTCTAGCCGGTAAGCCGAGGAGCCTGAATGTTTTATCTCGGCATTTGTGTGTAAGCCGAGATGCATGATTTAGCTTCCTCGTCCCTTGATGATCTGACGGTATGTTATTATGACGAGGTGAATGATTCTGTCTCCTCGTCATATGAAGATATGCCGAGGTAAGAACTTTTATCTCCTCGTCATTTGTGAAGCCTCGAAGCATGATGAGCCAAGTACGAAGAGCCCGTCGTCGATGTAAGGCCGAGGAGATGCTCCTCGGCATACGAGGAGGGTACCTCGGCTCCGGTGCTAGAGCATTGATACTTTGTGTATTGGATTATGTTTATGGCCCAATCCATTTGGGCCCAACTCGGGCAAGACCGTGTTCGTATCTCGGTTTATACTGTTCAGTGGCCCCCGACTTTCTAGCTCGGCTTAGGACGAGGAGAAAGTCATCCCGTCCTCGGCTTATGGGATATGAACAGGCTTTGACACGTGTCCTTGGCGTCGCTTCATATAACTGACGGTTAATACCATGATGATTACGCGTGGGCCCCCAGTCCTGTCATGCCTCGAAAGTTGTTACAAGCATTTAATGTTGGTGGCGCCATACCCGGTGACCCGTATTGTTTTCAGGTTTGACCCGATTTTGGTGAGTATATAAACTAAAACCCCTCTCAGTTAAACCTTTACACACCCAAATTATTTGAGAGCAAATAGCAAGGTTCAGGCGATATCTCCTCCGACGAGTCTTATAGCGTTCAAATACCCAGTTTTCGGCGAGGCTTAATTTTCCGGCGTTGCAATCTTCCAGCGTGATTCCGACCATTTTTTCAAAATCAGGTATACATTTCTACCCTTTTATGCTTTTTGTTCATGATTTTGCCCTTTCTAGGGTTTTAGAAGGGATTTTGGTGTGCCAAGAAAAAGAATCGCCATTGTTGAATGTTGAAGCTTTTCTTTACTTCTAACTATGAAAAACTTTGAATCTTTGATTTTCTTTGAATTTTGTATGAACTCCTTTGAATATTGAATAAACTCCCCCATTGATCTTTGATTCCCCTTAGAAATGGCTCGCTCTTGGGATCACTCTCCCCGATTTCGTTATGGGTACCACACAAGCAATTTGAGGGTTTACCGGAGAGAGAGGGGACCATGGTTGTTGGTGACCTTGGCAGAGATAGGAGAGATGTTGAGGAAGTATGGTCGTACCCGAATGTTCCTTCAATACCCAGATAGCACAAGGATAGATAGGATTGTGTCAGACTTCCCCAATATCATTGTGTTTGAGCATAGGGCTGAGATGATGGAGCACATCGAAATGTTCTACCCGTCTTCGGACCGTATAGTTCGTGAGCGTCTGAGTGGTAAGGCTCCCTCCTCGGCCTTATGTAATGACGAGGAGGGGTATCTCCCTTCCCCGTCCTAAGATCATCCATTGACGAGGTAACTAACTTTGACCCCTCGTCTTTTTGTAGATATGATGGGAAGAGAGGGAGAGAACTCCTCGTCCGCCCGAATAGTTGATGCCTTTGTGGAAGGTGCCCAAGTTGAAGGCAGTAAAGATCGAGGAAGAGGAGGCCGAGGTGGAGGGCAACGACGAGAGAGGCCTCCAAAGGCCGGGGATCCCATGCTGGAGAAGTTGTATTCCAAGTACGGGGTAGATAAGGCTGAGTATAAGTTAACTTCTATCGGCAAACCCGTCTTTAAGACAGACAAGGAAGAGAGAAGCTTCTACTATAATGACATCTATGTCCACTTCTACTTTAAGCAGTTTCAACAAGGTCTCCGTCTTCCCTTGGATCCCTTCATCAATGAATTTTTAGACGACATGAGGGCTGTGCCGGCCATGTTGGGAGCTAATGGTACCCGGGTCCTCGTTAGTTTTATCGTGCTCTGCCAGAGCTTAGGTTACGAGCCGACCATGGGAGCACTCCGTCATTTTTATCAAGTCAGCTATGTCAAGGACAGTTGGCTCCTCGTCATCCGGAGTGCCCCCAAGAAACCAAAACTTCTTCTCCCTATGTCTAGAAAGGTTGCAGGTTGGGAGAATCATGTGATTAGGGTTGAGAGTCGCCAAGGCTGGGAGTTCCAATCCCCTTGCCATGATCCAACTTCATCAGGTCCCGTTCAACAGTATGAATTGACCAAGGACTTGATCAAGCGCCTTGAGGAGTTTGCCGAGGTGGGGCTCCTCGACTGGTCTGCCTTGGAGGCTTCTGATCATTATTACGTCCAGGCAGGACTGATGCCGGGGCCGAAGGACGGGGTTGTTCCCCTCATCACTGTTAGAAGGGGGAGGCGTTTTAATGACCGGAGAACGCACCCCGGCCTTGTTTTCCATGAGGATTGTCCGAGGTGCAAGGTCCCTCCGCTTGACCAATGCCTCAAAGAAGATAACGCGGTTGGATGTAAATATTTTATTCTTTGATACTTTGTATTTTTTGCATTTTTGTTGGCTTTTCTCCTGCTTGTATGTAATCATTTCGTCCTTGTCTTTGCAGATTTGACCCCCGAGCAAGAGGCAGAACTAGCCATGAAGAAGATGAATCCCATGGAGCTGATCAAGCAGAAGCGTCGTTTAGCCAATAAATCAGGCTTGAAGGAGAGGAAGGAGGATGCCAACAGTCGCAACCTCCTTTTGAGTGCTCAGGGTGATCATCCCCTTCCCCTCAGAGTGCACGAGGAGGTCGAGACCGAGGGGAGGAACTCCGAGGAAAATGTTACTTCAACTGTTGAGGGGCATAGCCTCCATGTTGATGCTGAGGAGGTGGAGGTTTAGGGGGTCGAGGATACTGACCTCGTCCAAAGACGCTCCGGCTCTAAGAGGCCCCAAGTTGCTAGCACCGAGGAGCCTGCAGCTAAGCGAGCTGCCGGGGAGCCTTCCAACCCCCAAGCTCCTCCCGTCCTCACCATCCAGAATATCAAAACTTCAGAAGAGGTCGAGGAGGTTGCTCAGAGCCTGGCTGCCAATGTTTCTCGTCTGAAGGGCCTTCCTTTGCAAGCCAGGAAGGGCCCCCTATTGATATTGGGCCGAGCTCCCCGTCCAGAGGGCCATGGACGAGGATGCTTATGACGTCCTAGTGAAAGAGAGATCGAGTAGGGAGAACTTGCTCTGCCGCAAGGGACTTATGCTGGCTGAGGTAGCTATCTCGTATGCTTAGTCTGGTTGATTTCATTTGTGCTTGTTAAAGGCTTAACATAAACTTATCTTTTAGGCTGCCAGCATCGCGGCGTATGAATATGTCTTGTCCAAGGCTCAAGAAAAACAGGTGCATGATGCCAAGGCGGCCCAGAAGAAAAGTGAGACCGAGAAGGCTTCTCTGGTTGAGCTGTTGAAAGCCAAGGAGGCCGAGCTGGAGGCGGCCAAGGCCAAGGTAGAGGCTGAGGTGCTGAGGGCTGGTAAGGAGAAGACGAAAGCCGAGGAACATCTCCGGCAAAAGGAAACTGAGCTGGCCGAGGAGCGGAAGCTAAAAGCTGAGGTCCTAGTAAGGGCCGAGGAAGCTGAGGCCAAGTGCCAAGGGTTTGTGGCTACTCTTCCTTCCAGGGAGGAGGAGGTCGTGGCACACTTTAAAGCTAGCCCAGCTTTCGAGGACGCCGTGACGGCCAGCTCGGCCTTCCAGAATGCTGTGGATTCAAAGACGGCGATGATGTTCGAGGATAGGTACCTTCACTTGGCCCGTCGTCTCCTAGCTGATTCTTCCACGGGCCTGGACATCCACAAAATTGCTCTGCTGATCAACCAGGATCAGTACGATAAGGAGGCTAGGGCCCTTCATCATCTGGTTCCCTTCTCCGAATATAACTTGGAGGTCATGGCTGGGGAGGATGCCCGAACAGGCCGAGAGACTTGGGTGCCTCCGTCTATTGATCCTGGCAACCTTCAAGCCTTGGTGGAGGCCATCCAAGATGAAGGAGCTGAGGCCGAGGATGAGGGGGGAAACGTTGAGGAAACGGGGGCACAAGCTGATCAGACCATCCTTCCCCCTCCTGGTACTATCACGGAGGAGTGGCTAGATAAGCCCTTTGATGATGCCCAACAAACTTAGGATATGATTTTTCTTTCTCCTTTGTTGTAATAGCTGGTAGGACTTGTACTTTCTTTTTGAATATTAATGAAAAGGTCCCTTTGTTTTAATTCATATTGTTTCAACGAATTGTTTTGAATGCTTGTTTGTATGCTAGGCATAGGCACAAAACTTGTGAAGGTGGAAGCCGAGGAGGGTCCCTCGTCCCCGGTTATAAAGTAAGTGGTTAGGCCGAGGTGATGTCCTTCGGCATTGACTGTACTTTTAAGTCGTATAAGCCGAGGAGGGGTTCCTCGGCTTTGACTGTTGGATGATTTCTTCTTTTTCGTCTCCTTATGCCAAGGAAGATGACTCGTGCACAGGTTTCAGACGTGATGCCTTTTAGTCATAGTGACAAGGTGTTTCCTAGTCTTGATGTGAGGCAAGTCATTAGGCCAAGGAGAGATCCTCGGTCTTGACTGTTTGATCCTTGTAATCCTTGAATCAAGGCGGACCCTTGTCAGGATGTAAGGTAAGCCAGTATATCGGGGGAGAGTCCTTGTATTGGCTGTCAGGAACCTATAGTCATTGAGTCAAGGCGGACCCTTGTCAAGACGTAAGGCGTATGTTTTGAAGAGTCGGGGATAAGATCCTCGTCTTCTGGTGTTTGTGTGAGGAGTTGATAGTTGCTTTGCATGTTGGAAGAAACTGCTTTCGTAAAACTGAAACGTGATTACATCGAACTGCAAGTAAAAGATAGAAAACAAGAAACTAATCTATTGCAAAATAAACTAGACTAGTGATAATATTTTCTTAGGTTGTCGGAGTGCCATGGATGCTTGAGATCCTTCCCCTCCTTAGTCTTCAATCTGTAGGTCCCTTCTCGAATGACTTGAGTGATGATATAAGGACCTTCCTAGTTCGGGGAGAGCTTGTTTTGTTCTGCCTTCCGACCAGTTGCTTCAATTTTTCTGAGTACCCAATCGCCTACTTGGAATACTCTTCTGATGACCCTCTTGTCATGATATGCCTTGGTTCTTTGCTTGTAGTTCACCATCCTCATCTGTGCATCTAGTCATTTTTCATCTACCAGGTCTAGGTCTAGGAGCCTATTAACCTTGTTGACTTGCTCATCGTAGTGGGAGTTTCTCACAGTAGGGATGGCCATTTCGGCTGATGCCATAGCCTCATAATCGAAGGTTAGTGCAAATGGGGTTTCCCCGGTTGGCCCCCGGGTGGTTGTGCGAACAGCCCATAAGGCTAGGGGAAGTTCGTCCAACCATCTACCCTCGCGCCCTTCAAGGTTCTTGGTAAGGGCTGTTAGGACCAGTTTATTGGCAGCCTCTGCTTGACCGTTGCCTTGGGGTCTGCTAACTGATGATTTTGCATGGCGGACTTTAACTCTTCCCAATTCTGTTGTAAATGTCGTAGAGAACTGGAGTCCGTGATCAGAGACAATTGTATGAGGAAGGCCAAATCGACACCAGATGTAGTCATGGACGAAGTTTATTGCATTCTCTTCCGTTATTTTGGCTAGTGCCTTCGCTTCTATCCACTTGGAGAAGTAATCCACAGCTATTATCATGTACTTGCAATTACCCCGGGCGGGAGGGAAGGGTCCAATGATATCGATTCCCCACATATCAAATGGCCACGTAGGTATTACAAGTGTTTGCTCAACTGCTGGTAGTCTAGGAATGTCGGAGAATCTTTGGCACTTGTCACATTTTCTAACATAGGTGTGCTCGTCCTCCCTCAGGTTTGGCCAATAGTAACCTAGCGAAATGATCTTGTCAGCTAAGGTTCTGGCCCCCGGGTGTCCGCCGCAAACACCTTCATGTACTTCTGCCAAGAGGTTCTCAATTTCCTTGGGGTAGACACACCTTAATAGGGGCTTCATGAAAGATCTTCGGTAGAGGACTCCGCTTATCACAATGAACCTTGGGGACCTCTTCTTGATGAGTTTAGCTTGTGCTTCATCTTCCGAAAGTTGGCTCTTCTCGATGTAGTCAATGTAGTCATCGATCCAGCATTTCTCCTCTTCATCTAGGAGCATGACTTGTAGTCTTTCATACGCAGGTTCCTCAGCATAAACTACGTATGGATTGGTCTTAGACTTAGACACATCCATGGTTGCTAGTTTAGATAGAACGTCTACGATTTGGTTGTCTTCCCTGCCTATTTGCTTGAGTTCAAAAAATTCCATCTTCTTCGTCATGTCCAGGACAAGGTTTCTATATTTGGCAAGGGTGGGGTCTTGGGTGTTACACTCTCCCTTTACTTGTTTGACCACGAGTTGGGAGTCACAGAAAGCCGCTACCTTAGTTGCTCCGTAGAAGGAGGCCAACTCAATGCCAAATATTAGAGCTTCGTATTCAGCTTGATTGTTGGAGGCAGGGAACTTGAAACGGATGATATCTTGCATGGTGTATTCTCCTTCCGGGCTTGCCAGTACTACTCCAGCTCCGCTTCTTTGCTTTGTAGCTGATCCGTCCGTGTATAAGATCCAACAGTTGGATGGGAGTTCGATGGGAGATTCTTCTTCTTCTTCTTCCGTAGCGTTTTGCTTGCGGGAAGTGGGGAGGTGCTCACCCATGAAGGCAGTCTCAACCATGAGGTCAACCAAAGGCTGTGCCAGGAGGGTCTTCCTTGGTTGGTAGGTGATATCAAACTCAGTAAGAGCGATAGACCAATTCAGGAGACGTCCGGAGCCATCCAACTTATGCAGGATCTTCTTCAGTGGTTCATTCGTATAAACTTGTGATAGGATGCGCAGAAAAATAGGCACGTAGTTTCCTTGAGGCAATAACTAGTGCGTACGCTATTTTTTCCACGTTGAAGTATCTGCTCTCCACGTCAGACAATGCCTTAGAGACATAGTAGACGGGCTTATGTGTTCCTTCTTCATTCCGAACTAGAACAGCCGCGACTGCGTGGTCGGTGGCGGCTAGGAATACATACAACATCTCACCGGTAATAGGACTGCTAAGCAAGGGAGGGAAACCCAAGTACTCCTTCAACCAGAGGAATGCTTCAGAGCATTCTGGAGTCCAAGAGAAGCTCTTGGTACCCTTCAGTACCTTGAAGAATGGTAATGATTTCTCGGCAGATTTGGCAATGAATCTTCCTAGCGCCGCTATTCTTCCATTTAATCTTTGAACCTCCTTGATGGTGGTAGGTTCCTTCATGTCAATGAGCGCCTTAATTTTTTCAGGGTTGGCCTCTATTTCCCTTTGAGATACCACGAATCCTAGGAACTTTTCCGCCGTTACTCCAAATACGCACTTGCTTGGATTCAGGTTCATGTTATTAGCTCGGAGGTTGTTTATCATCTCTTCCAAGTCAGGGGCATGACTACCTTCCTTAGTCTTAATGACCATGTCATCAATGTAAGCCTCCATGTTCCGGCCTATTTGCGCGCCAAATACTTGATTCACCATCCGTTGGTACGTGGCACCCGCATTTTTGAGCCCAAAAGGCATCATAACATAACAATAATTTCCCCCAGGTGTTTGGAAGGCCGTCTTCTCGATGTCCTCTTCCGCCATTTTTATCTGATGATAGCCTGAATAGGCATCTAGAAAACTGAGTGTACGGTGTCCAGCAATGGAGTCAACCAGCTTGTCAATTCTAGGAAGAGGATAACTGTCTTTAGGGCAGGCTTTGTTGAGATCGGTGAAAATGATGCACATTCGCCACTTCCCATTTTTCTTTTTCACCATTACTACATTGGCCAACCAAACGGGGTATTTGACTTCACGTATAATTCCGGCGCTCAGTATCTTTTGCACCTCTTCCTTAATAGCCTCCTCCTTGTCCCTTGCAAAATTTCTCCTTATCTGGGAGATAGTTTTCGCCAATGGGTCGACTTCCAAACGATGGAGTGCTACTTCTTCATTGTTCCCCCTCATGTCTTCGACTCTCCAGGCAAAGATGTCGAGACTGTTTTTTAAGAGGGAGATGATCTCTTCTTTCTCTTCCGGAGATAACTGGCCCCCGAGTTTGATTTTTTGTTCAGGATAGTCAGGGTTAATGACCATCTCGAAATTCCAGAGATTCGATAATGATTTCTCTAATTCTCCTACCTTCATTGTTATTCACGTTAAGGCCCTCTTCCTCCATTAGTTCATCAACGTCGAGCGGATCGACCTTCCTCAAGTCATGGTTGGCCCCGAGTTCTGGCCGTTGACGAGAATGGGATCTTGCTCAGAGACGGGTGGAACTATGCACTGGTCAGCTGCAATTTCTAGGACCATAGGCTCTTCTTCTAGGACCTCACGGATGTAGCTCATCCTAGAGCTAGTTTCGGTAATTTTTTGAGATTTAGAGACCTTGATGTTTTCTTCGGGGGTATCTATCTCCACGGTCTTAGATTTCTTCCTGCTTCTGATGACATGTTCCAAGAAGTCTTTGGGGGTCGCCCTCACACATCCAATTCCGGCACGAGTGGGAAATTTAACTCGTTGGTGAGGAAGGGAGGCAACCAGCCCAAGTTTAGCTTGACTTGGAATGCCTATGATAGCATGATAATCACTTGTCAAATCCATGACTACAAAACTGACAGTAGCCTTGGATCTGAAGGGATGTTCGCCAATTTCAAGTTCTAGCTCCACAGTTCCCTTAGCTCCAACCTTATGCTTGGTGAATCCTTCCAACCTTCCATGATAAGGTTCCAACATGGTGTCTTTCAAGCCCATCTGTTGGAAAGCAGAATAGTACAGAATGTCACGGGAGGCCCCCGTGTCCACAAGTAATCTTTCCGATTCCACATTATCAATCCGACCCTTTATCACCAAGGGTTGTTCACGGGCAGTACGGCTCCCTGCCAATTCGTTGGGAGAAAAACTGATGACCTCTTCCGCCTTATGAATCCAAGCAGGCACGTGATACACTTTGCTTAGTTCATGGATCTGGTCCCTTAGTTTTCTGGTGGAAGTCACCTCTTCACGGATCACATGTAATTTAGCCCTAGGAGGCCTACGTTTTCCGTCCTCACTTTTATCATCGTCTTCACTTTCCTCTTCTTTCCGCTTCCGCTTGCCATCCTTCTTCATGACATAGCAGTCTAACTTTCCCTCGTCAACCCACCGTTGGATCATTTTCTTGAGGGCCCAACAGTTGTCAGTGGTGTGGCCATTATCCTTGTGGAAATCACAGTATTTGGAGGTGTCACGAGGAAACTTTGGTTTATCGGTCAGCGGACGAGGAGGTGGAAGATTTACTAGTTGCATGATCTCTGAGATGGGTTTGGTTAGAGGGGTGAACACTTCAGGTTTCTCGGTGCTTCTTGTTCTGTTCTTCCCCTTGGATCCCTTACCATTCCCATTGTCATTTTGGCGAGTGCCAGCCGCCTCTGGTTTCGCCTTGTCAGATCCCCTTTTCTTGCTTTTGTCCTCAGCCATTGCAATGGCGTATGCTACTTGGTATAATTCAGACTTGGACTTAGGTTCCCGGGCGGAGAGTTCGTAGATGAGGAGACCGGATTTCAATCCAGAGTTGAAACAAACAATGACCTCCCTGTCAGTGAGGCTCTCTTCTACTTGGTCTGCCATTTTGCGGAATCGGTTGTAATAACTGAGGGTGGTTTCCCCCTTTCCTTGCTCGATATTGGCAAGGTCGGTCAATCTCATCTTTCTCCTTTCAGCCGTGGCAAAGTGGTTCAAAAACATTCTCCTCATGCCTCTCCAGCTATCGATGCAACCTTTTTTCAATTCACGGAACCAGGTCAGGGCTGTTCCGGAGAAGGTGCTCGCGAAAGCTTTGCAGAGCATGTCATCAGCTATAGTGAGGAAGCACCTCGGCATCTGGGTTAACCCCATTCACTTGGGTTTGTTCCTCAGCAGTTACACTTGTGAATTGTCCGTCCATTGTAAATCAATCAACAAATTACCAAAAGTGAGAATTTCCAACAGACCCAAATTTCTAGCCAAAATTGGGGCAACTTTTGGCCGCAAACAAGAAACTGCAGATTGCGATTTAACATTGCCAACTTTCCGGTCAAAGCGCAAGTTTTAAACACGAACTTGGCGAATTCCGGCTGAAATTTGCAGATTCCGGCCGAATCAAGAACAAAACAAAATCGGAGCAAATTTTCCGTTCTAATTAAGAACAAATTCGGCAAAAAACAGGCTTCAGGCGAACTTTTCCAGGCCAAACAAAGGGCGTTTGAATCGATTTCCCGGCAATGAAACCAATTGATGATGCCAAAATCGTCAAATCAGCCCAAATCCAAGCGTTCGGATGCTCCGGAGATTGCTAGGCCTGAAAATAAGAGAAAACACGTAAACTAAGCCGGGGCGAGTCCGGCTAAAGGCCCTCCAGCGTGAGAGTAAGTTCACAGTTTGTCTATGAGAAACTAAATTGATAGAGTTTCTGTATTGTAAAAGTAACATACCAAATAATAGGCCATATGACTTGTATTTATAATGATGGATTGGTAGAATCCATGTAGAATTGAACTTGTAAAGAGATAAGATATAATCCTAAGAGAATTATATCTGTTAAGGAGTCATTGTTTGACTTGAATTGATGTAGTTGGTTACAATCCTGATTGGACCATAACTGTTGAATCCTTGTTTGAATAGGATTGTACGATCTGCTAGCCGGTAAGCCGAGGAGCCTGAATGTTTTATATCGGCATTTGTGTGTAAGCCGAGATGCATGATTTAGCTTCCTCGTCCCTTGATGATCTGACGGTATGTTATTATGACGAGGTGAATGATTCTGTCTCCTCGTCATATGAAGATATGCCGAGGTAAGAACTTTTATCTCATCGTCATTTGTGATGCCTCGAAGCTTGATGAGCCAAGTACGAAGAGCCTGTCGTCGATGTAAGGCCGAGGAGATGATCCTCGGCATACGAGGAGGGTACCTCGGCTCCGGTGCTTGAGCATTGATACTTTAGGTATTGGATTATGTTCATGGCCCAATCCATTTGGGCCCAACTCGGGCAAGCCCGTGTTCGTATCTCAGTTTATACTGTTCAGTCAGTTTAAAATTTCAGATGCAATTTTTTCACCAATTCAAAACTTTTTTACGAGATTCATCAAAAAAAATTGTTAAGTTAGTTAATTGTGTTTATTAGTCAAAGAGGGGTTAAATGAAACATTTTTAATTTAAAAGGCTAAAAGTTAAACTATTTTTTCCCAACTCCAAACACTCGTCAACCCTAACCCACCCGACAGTCATAGCCATCCATCATCACTGTCATCTACAGCATCACTGGAGCTACCACCACAACCACCGACAAGACCATCACCATCACCACCACATCCACCACCATTCATCTTACCATCAACAATCAAAATACTATCAAAATCATAGCATACTCCCTCCTCCCAATAATAACTTCACAATTTTGGTTTGGCACGCAAATTAAAGAAATTGGTAAGTGGAAAAAATGTTGTGAGTGTAATATTAAAATAGGAAAGAGAATGAGTGGAGGAAGTAAATTTAAAAAGTGTTGTGAGTATAAAAGTGAAATAGGAGAGAGAATGAGTGGGTGGAATAGTAAAGATTCTTTGCCATTTTAGAAAAGGTGAAGCTTCTAACGGGACGCCCTTTTAAAAAATTAGTGAAGCTTTTATTGGGACGGAGGGAGTATTTATTTACCGAAACCAAAACACATAATCAAACAAGCCCTCATTCCCATTATCAATTAAACCCTCAATCCAAATTAGTCCACCAGCAATTTTATTCCATCAATCACAAAAAGCGAAAATCGGATGAATTTTTTACCATATTGGGCAAACTGTAATTCAATTACCTATGTTTGTATCACTTTTGCAATTTGGTTCTAACATTGTAAAACGACGTTGTTAAAGAAAAAAAAAATCTAAGCTCCCCCCTCCTCACCACCCTCCTACTTCTCTCCTCTCCCTTAATCTTCGACCTCTCATACATTTTTAGAGTAAAATCCCGCCCTTTTCATCTCCCTCACTTTCTGATGTGTTCAAGCCTAAAACTCGGGCTCAACTTATTGGTCCATGAACCGTGGCCAAGTCTGCCACCTGATTGGCCACAATGATCCCATCATCATGGTTCTAGCCTAAATAAACGGGATCCATCTAAGGCTCAAATCACCCATATAAAGAGGATACCCCTCCCATGTGCAAGTAATCTTAAGCGATATGACGATACCCCTAATGGATATCCCAATGATATCCCCATCTCCATATCAAAGTTTCCTCCCAAGTGATATCCCAGTATCCTCCTATGAAGTGATACTCCGATATACTCCTCTCAAGTGATACCCTGGTAGACAGGCCCAACCAGTTCAGACCGGCGGTTCCGATTTTGAATCGGCGGTTCACCAAACCTGGGGGGATTGAACCGTAACCGAACCGAATTTGGACGGTTTCGGTTCACGGTAATGAACCGTCAGTACGGTTCCGATTTACGGTTTGAACAACCATTTAAAAAAAATATTTTTTTTTAAATGAGGAAAGGCAGAAACGTTGGTGCGGTCACCCTAACTATTGAGGCGGTCGCCCTAAGGCCCCTAACTGTTAAAAAGTTAAATTTTTAACAGTTTTTTAAAAGAACAGTTAACTTTTTAACAGTTTCTGTTAAATTCTATAAAAAAGTTAATTTTTTTTTAATTTTTTTTTTGGATAAAGAATACTATTTTAGACTTTTGTTTACTACATACATTTTTTGCAAAAGGTTATATAAAAAAAGTTATGAATTTTGAAAGAAATAAAACTTAACTTTTTAAAAAGAAATGAAAATATATAAAAGAAAAAAAGGACGGTACCCTTAAATTTTATTAATTAAAATAAAATTACAAAGAGGGGAACAGCCAACCTTACCCTTTTATAAATAGGGGGGGGACATTTATGAGCCTTTACCTCAACCTAACTATTACAATTAAATAAAAATAAACCTAATCTAAAGTCTAATCTATAAAATTACAATTAAAATACCTTATGCCTTATAGAGCGGCGTAGTCCATTCGACTTCGCTTCCCGATGTATCTTCATCAAAGGCCTCCTCCTCCTCGGAACTACTTATTTTATCTTGAAGTCGTAGTTCGGCTTTATGCCAATCGCCAGCACCATTTGATATTCTAAATTATATGGAAACAACCTTGACCTTCGATCAGACAAGACACACACTACTACACTAAATTCTTTTTCTACGGCGACGGTTGAGGCGGGAGCGGCTAGGATCTCCTTTGCTACCAAAGATAGAATAGGATAGTTGTTTGCCCTTCGTGCCCACCACTTTACAATATCAAATTCTTCTATAAGCTCAAAAGAAGTGGTTAAATAATTTTAAAGTTCAACATAAGTGGAGCCACCTCGTTGACGTTTTTGACTTATAGAACTAATTAAATTATCATAAAGTTAAAGGGATCACTATCATCATGAGAACTACTACCACCTACATTTTCACTAGCAGGATAAACGATATTACCAAAAAGATCATAATATTCTCTATAAAGTTCAAATAAAATATTTTTAGTACTAGTTACAACGTCTTTTGCCTTTGGGATAGGTCTATCTAAGTTAAAATCAATGCCGGTGAAAAATAGATTCCTATAATAATATTCAAGTATTTGTTCTAAACCATATTCTCTTATCCTAGGATCAAATAGTTTAGCTACTAAAAACAACGGGGGAATGTTCAAAAAATATTTAAGCCATTTTATTCTCATCATACTAATACATTCACCTAAAATTGGGCAATCTTTAAAATGCATAAATATATAACTAATTTTAGCGGCGTGTTTTAAAACTATCGGTGAAGTGGGATAGTAAGAATCAAATAATTGTACGGTAGCCTCTTTAAAAACTTTCAACTTTTTTTTTTAAATTATGACAAACATCCCATTGATGAGGCAATATTATAGTAGGATACTCTATTTGTTGAAAAAACTGACACAATAGTTCACGCAAATCATAAGAGTCGGATAACATTTTATAACTGAAATTCCATTGATTTGGAACATCTAGGGAAAATCTTTTAGATGTGATATTATTTTCTTTACAAAATTTAATCCACAATTTTGTTACATTGTGATTTCTCATTAGATAAGCAAGAACTTCCTTAATTGGGGCTACATGTTCCTTTAAAGTTGATAAACCATCATGCACACACAAATTTAAAATATGACATATGCACCTAACATGAAAAAAATTACCACCAATGGATGGTTGACAAATTTCAATGAGTGATGGTAAACTAGCAGTATTATTAGCAGCATTATCAAATTCAATTGAAATTTTTTTTGTGAACTAATCCATATTCTTGTAAAACTCTAGCAATTTTGTTACAAATATTTAGAGCGTTATGAACAGTATCAAAAGATTTATATGCAAGTAATCGTTTTTGTATTTTCCAACTACTATCAATCAAATGACATGTAATTTCTATATAGTTATGAGTTTGCCAATTATCACTCCATATATCGGCAAATATTGATAATTTTTGTGGTAAATCTTTAAACGTATTAATTAAAGTTAATTTTCCTTGTAGATATTGAGTTTTAGTATCACGGGTACTTGTATTTTTATTAATTTCTTTAGCCGCGGGATTTAAAAAAAGTTATGCCATATTAGACCATAATGTATCATTAGCAAAATTAAAGGGTAATCCTTTAGCAGCATTATATTTTGCCATTTCTCTTCTATAAGTTGCATTATCAAATTTAAATAATTGCGAAGATGTACCTTGTGAGGATCCCGTAACTCCTTGTAGTTATTTTTGATTTTGGGCATCTTCAACTTGGTCGGGGTGAAAGTGCAATAGTTGCAAAAAACAATGTATTTGTTGGTACCTTCAATTAGCACTTTTGTAAAGTGCACGGTCATGATGTCGGACCTCCCCGTGGTTCGACCTCCTCGACCTCGACCTCGGATTTGACCACCACCTCGCGCTTCACTTTGGGTTTGAGTGTTACTCCCTTGGGTATGACCACCAATTTGAAATGTTGTTTCAACTTCGTCAACACTCAATTCGAGTGTTTCATGTGGTTGTATATCTTCCCAAATGGAATAATCGGCGGGGAAAATTAGATGTGAAGTTGGATTGCTAGTGGTTGCCTTCTTCTTTTCCCTCTCGCCACGAGATGAAGACATTTTTTTTTTATCAAAATGAAAAGAAAAATAAACTTTTTGTGTAAAAAAATGAAATTATGGAGACTTTGAGATAATAGAGATTGAGAGAATAAGTTGAGAATGGGGTGAAAAAAATGAAGGGAGGGGAAGGGTATTTATAGGTTAGAAAATGGAGAGAAAAAGTTTTAAAAAAAAAAACGTTTTTTTTTTCATTTCAGTCCCTAAAACGGCTATAAAGCCGTTATCTAACGGGAAGTGAACAGACGCCGTCGGATCAGCCAAATCAATGGCCCATATCAACTAGCCATTAAACTAGCCGTTATCCTCGTTAGAACCGCCGGTTCCGATTCCGATTCACGATTTCGGTTCATGAACCGCCGGTTCACCGGTTTTGAAAAATAAAAACCGTAACCGGACCGGATAATCGCCGGTTCAATTCAAAGACGGTTCACGATTCACCGGTTGCGGTTTTTCTCCGGTTCTTGACCGGTTCAATTTCGATTCGAACCAGTTGGGCATGTCTATACCCTGGTATCTTCCTCCTAAGTGATACCTCGGTATCCTCTCAAAGATTATTAAAGACTTTGTCTAGCTCAATCCCTAAACTCAAGCTCCTAACCAGACTAATGGCCCCAAACAAAATTGAAGGATACCAAACCACATGCCTAGGGTTGGTATTGTGATGATCATGAATTATTAAAATTGAAGGATACCGAACCAAATAAATGGTACTCTTATATGAGAATACTGAATAAATGTGAATTATTATTTTTTTATTTTATTTTATTATTCTCTTTTTATTTTTTATTTTTATTTATTTATTTTTTTAGTTATTTTTTCCAACAACCTTTTCACACGATGACATATGAGAATTCATGTTAGCCGACCCTAAATTATTTTGAGACTAAGGCTTTGTTGTTGTTGTTGTATATGGCGTTTTTGAACAAAATGAGAATTTGTTAATGTGAATTGTGGAATAATTCACTATTTTTTGGCCTAATTATGATATGATTTAAATAAGTAAATATGAATTATAGTTTATTATATGACTGTGGGATCTTGTTATAGTTGTCAATTTATCATTTTTATGTGAAGTTGATTTTTTTTATCATCACAGTTTGTATAACACATTGATGAGATATATGAGAGAGTGCCTAAGAGTTATAGATAGATATTGTGTATGAGACAAACACATTGATGATCGCATCTTGAGTATAACAATGATTATTGGCCTAGTTTTGCCCTAATTGACTAACGAAATAACTAGAAAAACAGACTTTCTGCACTGCTTGTCTCGTACGTGACACCGTGTCTCTTACGTGACGAGACTAACTCTCCAGATTGTAATCTGATTTACTTTTCTTCTACGTTTCGATCGTTTTCTTGGTTCTTACTATCCTAATTCTGGATTTACCTAGATTTGTGCTTTCCTAGAATCTTCCTAATTGATTTGTTACCTAATCAAATCTCTCCAAATCAACTTCGATTTCTTTCATAATTGTGACTCCTATTCTTGATAAGAAAGTCACCCTCGAGTATAAATACAAGACAGACTCCCTAGGTTTATTCTCTACGCCTGAGATACATATTTTCTCTCTAGAATCTCTGATTCCTAGATACGAAAATCACTCTCAAACTCCCTAAAAAGTCAGATTTGTTTGATCAATTGCTTTTGGTAACGAACCTCTGTTAAGGTTATCCCTTAAATTGCTCAAGTTTAAAGTTGACTTCCTACAACTTCTCACTTCTTCTTCTCACCTAAATTCTTATTATTTTTATAGTAGTGTAATCACCATTAAAATAATTAGCTTAGAGTCCCTTCAATTTATGAAGGTGAACTCGAATCATACAATGTGACATTCTTAACATAATTAATAAATTAACTTGTTTATTGCTTTATTATTTATATATTGAATTTATTGATAACATCTAAGCAAGTCCAATTCTAAGATTGAGTGAAATTGGTGTTCCTAGACTAATAAGTGGCGACTCGTGTATTGAAAAAGTCACCATACACACCGTGACAACACTGTTAGGAACTCTGTTAGAACATTAGGAACTCTGTTAGAACATGAATTAATTAATATGTGTTATTTAATTTCATTTGTTATAATCATTTAATAATGTTAAAGTATAGACAAAATGTGTAGAATTCCATTAGGTGTAAGTACCATTAAATGATGGGCATAATGGTAACTTTACACCATCATCTTTATGAAAGGGTGTAGTCTCTAAATGAAGTGCCCCTTCTCTTATTATATAAAGGCTATCCATCAGCCATTAGAGACACTAGTTACATATACAATTCAGTTATAAGAATTCTCTTCATTCATCAAGAAGATTATAGTGTGGGCACTATCATTTAGAAGATCTACTCTTCCCTACTTTCTCATTTATTCAAGAACAAGATCAAGAACACAATCATGGAATCACAAGGTACACGCTTCCGTATTATTCTTCTTATTCTTCTCCTTCTCTTCTTAATCTAGTTGTGAGTCGGTTCATGGTTAATGGATCGTTAATGTTCCAACAATTGGTATCAGAGCCTGCTCATATACTAGATTGAGTTTGAGTTTCTTGTAAAGCCTTATGCTTTTATTTCTTGAAAAGATTCCATGTTCATCATGTGTTCTTGAATTATTTTCATACTCTAATTCAGATTCTAGAGTATTATGTTACTTCTAAATTATAAATTTACTCAAAAGGCTTTCAATTCTTAATGTAAGATTATCCCATTTTTGAACATAGCCACCATCCTTGGATGCGTTGTGAGTTTGTTCATATGCATAGCCACGCATTTAAAAATGTGATGTGAGTATGCGGATCTACTTGCTTTGGTTGAATATTGATTCACCATTAAGTTAAGAATTGATAGTCTAATTGGGTGTTATGGCTCGTTGGTATGCCTCTCTAATTGATTCAAACCTGTTCATAAAAGGGTGTTAAAACTGATGACTTTTCACCAATCTGGACAGTGGGCACGAGTCGTGCCCTTTGATTCCTGTCGTTTAAATGGTGCCTTTTCAAGATTCTGGGCATTAGGCACGAGTCGTGCCTTTTGGCACGAGTTGTGCCCTTTTGGTCATTCGTGCCCACGACTCGTTTTCAAGCTTCCAAGTCGTTCTGATTAAAATCAAGCAATTCATTTCCACTCGTGCCCCATTCGTGCTCGTGGGCACGAGTCGTGCTCTGACTAGGGAAGAGAGATTTTTTTTTGAGTTTTGCCCAGAATTTTGTGAAAATTTGTTAGTAAATTATAGTATCTGGACACCAGTCGCGCTTCGGTGGTTCTTAGAGTTATCAAACTTTAAGAATGGACGGGTAGAACAAAAGGATACTATATTTTAATAATACATTTCACTTGTTTGTTTGCCTTTAAACTTTCAGAAATTGCCTTAAATTCTTATGTGCCCTAAAGTATGATTAATTATATGCTTAAACAAATTTATTCATTGTTTAAATAATATTGTTGCCAAAGTAATTTACGTTATTTAAATACAAATTTGTTAAAGTGATGAATGTAAATATTGATATGTGATAACATACTTGTTTCCCAAAGGAGACCTTGTTATTGACTAAGTATTTTTACATTCATGGGGTAATAATTGAACTAAACTTTTGGTCATTTTAAATGCTGTGAACCATCCCAAAGGAAGGCGGGTGTTTAAAAATGTATTGTTTATATTCTTTATTACCGGGAAACAAGTACCTTAAACTTTAGGACATTTTCTATACTTGAACCGGCCCAAAGGAAGGCAAGTATTTAAAGTGTATTGTTTAAGCTATTTGTTTACCCTAAGATAAATCAAATTGTGAGTCAATTCGCAATCCAAAGATTAGTCTTGATGTCATATTGATTATCTTTTATTTTGATGAAATTCATTTGATATAATTAATCATTGTGTAGTTTCTTATATATATTTTGTTTCATTCTTGTTCTTCTCCTTCAGATTTGATTAATGCTTCATCCGTAACTACTGCTATAAATGATGTACCTTTGCTTACTGGGACTAAACTTAAAACTTGGAAAAATAATATAACGATGATCTTAGGCAACATGGATATTGATCACGCATTAGGGGAATCAAGTCCCGATGCTCTCACTAAAGGAAATACCGTTATAGAACGAAAAAATGTTGAGCAATGGGAACGGTCCAACCGCGTGAGTATAATGATCATGGAAAATGCAGTTTCAGAGACATTTTTGGACAATGTCTCTGAAATTGAAAATGCTGAGTTTTTTCTTGAATTCTTGTGGAAACTTGTTTCCATTCGGTACAAGGGTGAGGAAAATCTTCGGGAGTACATTATTGAATTATTTCATCTTTCGATCAAACTAAAGGCACTTAAGTTAGAGATTTCGGAAGATTTGCTCGTGCACTTAGTTTTGATCTATCTTCCTCCTCAATTTGGTCCTTTTGAGGTGACCTATAAATGTCGAAAGTACAAGTGAAATATTAATGGATTACTTTCACATATGACATTAGAGGAAGATAGGATGAAATATCATAAATTAGAATGTACTCACTCAGCATTTACTTCTTCTCGTGGGGTTAAGAGAAGAGGGAAGGAAATTGCGGTTGCAAGTAAGAAGCATAAGGGATCATTTAAGGATCATAAAGTCAAGAAATGCTTCTTTTGCAAGGACCTTACTCGCATGAAGAATGATTACCATAAGTATCGCGAATGGCGAATTCAGAATGGTATGTCATTTGGTCTTGTTTGTACTAAGGAAAATTTGGTTTCAATTCCTTAATATACATAGTGGTTGTATTTGGTGCAACAACTCACATTAGTTCATGTATGCAGGGTTGCCTGAATTACCGAATCCCCAGTGAAAATGAGAAATACATCTATATGAAAGCTGGAAATCCGGTTGAAGTTATAGGCATAGGGATTTTAGATTAATGTTAAGTACTGGCTATTATTTTGTATTAAATAATGCATTCATTGTACCATTTTTTAGATGGAATTTAATATATATCACAATTTTGGACAAGGAAGGTTACTCTTGTTCTTTTGATAATAATAAATGTGATCTTTATTTTAAATTCCAAGCTTGTCGGTACTAGTACTTTGTCATATATCGATAATCTTTATTTTCTTGACACAGTCAAGAAAATGGATGAATCCCATAATAATGAAACCTAAACTAAAGGCTTAAGCAAAAGTTATCAAGTGAAAATTCTTGTATTCTATGGCATAGGCGTTTGGGTCATATCTCCAAAGGGAGAATTGATAAAGCTTATGTCGGAGGGAATCCTAAAACAACTTGATACTTCGGATAAAACCTTTTGCATTTAGTGTTTTAAAGAAAAATTTACAAACATTAAAGGAAATAGTATCTTTGAGAGTATCAAACTTCTTGGAACTAATTCATATGGACATTTGTGGATCATTCACTAACCCTTCATGAAATGGTCAACAATATTTCATTACGTTCATGGATGATTACTCTCGTTATAGATACATTATTTTCTTCATGTGAAGTTTCAATCATTGGACGTTTTCAAGTCTTTTAAGGTATAAGAAAGACTATTAAGAACGTTAAATCCGATCATGGTGGTGAAAACTGCGTACGGTATAACATATTGGGTGAATAACGTCCGGGTCCTTTATACTCGCTATTTTGAAGAGTGTAGGATTGTCCCTCACTACACCATGCTGGGCAAACCTAGCATAGTATATTGGAGAGACATAATAGAATCCTTAAGGATAGGGTAAGAAGTATGTTTTCTTGTACTTCTTTACCTCACTCATTATGGGCGAAGCATTAAAAACCGCAGCTTATATTCTCAATAGAGCACCTTCAAAAGGCTACCGACAAAACCCCTTATGAGTTATTGACGAATAAGAAACCGTCCTTAAATCATCTTCATGTATGGGGGTGTCCAGCAGAAGCTAGACCTTATAGGCCTAATGAGGGCAAACTGGACCTTAATACTGTTAGTAGTTACTTTGTAGGGTATGCTAAGAGATCTAGGGGATATAAATTTCATGACCCGAAAACTAGAACATTTTTCGAGATTGGCAATGTTAGGTTCCTTGAGGATGTTGAATTTAGTGGGAGAAATAGTAATGATTTTGAATTTGAAGAGTTAGAGGAACCACTCTATGTTCCTCAAACTTTAGTTCCTGTTGGAAATCAAGTAATTGTACCTGAAATTCAACAAAGAACATACAATTCAAAATAATATAGAGACTCCCGTAAATAACGGACAACATGAAAATGTTGGACATAATGAAATTCAACAACCTCAAAATGAGGATGAACCGGTGCCCTTAAGGAGATCTACTAGAGAAAGAAGAAGTGTTATTCCGGATATTTATGATATGTATCTTGCGGAGAATGAGAACACCTTAGGTTTAGTGGGAGATGATCTAATCACCTTCCATGAAGCCATTAATAGTCCTAATTCTCATAAGTGGATCAATGCCATTAATGAGGAGTTAAAATCAATGAAAGACAATGACATTTGGGATCTTGTCCCATTACCTGAAGGTGTAAAACCTATTGGTTATAAATTGATATTTAAAACCAAAAGGGATTAGCAAGGTAATATGGAAAGATTTAAGGCACGTCTTGTTACTTAATGATTTACTCAAAAGGAAGGCATTGATTATAAAGAAATATTTTTCCGGTATCTTCTAAAACCTCTTTTATGATCATTATGGCATTAGTGGCACATTATGATCTTGAGCTTCATCAAATGGATGTTAAGACAACTTTTCTCAATGGCGACATTAAGGAAACTATCTATATGAAGAAACCAGAAATGGTGACTAATTCGGATCAAACTAGTCATCTGGTTTGTAAAATTAAGAAATCCATTTATGGGCTTAAGCAAGCATCTCGTCAAGGGTACTTAAAATTTAACCAAGTTATTCTTTCATTTGGCTTTGAAATGAATCTTGGTAAAGATTGTGTGTACCATAAGTTCAGTGGGAGTAGATTTATTATTTTGGTCTTATATGTGGATGATATTTGGATGATATTTTTCTTGCTAGTAATGATAAGGACCTTTTAAAGGAAACCAAGAAATTTCTCTCAAACAAATTTGAAATGAAAGATCTTGGTAAGGCATCTTTTGTATTAGGAATCCAAATTCATCATGATCATTCACGAGATATTTTGGGATTATCGCAAAAGAGCTATATAGAGAAGGTATTACAAAGGTTTAGCATGGAAAATTGTAAACCACATTGTTGGGCCCTACATTTTCAATCAACATGTTTGCAACTTACGCCTAAACAACTTGGTACTAACAACTTGGGTTGTTCTGTTTACAACTTGATTTTTACAGGTTGGGACGTATAACGCTTTTCCTATTTTATAGGGAACGTGCCAAAGACCAGTTCAACCACGTTTCTTCAGCAAGCCAACGACTATCTCTTTCCCAACGGATGAGTGCGGATAAATCTCCAAGGATAAACCTCAATTCCGAGTTTGTAGGCCCTCATTGTTATTTAGTTTTATTCTTGAGGTATAAAAGGGGACATACACTGTAAATTCACACACGCACTACACTAGCCTAAGCTCCCTTTTCATACGCTCTTAGCATTGTAATCTCGAGAAAACTCTTAGTAAACTTTCGGTCAAGGCAGGAGCCACATCCTCCCGGGGTTTTGTGCCGGCGAACAAGTTGTTCAAGGGCTTTCCCTAGTCAACAAATGTATTGTGTCCATTTCTATTCAACTTGATAGTCATTGTACCTAGATTCATATCACTTTAGTCACTTTTCCTATCATACAAATCTAATTGTTGAAATTTGACCAAAACAATTTGGTGCCGTCCGTGGGAAACTTTGATTATCTAAGTAGAAATGGTTAATCCATCTTCCAGCAGTCAGAGTCGGCCGCTACCTGTTTCCAATGCCCAAGGCAACCCTCTTCCAAGTGCAGAAGCTGTCAACTTGGAGATAATGTCCAACATGGCGGACATGATGAGGAAAATAGGCGATCGGTTGGACGATCAGGAGCGTACGAATACAATGATCTTCAATGCCATTGATAGTCTGCGTAAAGGGAAGCAAGCGGAGGCTCAAGTATCTGCTCCATTTTCACCTTTACTTCCTAGATCTTTGTTTGGTGCAGGTACAGGACCGAGCCATGTTGGAGATATCCCGATGTCCAACACCTTGCCAGCGGAAAGCACGATTGTGACA
Organism: Adenophora triphylla var. japonica; assembly: GCA_022495995.1. Classification (NCBI taxonomy): domain Eukaryota; kingdom Viridiplantae; phylum Streptophyta; class Magnoliopsida; order Asterales; family Campanulaceae; genus Adenophora; species Adenophora triphylla. The sequence goes on from JAFEMH010001010.1 coordinate 213,432, forward strand.
TCCATTCCAATTGAGCAACCAAGATTCGGCCTATCAGCTAGCCAATCCGCGCTATCATCTTGCTACACTTATGCTACACCCTCAGTGGGGCAAACAGGAAGTTTCTTTAATACTTTCGATACCTTCGTACCTCAGGTTAATAATGCTCCTCTTTTCGCAGAAAACCAACTTGTTAAGGAAATGCAAACCATTAAGGAGTTGCTCCGAAGCGTGCCTGGAGTCAACTTGCCATATCACCAAGTCTCTCCAACTTGCTACAACGAGTCTCGTTTTGTGCCAGCGATAGCCAGTGTGGAGATCCCGAAGAAATTCTCAGTCCCTCATATGAAGAAGTATGATGGGAGTACCGATCCAGCAGAGCACGTGTTTCTGTATCAAGAGTCAATGGATATCATAAGTATCCCTCCTATGTTTAAAGAAGCATGTTTTTGCAGGGGCTTTGGCTCAACCTTGTCAGGACCGGCCTTAAAATGGCTAACAGGGCTTCCTCTAAACTCTATTTCATCTTATGCTCAACTTGTCAATAAGTTCATTAATCAGTTTTCATGCAACAGGGCATTTGACAAGTTGACTAGTGATCTTTATAGAATTGTACAACTGCCTAATGAAAGTCTCAAAGAGTATTTGCACAGGTTCAATAAGGAGGCAGTGACTATACCCAACTTGGACGTGTCCACAGCAACGGAGGCATTCCGCATAGGCTTGAAGAAGAGCTCATTGTTTTACAACGAGTTGGTGATGACCCCTGCGAAACAACTTGAAGAAATCAGAACTCGGGCCTTGCCTTACATCCGATTGGAGGAAGATAGCTTGGCAATGGGGAAATCAACTGGGAGGACTCCTACTCCTCTATTCGAACCCTCTGACAGACGATCGGACTCCCATCACCCTAAGTCCAACAGGGCAAACCCCTGTTAAAACCGAACCTTCTAGAATTCATGTTGTAGATGATGATCAGGAAGGTGATGATAATGATTATCCACAAATCTCGAATATTGCTTTTCGTGGACATTGCGGGAATCTTATGCGCCATGGGAAATCTTGGAGATAAAGCGAGATGGCCCAAGAAGAATGACCAAATAACAACTTGGAAGGACAAGTCCAAGTGGTGCGCATTTCATGAAGATTTCGGGCATACCACCGAGAACTGTTTCGCTTTGAGGAAGGAGATTGCTCATTTGTTGTCCAAGGGTCTTCTCAAGGATTTGTTGGGCAAGAAGAGGGTCAGAGTGAGTCCAAAGAACCTGGTTCGTAGGAGCAATCTAGGCCCGAGAAAGTTGCACCCTCCGGCCACCAAGGTAGTGAATGTTATCTCGTGGGTCTCATATTTGCGGCACAACTTACTCGCCGCCAAGCGTCATGCCAAGAGCTCTAAGGAAGATCAATCGAATTGCCTATAAGGCGCCGCGACTTCACGAGACGGTCATATCATTTCTTTTGAAGATGAAGATAAAGACAACACGTTGGACCCTCATCATGATGGTCTAGTTGTTCAGGAGTGCAGGTGCTAATTGTGTGGTCAAGCGGATCCTGATCGATGGTGGCAGTTCAGTCAACATCATCTTTACTCATGCTCTTGAAGATATGGGTATCCCTTTGTCTGAAGTTGTGAAGAACTCATCCGTACTGGTAGGGTTCAGTGGTGAGGTGAAGCAGACAGTCGGTGAGATCAAGTTGCCCATCTACCTAGAAGGTATGAATTCCATGGAGAGGTTTTGTGTGATTGAATGCTCTTCTTCATACAATGTCATATTGGGAAGGCCTTGGATCCACAACATGAAGGCCGTGCCATCGACTTACCATCAATGCGTCAAGTTTCCAACACCTTGGGGTGTTGCCAAGTTGAAGGGAAACCAGCAAGTCTCTAAGGAATGTTACAAGATCAACATGAAAGCAAGCTCGACCCCTCGGCAAGCATAGCAATTAAAGAAAAAGGCCCAGGACATTCTTGAAGCGGTGGAGAACAATACAAAAAGCGTTCCTGTTGATGCATCAAAACCTGAGGCCCAAGTGCAAGTTGGGATAGACCTACCGTCCGAAATCGAAGAGGAGTTGATCGAGTTCCTGAAAAGCCAGAGATGCTGTTTCGCTTGGAAACATGAGGACATGACAGGGATAAGCAAGGATATTATTACTCACAAGTTGAACATCGATCCGACCATCCGTCCTGTCCGTCAAAAAAGAAGGAAGTTTGCCCAAGAGCGGAATCAGATCATTAAGGATGAAGTTGAAAGGCTGCTGAAGTCCAAGATGATCAGAGAAGTTCAGTATCCAAAGTGGTTGGCTAACGTTGTAGTGGTGGAGAAGAAGAATGGCAAGTGGCGAGTATGCGTGGACTTCACCGACTTGAACAAGGCCTGTCCAAAGGATCCATTCCCTCTCCCTCACATTGATTCTCTTGTTGATGAGACAGCTGGCCACGACATCTTGACGTTCATGGATGCATCTTCCGGGTATCAACAAATTCAAATGGAACCTTCGGACCAAGAAGATACAGCATTCATGACTCCGGAAGGTATATATTGTTATATTTCTATGCCGTTTGGTCTTAAAAATGCAGGGGCAACCTATCAAAGGTTAGTGAACAAAATGTTCAAAGACCAACTTGGCAAGACGATGGAGGTCTTGTTCGGTCGAAACCTAACGGTTTATTTTATATCCGCAAGCGCACGGGCTATTGTAATATAGCGGGTGCAAGTACGAGTCGATCCCACAGAGACAGGGTTTACTTTAAGGGATATTTTTGTCTTTAGAAAATATAGAAAAGATTGGGGGTAGATAAAACTTGTTTTAGAATAATAGAGAGAGCATAAATAGAAAATACTTTTAATTGAAATCTTATAAAATGAAGCATTCTTGGGATTGGAAATCATATGCAAATTCTTATTCATCAAATTGTCATTGTCTTAAATAAAAGGTTTTCATAAAAAGCAAGGATGGTATGTTAGGCCTACGCTATTTCGGGCTAGGACAATAGCGTTTGTATTCTTCACTAATTATGTCCTAACCTGTTTGAGAAATCCGTTTATGTTTGCCCCCGCCTGTCACAAACGGACATTCCGGCTTATCTCTAGCTGACCATAATTAGTAAGAATCCATTAAGGACGGAAGTCAACATACTTTCCATTAAAGGAACATCCCTAGGCCATTGAACTACTCTCGTGATCAATGAACCTAGTTTCTTTATATGGTTCCGTCAATCGAGATTCTCCGCTAGGTACTTCTCTCAATTGACTGAATCATACAAATTGGATATCGCCAATAAGTAAGGCATTTAGAGAATGATATAAAGAGATTGTTTTAGATGAAGAAAGAAGACAAGACTAAACATTTTTAGATGATGAATAAGCATGCTTTTGAGTTTCCAACCCCAAGAATATGGGGGATTACTCACAAGCCATTAAATGTATAAGCAATAATAAAAGTTGAGTAAGAAATACTTATGGAAGTAGAAGACAATTGCTGAGAATAAAGCTTCACTTTTATTTCCTTCAAAGTAACTCCAAGAACAATGACTTTGATCTTCAAATTCCTTTGGAAAAATTGTTATCACAAGTGTTGTACTTTCTATCTATCTAATATCAGTAGTTTCTCCCTAATAATTCGTTTCTAAGACTGATTACAAGGGTCCTATTTATAAATGGAAGGAGACTCTTCAATTGGGTGCCATCAAAAGGTGCCTTTACATCTGCAGTCACGACTTGCACGGCCGTGTCAAGGATTTTGCACGGCCGTGTCCTCTTTGGCGCCAGATTTGGATTTGAATTTGAAGACTTGCACGGCCGCTCCAGGAATAGCTGCACGGCCGCTCCTGATTTGGCACGGCCAGGGCACTTCAGTGCTCGGCCACTCCATGGGCCAAGATGGCCGGCCATGGCCTAAGTTGCACGGCCGCTCCTGGTTTTGCTGCACGGCCGCTCCGACTGGTTTTCAGCTTGGAGTGCTTATTTTGCTTGGTTTTCCTTCATCTTTTTGGACCAAAATGTCCATGTATCCTTTGTATATATAAAAAGACCCTAAAACCTGTCTAAAAAGTATAAAACATACCAAAAACGTAAAATCTAATAAAATAACAAAAGTAAGCAAAAAGTACTAAAAACTAAATGAAAAGTGATGATTTATTTGTGTAAAAGTATACAAAAACTAGGATAATTGACTATATAATAGTCACTTATCAAACTCCCCCACACTTAAGCCTTTGCTTGTCCCCAAGCAAACTTAGAATGAAATACGGAGAGGGAGAAAAATACGATTGATCCCTCAGAAATAAAGTAGCAAGCCCTTAAATTGCCTTCTTAGATAATGCGTTTATCTATCTAATCACATTTTGAATACCTTTAAAAAAATTATTTTAGGAAGAAAATATTTTAGGGATATTTTTAAAGAGATAAAATGCAAGACAATAACCTAATATAGCATATATAGAATTTTGACCAAGTAAAACATGCTAGAAGGAAGAATCTTAGATTTATTTATTGGTAGAAAAAGCTGTCACTTTTTAGAGTGATTTTTTTAGAAAAGATGAATTTTATTTCTTTAAGACGTACAAGAGAAGGTATAAATATTTATTCACAATTTAGAAGTTCCGAAGAATTGTATTACATTCTTGAATCACAAGGGTGAAGAATGGATGATGGTAGTGGAAAAATCTCGTCAAAGTCAAACAAATTTATCTTATTTTTGTACGTGTTATATTCTTGCAAAAGACCTAAGTTATTTTTGATCCTTTCAAGTAGGAGACATTGTGGTTGCGAGCCCCATGTTCCTAATACTTAGATCAAGAATACTTTTGGATATTATTTCCGTTTTGGCAAGGAAGCATCGTCGCAGCGAACGCCGTGCCCCGAGTTACTTAGGAGATAATAGGTTTCTTTTTGCTTTTAAGGCTTGGTGACAATTGTCACTCTTTTATCAATAAGATAAAAGTGTTTTACTTTGACTTGATTTGAAAAATGGAAGGATGGAATTTTATGAAAGGGTGTGATTCAAGGGATGCAAACAAGAAGGTGCTTCTAAAAAGGGAATAAACATTTAATAAAGATAAAAGATGTACAATCTTAAAGAAATATTTTCAATATTTGCATAAATGACCAAGCATAAAAAAGAATTCCTTCTAATCAAATGCATTTTCCTTGATGAGACTCTATATTGTGCTATACTAACTTATAAGGCTTTAAAATTATTTCCTAAAATTATCCCTATATTTTTCCTTTTTTATAAATTTCTAAGTTTATAGAAAATATGAGAGAAAAGACAATGGCATTATTCTAGGACAATTGGCAAGCATAAGAAATAATGATATGGATCATCATAGGAATTTTTATATATTTTTTTATATACTATTATACATGCATAAATGAAAATGCAACTAAGTTAAAAAGAAAAAAATTACACTAGAAAGCAAGTAAATTAAAACTAGAAAGCAAATAGATAAATACCCCCCCACACTTGAAGTGAACATTGTCCTCAATGTTTCAAGGACAAAGAGTAAAGAGATAAGCATGTGGTGGTAAACAAAATTATGATAAACAATAATATAATCCATCGGAATGAGGCTCACACTTGCCCCAAGATCTAACAAAGCATTATCAACATTATATTTACCTATTTTGCAAGGAATAGAGAAAGTGCCGGGATCTTTTAATTTAGGAGGAAGTTCTCTTTGTAAAATGGCACTTACTTCTTCTGTCAAAGCGACAGTCTTATGCTCCTCAAGTTTCCTCTTATTTGCAAGAATATCCTTTAAGAACTTAGCATAGGACGGCATTTGTTGAAGGGCATCGGTAAAAGGTATGTTGATGTAAATAGACTTCAAGACTTCTAAAAATTTTGCAAATTGTTTATCAAGTTTGGCTCTTACCAACCTTTGGGGGTATGGTATTGGAGGGTCAAAATTTCTAGAAATCTTAGGGGATTCTGTCCCATTTTCAACATCTTCATTAGTCTCAACCAGCGGTGGGGTTGGACTAATGTTCTCCTTACTCGGTTTGATATTTTTCTTAGGAAGGGGATCTACAATTTCTTTTCCACTCCTAGTTTCTACCGCACTAACATGCTCATCGGGCCTTTGCGATTGACCGGAAAACTCCCTTGTGGTCTATGCGAGGTGCCGACTTGTTGAGCTTGTTGATTTTCAAGCATTCTATTGTGGGCGGCTAAATTATCAAACCTAGCATTCAACGACTTTATGGATTCCCTTAACTCATTATTGGTCTTTTCTTGCTCATTCTTACTTTCAATCATAAAATCCATAATAAGATCCAATTTAGACTTAGGGGAGGGAAAGCACTAGAATTGCCATTGAAATTCTTTTGTGTAAATCCGGTGGTTGTGTAGAAGGTTGTGGGTTTAAAATATTGTTATTCTTATAGGAAAAATTAGGGTGATTTCTCCACTCGGGATTGTATGTGTTTGAATACATACCACCATTTTCCCTATAAGAATTAACAAAGTTTACTTGAACACTAGAAGTAGTGTCAAGCAATTCACAACATTCTATACTATGTGAGTTTGACCCACATAGTTCACAAACAACATTAATGTTGGCCACGGGATTTACATTCAAGTTTTCAAACTTTTTAAGAAGCATATCAACTTTAGAAGACAAGGTAGTAATGACATCAATATTGTACTTACGGAATCCCTGCGGTTGTTCCCTCTCATTGAACCATTGATAGTGATTCAGGGCTATGTTCTCTATCAAGTCATATGCTTCGTCCACCGTCTTATTCATTAGTGCACCTCCTGCAGCGGCATCAATTGTCTCCCTTGTTCTATGTGTGAGACCATTGTAGAAAGTATGCACAATTAACCACTTTTCAAGCCCGTGGTGAGGGCACATCCTTAGGAGCTCTTTGAATCGCTCCCAAGCGTCATACGGTGATTCGCTTCTGTTTGGCTAAAATTTGTAATCTTCGTCCGAATTTGAGCGGTCTTGCTCGGAGGAAAGAAACGTCCAAGGAATGCTTTGCTTCAATTTGGTCCCAAGTTGTAAAAGAGTTGGGTGGGACTGAAATTAACCCTTTGTTTCGCCTTATCCCTTAGAGAAAAAGGAAAAAGGCGCATCCGAATCGCTTCCGGGGTAACATTTTGAATACGTGTGGTATCACAATATTCAAGAAATGTTTGGATGTGGAGATGAGGATCTTCGAAAGCGGTGCCGCTATATTGGTTATTCATAACCATAAGCAAAAGTCGCGGCTTTATCTCAAAGTGTGCCGCTTCGGCATTCGGCACTACAATAGGGGATCTAGTTCCTGGGGTACTTGGGTTAACAAAGTCCCGTAGGGTCCTAGCAGGTGTTTGCGGTTCTCCGTCCATGTGCTTATCCAAAGTTTCTCTAAATCTCCTTAGTCTTTCGTGAAAGCTTCTTTCAGGTTCCGGATCAAAGTTGTCAACGAATGTCCGAGACCGTTTCATAAACTACAAGAAAAACACTTGGAGAAAAATTAAACGTAACAGATTATGGGACAAGAAAGCAAAATAGTAAAAATAAAATAAAAACTAAAAATTTGTAGTAAAGACAAAAATAAAAAGTAAACCGTTATCCCTGGCAACGGCGCCAAAAACTTGTTAGAGTCGAAACCTAACGGTTTATTTTATATCCGCAAGCGCACGGGCTATTGTAATATAGCGGGTGCAAGTACGAGTCGATCCCACAGAGACAGGGTTTACTTTAAGGGATATTTTTGTCTTTAGAAAATATAGAAAAGATTGGGGGTAGATAAAACTTGTTTTAGAATAATAGAGAGAGCATAAATAGAAAATACTTTTAATTGAAATCTTATAAAATGAAGCATTCTTGGGATTGGAAATCATATGCAAATTCTTATTCATCAAATTGTCATTGTCTTAAATAAAAGGTTTTCATAAAAAGCAAGGATGGTATGTTAGGCCTACGCTATTTCGAGCTAGGACAATAGCGTTTGTATTCTTCACTAATTATGTCCTAACTGTTTGAGAAATCCGTTTATGTTTGCCCCCGCCCTGTCACAAACGGGCATTCCGGCTTATCTCTAGCTGACCATAATTAGTAAGAATCCATTAAGGACGGAAGTCAACATACTTTCCATTAAAGGAACATCCCTAGGCCATTGAACTACTCTCGTGATCAATGAACCTAGTTTCTTTATATGGTTCCGTCAATCGAGATTCTTCGCTAGGTACTTCTCTCAATTGACTGAATCATACAAATTGGATATCGCCAATAAGTAAGGCATTTAGAGAATGATATAAAGAGATTGTTTTAGATGAAGAAAGAAGACAAGACTAAACATTTTTAGATGATGAATAAGCATGCTTTTGAGTTTCCAACCCCAAGAATATGGGGGATTACTCACAAGCCATTAAATGTATAAGCAATAATAAAAGTTGAGTAAGAAATACTTATGGAAGTAGAAGACAATTGCTGAGAATAAAGCTTCACTTTTATTTCCTTCAAAGTAACTCCAAGAACAATGACTTTGATCTTCAAATTCCTTTGAAAAAATTGTTATCACAAGTGTTGTACTTTCTATCTATCTAATATCAGTAGTTTCTCCCTAATAATTCGTTTCTAAGACTGATTACAAGGGTCCTATTTATAAATGGAAGGAGACTCTTCAATTGGGTGCCATCAAAGGTGCCTTTACATCTGCGATCCACGACTTGCACGGCCGTGTCAAGGATTTTGCACGGCCGTGTCCTCTTTGGCGCCCATTTGGATTTGAATTTGAAGACTTGCACGGCCGCTCCAGGAATAGCTGCACGGCCGCTCCTGATTTGGCACGGCCAGGGCACTTCAGTGCTCGGCCACTCCATGGGCCAAGATGGCCGGCCATGGCCTAAGTTGCACGGCCGCTCCTGGTTTTGCTGCACGGCCGCTCCGACTGGTTTTCAGCTTGGAGTGCTTATTTTGCTTGGTTTTCCTTCATCTTTTTGGACCAAAATGTCCATGTATCCTTTGTATATATAAAAAGACCCTAAAACCTGTCTAAAAAGTATAAAACATACCAAAAACGTAAAATCTAATAAAATAACAAAAGTAAGTAAAAAGTACTAAAAACTAAATGAAAAGTGATGATTTATTTGTGTAAAAGTATACAAAAACTAGGATAATTGACTATATAATAGTCACTTATCAGGTCTACATAGACGACATGGTAGTCAAATCCAAACACATTGAGGATCATGTGGAGCACCTTGCTGAGGCATTCAACATCTTGAAGGCCTTCAACATGAAGCTCAATCCGGCGAAGTGCAACTTCGGTGTTAGAGCAGGCAAATTCTTGGGATATATGGTAACCAAGAGGGGAATCGAAGCAAGTCCCGAACAAATCAAAGCCATTCTCAACTTGGAATCCCCTAAAAACATCAAGGACGTACAAAGGTTAACAGGTAGAGTAGCTGCTTTGAACAGATTTATATCCAAATCATCTGATAAGTGCAGGTTATTCTATGAAGTCTTGAGAAAAAACAAACTCTTTCAATGGACCGACCAACATGAGGCAGCTTTCAAACAACTTAAAGAATATTTGATGACGTCACCCCTACTCGCTAAACCTGAACATGGTGAGCATCTTTATTTATATTTAGCTGTATCTGAAAATCTTTGTTAGTGCGGTATTAGTGAAGGAAATCCAAGGTGAGCAACATCCCGTTTATTATGTGAGTAAGTCTTTATTAGATGCCAGAAACAAGGTACTCTCATCTTGAAAAATTAATATTAGCCTTAACTACCGCCGCTACCAAATTACGTCATTATTTTGAAACACATTCCATAACCGTTAGAACTAATTATCCTATGAGGAATGTGTTAAGGACTCCGGAGATGTCGGGCGGGTTGGCCAAGTGGTCGATCAAGTTGAGCACGTATGACATATCATACGAGCCAAGAACGACCATCAAATCACGAGGCCCTAGCCGATTTTGTAGGCCGACTTGATCCAAGTTTGCGGCTGAGGTAGAACTGGAAGTGCAACAACTTGAAGGTAAAACTATTCCTAGATTTTGGACATTATTTACAGATGGAGCCTCAAATTCCAAGGGAATTGGTTTGGGAATAGTCCTAAAATCCCCTCAAGGTGATATCATACCTCAAGCTGTATCTTGTGAATTTAATGCAACAAATAATGAAGCTGAGTATGAAGCCCTAATCATGGGTTTAACTACAGCTTTGAGTTTGAATATTACACATTTAAATGTATTTGTTGACTCTCAATTACTAGCTAACCATTTTAATGGCAGTTATATGGCGAAGCATTCCAAAATGACTCTGTACCTCCAACATGTTAAAGCCTTAGCTTCGAAATTTCTATCATTCTCTTTGGAACAGGTCCCCAGAGAAGAAAATTCAGAAGCAGACGCCTTGGCTAACTTGGGTTCAACTTGCAAATCAATGTCGCATTCCAGTATACCCATTATCTATGTTAAGTACCCGGCAATAGACCAAGTTGAGGAAATTCAAGTGGTTACACCATCTACTGGGGCACAAGATGTTAAACCTTCTTGGACCCAACCTGTAATTGAGTTTCTTCAACTTGGAACTATTCCACCCGATATTAAGAATGTTAGATCTTTTAAGATTCGTATTTCGACTTTCGTTTTGATAGATAATGTCTTTGTTTAAGAAGTCTTTTGCAGGACACTACTTGAGATGTGTCGATAACGATCAAGTTGAAGTGGTGCTTAAAGAAATCCATGAAGGAATATGTGGGAACCATTCCGGAGGAAAGGCACTAGCGTCCAAGGCCCTCAAGACGGGATACTATTGGCCAACCATGCGTCGAGATGCCATGAGCTATGTGCAGAAATGTGACGCCTGCCAAAGACATAGCAACATCTTGCATCAACCTGCCGAACCTCTACATCCTATAGTCTCATCTTGGCCTTTCATGCAGTGGGGCATGGATATTGTAGGCAAGTTGCCCAAAGCTCCAGGAGGCAAAGTATTCATGTTGGCTCTAACCGATTATTTCTCGAAATGGATCGAGGCAGAAGCTTATGTGCAAGTAAGGGATAGAGAGGTAATTTCATTTTTAAAGAAAAATATCATTAGCGGAGTTTGGTGTACCATCGAGAGATTGTATGTGACAACGGGTCACGGTTCATAAGTAAAAAGACCAGGGATTTTTGTGCTCATTTGGGGCATCAAGTTAATCATGTCCACACCTTTGTCCACCCTCAAGCCAACGGCCAAGCTGAATCAAGCAACAAGTTGATCATCAACAACTTGAAGAAGCGTCTAGACCGGAAGAAGGGAAATGGGTTGAAGAATTACCACTTGTGCTATGGGCGAGATAGAACTACTTCTAAAGGAGCCACGGGTAGGACTCCACTATTCTTTAGTATTCGAGGCTGAATTTGTGATTCCGGTTGAAGCAACAGTCCCACGGCAAGGTATGGCTTATTGACTCAAGATGAAAATAACCTCTTGCTAACTCAAGATTTAGATACAATTGATGAGATCGGGGATTTAGCCAAGATAAGGATGGCGGCTTATCGGCGGCGAATTTCTAGGTCTTCTGACAAGAATATCGAGTTAGAAGGTTCCGGGTTGGTGATTTAGTTTTGAGAAAAGTATTTCAAAATACAAGAGAATTGAATGCGGAGTAAGGCGGCTCCCAGTGGGAAGGCCCATATCTCATCGATGCTTTGAAGGCGGCGAAGGTGCATGCTTGGTTGTCGACCCCGAGTGGAGACAGAATCCCTAGAAGTTGGAACGCTATCCACTTGAAACTTTATTTCACGTGAGTCCAGATTATTTATAACTAGACTCTTCGGTGCACGGTTTAAATTTATGTCATGTTCAATTACGCATTTCAATTTTTTCTACTCTTATTAAAACATTACTGACTTGAGCGTCGGAGGGGCGTTAGCTATGCTAACGCCTAGCCCTAACATAAATTTGTTTTGCGAGGTGCAACTTGAGCAAACGGAGTAGGCTCAACATGTTGACACGCCATGCAGGTGATACTTGTTGAGACCTGGGCGGAGCAGGACAAACATGTTGACACGCCGGTGCGGGCGATACATGTTTGAGCACGAGGAGGACAAAGGTCAAGCATGTTGACACGCCGTGTACGGTTGATACATGTTTGAACTGAAGAAGAAAATTTCAACATGTTGACACGCCGCATGCGGCCGATACATGTTGGAATTCTAGGCTGAGAGGTATAGAGCTTGTTGACACGCCGGACGGGCGATACTTGCTCTATCCCTTCAAACGATTTACCTCTGATCAAAGGTACTATTGGTTAAAAGATTTACATCTTTTCTTACGAATTAAGGTTTTGACACCTTCGCCTGGGCGCACGATTTCACACTTCTTTAAGTTGTGAACTATTGGTTGTAACATTTTCATGTTACCTACGGTTTATAACATTTACATGTTATCCAAAGAACAAACAAGCGTCCCTCAGGGACATAACTTACTTTGCTAAAAACCGTTAAGCGTTTTTTCAAAAGATTTTTTCAGTTAAAGGACAAGTTGGATAAGCCAACAAGTCCCTAAAAACCTAAAAAGCTTGGAGTACTAGACCAACCTAGTACCCCCAAATAAATTGTCTCGGCTCTTATGAGCCATTACAAACTAAAAAACATTGTTTTAAAGGGACACTCCCCCCATTTGTTGTACCAATAAAGGTACACAAATAAAGCAAAAAATTGTTTTCATCCAAAATACCCAAAAACTTTAAAATGTTTTTCAAACTTTTTGGCCTGCTGCCGCCGGTGTTGCATCTTCCACTTGATCATTTGGAGTAGCCACTATGGTGCTTAGATCCTTGTTAGCATCATCAACTAGAGATTCTAGGGCCGCGGAATTCACTTCTTCTGCATCCGCTGGCTCACCAATATGGTCCTCCAAAACTTTTCTCTCATCTTCCAAGTTCCAAGCTATGGCCTGTCCATTTTCATATTCTTCAATCATTTGAATGCGGGTCTCCAACAAAGTCTTGGTGGCATTGAATTTGAAGTTCCCCTCTGCAACTTCAAGCTCTTTCATATGAGCCTTATTCTCAGCACGAATGGCTTCCACTTCTTCTCCCAAGCGTTCAAAATCCTTCCTCAAACCTTCCACCTCACCAGCATGCTTGTTTGCCTCCCTCTTCAATTTCTCCACTTCCTTGGCACTTTTGGTAGCCTCCTTTTTTGATTCTCTGCAGCCTTCGTGACCAAGCCTCGCCGCTTTGATCTTCAATGCATCAATGTAGGCCACAATCGGGGTCATGAGTTCCTGCACCAAAAAAGATGTTAGTACTTTATCGAGCTCTTTGATAAAATCCAAAGATTCCTTCATCTTTACCTTCTCAACAACAGCCCTAAATTTTTCTCCTAACTTCTCCATGTCCATATCACTGTTTGCATCTGTGGCCTCAGCTTCCACCAGCTTTCTTTTCTTTGCATCCCCCTTCTTCTTGGATGCAGCCACATGGGAGCTAGCCACAATAGACAGGGGTAGGGGTTTACCATCCTTCTTTGCCAAGCTTTTTGCTCTGCCTGCGGCAGAAAGGTCGGCGTGATAACAGGTTTCCTTGGAGCGAGTGGCTGCAAAATAGAATGAAGAGTTAGAACAGATTAAAGGGGTTAGAACAACTTGGAGATAGGCAGATTTAAAGTATTTGATTAACCTGTAGACATTGGGATAGGCTCAGAAAAGGTTTCTTCAAGGTTTGCCTCTCGGGCTCCTTTGGGACCAACTTCCTTGTTAGAATCTGCAACAAATAGAACTGGTAGTGCCTTAAAAGTTCTCACTAAGGGTTCCAAGTTATAGATCTCGCTCACTCTTTCCTCTGTATTGTCTTTAAAGGGAAAAAGCACATCCAATTTCGCAACTAGGCCAAAGAGAAATTTGGAGAAATAGTTAGTACATTGCTGAAAATCATCATTAGAGTAAGAAAAATTGCCTACTACCTTGGGACCTCCATTTGAAGTTGGCACCCACATCCTTCACCAGGGTGCTCTTCTTTGCAAAAAAGAATTTGTTCTTCCACCCTCTATCGGCAGGGTCAACATTGTCGATTAAGAAAGGCGTCCTACCAACCCTAACCCTAAAGCCATATCTCCCTAAACCAAAGCTCCTAAACTCATGCGTAAAAGCAAATTCCTCTAGACCAATTGCTAACTCTGTTTCTGCATTTAGCCTTACTAGGGTTTGAAGGCTTCTCCAACCTTGAGGCATGAGTTGGGCATAGTTAAGCTTGGAAGATACAAAGAACTGGGTGATTAAAATTGGAAACGGGAATTTCAGACCAATAGTGAACGGATATTCAGGGAAACATACCCATTCGGGAGAAAAACACTCTGGAGTTAGGTCAGGGTGGGTAAAAAGTTCAGTTTCAAAAGCCATGGCGTGATTCCTCTTGATAATTTCTAAATTAACGGCAGGAATGGTACACTTTTCTTTTTCGGGGTTCTTGACATGTTTTGGGTGAGAAAACCCACGGGCAAACCCTCTCCACTCTCGATTAAAGTTACCACCTTTCTCTTCCCCATTTTTCAAGCTTAAAACAAAGATTCAAAGATGGAACTAAAAGGAAACAAGAAACTCACCGGCAATTTCTACTTGATTCTCCTCTCCAAACCGTCTTCCCACCGGTTCTCCTTCTTCTTCCCGTAATCTTTTTTTTTGAAAGCTACGTTTTTGAAAAGGAGAGTTGGAACAGAATCTTCTTATTTATGGAGGTTGAAGGTGGTTGAGACCTTTTAAAACAAATACACCTTTTTGCCTCGGGAAACTACCTGAAAACCGTCCCATCGCGTCTCTTTTTTAAAACCGTCGTTCCTTTCTTATTTTGGCAAACCTTTTGAATTCTTTTTTGTCTCTTTCTATTCTTCTTTTTTAAATTCAAAAAGTTTAGGGGCAATTGTTGGGCCCTACATTTTCAATCAACATGTTTGCAACTTACGCCTAAACAACTTGGTACTAACAACTTGGGTTGTTCTGTTTACAACTTGATTTTTACAGGTTGGGACGTATAACGCTTTTCCTATTTTATAGGGAACGTGCCAAAGACCAATTCAACCACGTTTCTTCAGCAAGCCAACGACTATCTCTTTCCCAACGGATGAGTGCGGATAAATCTCCAAGGATAAACCTCAATTCCGAGTTTGTAGGCCCTCATTGTTATTTAGTTTTATTCTTGAGGTATAAAAGGGGACATACACTGTAAATTCACACACGCACTACACTAGCCTAAGCTCCCTTTTCATACGCTCTTAGCATTGTAATCTCGAGAAAACTCTTAGTAAACTTTCGGTCAAGGCAGGAGCCACATCCTCCCGGGGTTTTGTGCCGGCGAACAAGTTGTTCAAGGGCTTTCCCTAGTCAACAAATGTCTTGTGTCCATTTCTATTCAACTTGATAGTCATTGTACCTAGATTCATATCACTTTAGTCACTTTTCCTATCATACAAATCTAATTGTTGAAATTTGACCAAAACACACATGACACCACTGTCTCTAAGGGAGATAAATTCAGTTTAAAGTAAATGTCCTAAAGATTAATTTTAAATCCAAGTATATGGAAAATATCCCTTATGCACCGGCAGTAGGAAGCTTAATGTATGTGCAAGTCTGTACTCGTACAAACCTTGCATTTATTATTGGGATGCTTGGTCAATACCAAAGCAATTAGGAAAAGAAGAACATTAAGTCGCATCCAAAAGAATGATGAAGTACCTATAAAACATTAAACTACATGCTTATGTATATAAAATCGGATCATTTTTTTGAGATCATTAAGTATTCCGATTATGTTTTAATGGATGCAAAGATGTCGAAAGACATCATAAGGTTATATCTCTTATTGAAGAGAAATAAGTATAAAATAAACAAATAGATATACAACTTATAAGATCAAACTCCATGTTATTGGATCCATTTTATAAAGCGTAATCTCTTTTGATGTTTCACGAGCATACTGCTCATATGGGTGAAACGACTTTTGATAATGCTTAAATCAGTGGGAGTTTGTGTTGTTTTCTATTTCTTTATGTTGTTTTTATTTATATTGATCTCATTTGGTTAAGTAGGACTAGTTGGAGAATATATATATGCATTCTTCATATATATTCATTAATATTCCTTGCTACATATCTATACTTAATCTATGTCATTTAGTTGGATATATATATGTGATTAATGTGGGTTTAGTTGCGAATCAATTACAACGACTGCCCCTTTAGTCCCTATACTTATAAGACTAATGGACGAGATTGTATTGGATGACAATAAGCGTGCACATAAGGGTTGTCATTCATGTTATAAATGATTAAGGAATTTATTTAGTAAAGATACATATTAATATTAATTCAAGTGGGAGATTGTTAGAACATGAATTAATTAATATGTGTTATTTAATTTCATTTGTTATAATCATTTAATAATGTTAAAGTATAGACAAAATGTGTAGAATTCCATTAGGTGTAAGTACCATTAAATGATGGGCACAATGGTAACTTCACACCATCATCTTTATGAAAGGGTGTAGTCCCTAAATGAAGTGCCCCTTCTATTATTATATAAAGGCTATCCATCAGCCATTAGAGACACTAGTTACATATACAATTCAGTTATAAGAATTCTCTTCATTCATCAAGAAGATTATAGTGTGGGCACTATCATTTAGAAGATCTACTCTTCCCTACTTTCTCATTTATTCAAGAATAAGATCAAGAACACAATCATGGAATCACAAGGTACACGCTTCCGTATTATTCTTCTTATTCTTCTCCTTCTCTTCTTAATCTAGTTGTGAGTCGGTTCATGGTTAATGGATCGTTAATGTTCCAACAAACTCAATTTTAAGAAGGTTAGACTTGAATGTTATAGGTGTTATCAAGCTTTTCTTGTTTTTGTATTTTTTTGAAAATTCACTTTCTGACGTCCTTGTCGCGTGCGTGACGCCTTTTGTATCATACGAGACAACTTGTCCGAGGAATCCTTTCAAATTTCTGAATAAGATTTCTCTTGTCTCAAAAAAAAGTTTTTGCTCAATTTAAACGTACAAGATAATCTCAAATTAAGTATCTGTCGAGTCTCTTCATTTTAAAACCTTCAACCCTCTAAAATTTAGCCATATTTTATAGTTTATCCCTAACTAGGGGTGGAAATGGTTCGGTTTAACTCGGTTTGGACAAATTTAGAAGTCAAATCGCTAGCATCAATTTGGAGAAATTTTAAATCGAGCAAAATCATAAAAAATTTCAGACCGAGCTAAACCAAACCGCTATGTTTCGATTTGGTTCAGTCTAAAACGTGATTTGATTTGCGTTTTGATTTTGCGGTTCAGACCACGGTCCAAACCGCGATCTAGACCACGGTCCAAACGACATTTGAAACCATAATCTTTTTTTGTTAACCATTTTATGACTAGAGAGGCACTAACTGAAGGTTTGTTTATTTTTTATTAGGGTTTTTGAAAATTAATGACTGAGATTAACTAAAATTTTGAAGGGACGGTCATGATTGCGATTTATGGCTTGATTTCACGAATCGGTTTAATGGCTCGGTTTCACGATTTCAAACCGCGATTTGGTCTTAAACAATTCGATTCGATTTAGGAATGTCAAACCACAAACTAAACTGAACCACATAGTCTGTTAATTTTTCAAACCGAATTAAATCAATTATATCTAAAAATTAAATCAAACCACTTGATTTAATTCGATTCAATCCCAAACCGCAAAACCGAACCGCTGTCACCCCTGTCCCTAACATTACCCGTTAGCACAATCTGACTACCAAAATTTTGAAATGGGATGGGGACTATAATAAAATAAGAATAAAATGAAATAACTTTGAATGCATCTCCCTCTCCTGTCCGCATTTCATAACGTCGCCTCTCTCTCTATCTCTCTCTCTCTCTCTCTCTAGGGGAGATCTGTATGGTACAACTCTAGATCTACAATTTCATTTTCCGATCTCTCTCGCGCACCATAAAACACGCACTTAGAGATGGGTGCGTACAGAGCCGATGACGATTACGATTACTTGTTCAAGGTGGTTCTGATCGGAGATTCCGGCGTCGGTAAATCTAACCTTCTCTCTAGATTCACCCGTAATGAGTTCAGCCTCGAGTCTAAATCCACCATTGGCGTTGAATTCGCCACTCGTAGCATCCGCGTCGATGATAAGGTCGTCAAGGCTCAGATTTGGGACACCGCCGGCCAGGAACGGTATTCTCCAGATCCCCCTCTTTCTAGATGTATATTTACATTTATATTGAAATTGATATGTACAGTATTCATTAATGCTTTCTATTGTTTCTTTCGAATGATGTTTTTAATGGTTAATTTGAGGGATCGGGAATGTGATTCTCGTTTCGTTTTGAAGATAGTGATTTGGTTTACAAGATCTGTTTGATTTTGATTATTTGACGTTTTGATGGTTCTGATATCAGATCCGGGGTTTGCATATTAACTCGGATTGAATTATGCAAATTGATTATGTAATGCTTACATTAATGCTCTGATTACTTAAACCTACTTTCATAGGCCCTTTTGTTGAACCATAAGCGCCTAAGTCACCTGTTAAGTGGGTGTTCTAGCTTAAGCAGAGGTCTCTGGTTCTAGCCCCGGAATGCACCTCCGTTAAAACTTTGTTGGGAAATCTTTGCTGTCCTTGTGGTTCTACGTGGCTCGAAACAGATTAGTTGGCATCCAATGTGGGGTGTTCAGATACAGTGGTTCTGACCAAAAAATAATAAAAAATAAGTCATTTTGCTGTGAAAAAAAAAGAAGAAAAAAACATTTGTTTGGTGGCAATGCATGTATGTCCTCAAAATATAGTTATGGAGCAAGGGAGGGAAAGTCCTTAAGGGTCTTTAGAAAGATAGACTACAGTCCTATCAACTATGTAAAGGTTGGAAATGAGATTGTTATGTATGTTTCCAAACATCTGAAGGGGAAATTATGATCCATGACTCTTTGAGATGGGTCCTTTCAGAGAGACTGCTAATTTCATTCTGTTTGTACTATTATAGGGCGTCATGCATGTTATGGATTTGTAGTTTTCTGTTTCCACTTGCGTAATGTTATAATGTCATATAACTTCCATCCGCTACTTGTATAATAATTACATATGATGAGCTGTAGTATGAGCTGCCATTGTGAATTTGTGCTAGTATTGGCCTAGCTTGTAAAAGCAATATCAGATCACTTCCACCCTCAACTTGTTTAATAATTGCATTCGATGAGCTGAAGTCGTATGCCAATATTATTGTTGTGTCTTTTAAAAAAAACCAGGTCTTCATTTTATTGTTGTTTTTATGTTTAAGTATTTTTTTTATTATTGTGTGCAAATATATGTTCTTGATCAGATAGTATATGGTTCTACCGGACACCTGTACTCTCCTGTCCGACCAGTGTTTGGCCTTCTTAAATGGTCATGACCTTTTAATGCATAGGATCGGTCTGTTTTTAGTTATTGTAGCTGTGTCTGACATTGTTTAGTGTACCTCATTATACAAGGTGAACCCATTTTTTATTTAATACTATCTCAAAAGATAGCAAAGGTATCAAGCATTTTCTTCCTTAATGTTGTTTTCTCTCAACTCATTTTGTACTTGTGTTTGGAAGGTACCGTGCAATTACGAGTGCATACTATCGAGGAGCTGTTGGTGCATTGCTTGTCTATGATGTTACTCGACACGTGACGTTTGAGAATGTAGAGAGGTGGTTAAAGGAGCTTCGGGATCATACAGATTCAAACATTGTGATTATGCTTGTGGGTAACAAGGCGGATTTGCGTCATTTACGAGCTGTATCAACAGAGGATGCCCAAGCATTTGCTGAAAGAGAGAAAACTTACTTTATGGAAACCTCTGCACTGGAGTCAATGAATGTTGAAAATGCCTTCACAGAAGTACTTACTCAAATATATCATGTCGTCAGCAGAAAAGCACTTGATATTGGAGAAGATCCAGCAGCCTTGCCAAAGGGGCAGACCATTAATGTTGGCGGAAAGGATGATGTATCAGCAGTAAAAAAGGTTGGATGCTGTTCTACTTAGAAAAGAAGGTAAACCAGTTTCAAATTCTTTGGTGATTTTTAATTACCACTTGGAAATTTAAAGCAAAAGTTACACTCCCTCCCCGAAAAAGATAGTCTCATTTGACTTTTGAAGGTAAATACAAGTGAACTTTGACCTAATGAATGTCAACTAATCCTCCTAATGAAATTTTAAAATTTCATTTGATAAATCATTGAGTGTTTATCAATAACAATTTTTATGAATTTTATAGGGATGATTAGATTGACATAATTTTTTGCCAAAGTTCACTTGTGTTCACAATCAAAAATCAAATGGGACTATTATTCCGGGACGGAGGTAGTACTTAACTTGAGATGGATGGATTGTGTGATCGACCAAGTTTCAAGTTATTATGCCATGTCAAGACTCGAGTCATTATAGAAACATTTTCAGAGTTCAGTGCCGAAAATTGGAACAATTTACATGCTTTCATTGTGTTCTTCCTTGTTATCATCTCTTTCGTTTATCTCCCAAACCGTGTACTATTATTGTTCTTAGCAATCACTTCAGCTTAGGTTTCATTTTGGTTTTATGATTGTTTAGGATTTTTATTTGGAAATGTATTAAGATAAATTGTACTCTAATTGCTTAGCTTTTTTTGTCTTGGGATTATGAAGTTCGCATCATAGCTTCTTTTCTCGTGACCAAAGCTGGGTTGGGTTGCTGTCTCATACTCTGTCCCGGTCTCAAAATGATCTCCCCACTTTTTTTAGTCATTAGTATGAACGTAACTTTGAGAAATAATTATAAATTGATTTAATTATCCTAATGAAAATCTAAAACTTGTTATTGTTATTGTTATTGTTATTGATAGTATTGTTGATGGTGTATCAATAACAAGCTTTAAATTTTCATTTGTAACCTAAAATTATTGCTCAAAGTTCATTCGTAGTAACAAAAAAAAAATAAGTGTGGAGATCATTTTGGGACAGAGGGAGTAAGAATTGGGGAATCTAACTGATTATGCTTCTTACTTCTTGGTCAATTTTAGTTCCAAGGTTAACTCTTAATGGTTTTCAATTCTACTTTTTCTTTTTCTCGAAGTCGGGGTCCAAGCGGTTCAGTCCAAACCAAACCATGGTTTAGCCTCGAGCATAATCATGCGGTTTGGTTGGGTTTCCATGTATGAGTAGTATTAGTTCGGTGAAAATCTCATGGTTTGGTCTAATAATATGTGGTCTAACCCTTCCGGACCATACTGAATTGAACCAAATTGTTTAAGACCTAAATTCAAAGGTTTAATTCCTTAAGGCCCTATCGGCCCAAATCCAACAAATTTTCAAAATCTCTCGAGTCTTTACCACCATGAAATCACTGCCGCCTCCAAGCCAACCATGAACCAAATCAAACATCAAATTTATGTCTTTTCTCCTTGATCATTTAGAATCCAAACACAATGAATTAATCTTATCGTAAATCCAAGCAACAATCATTATCAAAAATCAAAGATAATATTTTTAAGAAAAAAACCCAAATATGGATTCTTCCCTTCTTTTTTTTTTTTTTTTTTTCCCATTTAAAAGAAAAACCCAGATCTTGGCTAAGGTCTTGGTTGTCTGCTTCGGTTTTGAGATTGAGAGAGAAAGAATGTAAGACAATGAAGGGAAGGGGAAAGAAGTGAAGTGACTGATAGGTTGAGATCTAAAGAAGTGGAGAGAGAGATAGAGAGCGAGAGAGAGAGAGGTGGTAGAAGTGGAAAGGAAGGTCTGACAGTGGTGGGCTAGGATGACGAGTCGACGGTGGTGGCAGGATTAATGGAGAAGGGAGGACAGTAATGGAGGAGGAGGAGGAGGAGGAATGAGGGAAATGGCTGTTTGGGGGGGGAGGGTTGTGATTGCAGAAGAAGGGTGGTAGGTGTGGGAAAGAGAGAGATCTGGTGGGCATTTTTTTTTTCCTTTTTTCATTTCTTTCTTTCTTTCTTTCGTTGTGTTTTTTTGAAGAATTCTTTATTTGATGTTAATTTTGTATTTTATTATTTATTTTATTTTAGTGTGTCATTTTATTACTAATATTTTTATATTTTTTAATGTAATAAATAATTTAAAAAGCATTTTAATTTAAATAAATTTAAAAAGTGGAATAAATTAAATTAAAGGAAAATTACTAGTTAAATTAGAATTAACAAAGTACCCATCACATCACATGACATGCACATGATCAATTTTGTTAAGCCTTAACGAAATTATAGTAATTGAAAAGTTGTTGAATTTTGGGGGGGGGGATGCAAAATTTTAAGAAGTTTGTTAACGTGTGTTAAACGTTTTTTTAACTTACATCCAAGAAAAAATTTAATAGATATCCAATTTTACGCCGAATGTAAACTTAATGGTACAAAAATGCAATTTGCCATATTTAAAATTTTTATTTTTATTTTTTAAAATAGACATCCACTTGGAAGTATAAATTAGAGGGTAAATTGCGCAAGGAGAATGTGATGGGGGCAAACTACTACGTAAAAGACTCACTCTTGTAATTTTCATTGGTGTAGATAAAGTACCCTTTTGGTAGCACATAAGCCACCCCATCATGATTACACATCAAGAAACGTACATGAAATAGTTGATGATGCCGATCATAAGGAGGATGATATACGGGTTATCGGTGAAACTAGTGTCAGTACAAATTTACCTAGTAGGAGTGTGACAACTAGTAGTCGACATGGTAGTAAGGGAAAGAGCAAACTCAACATATCTTTCGTT
Source organism: Adenophora triphylla var. japonica (assembly GCA_022495995.1). NCBI lineage: Eukaryota > Viridiplantae > Streptophyta > Magnoliopsida > Asterales > Campanulaceae > Adenophora > Adenophora triphylla. The sequence continues at coordinate 236,142 of JAFEMH010001010.1, forward strand.
ATTTACCCAAAAGTGATCCCGATATCATAGCCATGCTTCTAGTGAATTGTTGATTACCCTTGTCACTTTCGAAATATGAGAGATTTAATTGTTATTGCCAAACTCTCAACCTCGAACTCAATCCTATGTCCCGGTCTACCATTACTAGGCACATTAAAAATCTCTTCCAATCGAAAAAAGTTGGATTAGCTAACGACCTACAAAGCCACAAGGGTAGTATTTGCTTGACAACCGATGGTTGAAAAGCTACACATAGTTCTAGTTCTAATAATTTTACGTGCAATTGATTGATGAGGATTTCTTGGTAGAAATGAGTCACTTTCATTTCGAACCATACCTTACCCTCATACTGCTATGCTATGCACAAATCAGATTCTCAATGTTTTGAGCGAGTATATTATAATGGATAAGTTCTCACCTTATCATTTGACAAAGGCCCCTATAACACCAATATCATCAAGATGTTGATTCAAAATATTAACCCTCCCCTAGACGGCAAAATGTTTCATGTGAGGTGTGCATGCCACATTTTAAACCTGTTGTGCAACGCATCAGAAGCAATTGACAATAACAATATATAAAAGCAATTGGAAATTGAAAGAGAGAGATCGAATTTGGGGTTATGAACCTGCCGCCTCTTGTTATGCCTCTGATTATATTGTGTGCAATGTTACATACTAGGGTTATAACCTTAAATACATAACCCCAAATTCGAGCCATTACATCCAACAAAACCTTTTTGTTAATGATTTGCTTCGCTCACTTTCCCACACTATAGAGTATAGACCACATTAACCAAGATTGCTATACCATAAAAAGGATCCGACTAAAGGTTAACCAAATATATGGAGTTGTGTCATTGGTATGGGAAGAAATTCTTGAAGCTCAAAACTGCAGAAGATATCAAGTGGAACTCGACGTGTACGATGTTGGAAAGAGCGGCCGAGTATACGATTGTGATCACGGTATATTTTTGCATCCATTAAATGGACTATCAAGTTAGCGAGACTGATCGGGATATATAAACGTAACTTTTGGGTTTACTTCAGCCATTCTATAGGCAATCGATATATTTTCGGGAACTTACTATCCAACAAGTCATCTTTTATGCTGTGAGCTTTACATTATAAGTTGTGTCATTGCGAAATATAGTTCGCATGAGCAATTTGGAAATGCCATCGCGGAGATGGAAGCAAAATTCTAAAGTACTACTCTGATTTCCCTTCCCAATTTGTGAACGTGATAGATTCAAGGATTAAGCATGTTTTATGAAAACATGAAACACAATCTTGAAAATAGGGATGTAGAAAACTTGGCTTTAGGGAAACATAAGAACATTCACTCCCACCTATTCCTCTTGTAAGACCTTTATGATGCAAAACTTTCAGCACCCGAAGAAACGACCGCTAGGAGCGAAAAGAAAAAAAAAAGGTGACAAATTGTCACAGAAGCTAATGCCTCGCCGATTGGGACGATGCAACTTTAATGAAGCAAGAAAATGATCGTGAGCTTCAATGTGATCAATATTCGAGTCTCGAATAAGATAACCTTGAAGAAAATTATTTGATAGATGGAATATTGAGACAAATTTTGATTTTTCCTATTCGTAATTCCGTAGACAATGTTTATTTTCTTTGGTTTCAAAGTTTGAACACTTCGAACACTTTCACTTTAGTTGTTTTGTTGTATTTTATTTGGTTAAAATAATAAAAGTAAAGTTCATAATCACATTTTTATTTCAATTTTTATGTAATTATTCTGTTACTTTAATATTTTTATTAATTATTCAATAAACATATACTTCATTTAATAAATTATTTTTAAATAAAGTTCAAATGGAGTATATTTTAACTTTTAACTAATTTATGTATTAAATAAAATACTCTATTTAATAAATTTAATTTAATTTAATAAATGTTCAGGACTTTTATTTTTATTAATTATTTAATAAAAGTAGTAGGCCGTTTATATTTTTTATAGGCAGGTCGGGCTCCCAATTCGATTAACAACAAAGTGACATTAAACGGTATAATCTTTCCTTCTAATCGAAACAACTATATAAGACATGAAATATCAAAACTAATCATAAGATTCACCGATTTTGAATGTACAAACATACCCTTAATGAGTTCACCCCCTCACCATTTTACTTTCTCTCTCCAACCACCACCACCTTCGTCCACCCCTCTCCACCTACCCCGATCAACAACTTCGGAGACTACCAACTCTGACAACCAACTTCGGCAACCACTTCGACCGACAAACAACAAATGAGAACTTTTCAATTGTTCTAGATTCTCAACTAAGAAGGCATTCAACTCCGACGGATAACTTTGGCGACCTCTCTGGTGATCAACAATTGAACACTTCTTAGTAGATTTAGTTATCAACCATTAAAAACGCGACCAACTACTAAGAACGTGACCAACACGACAACCAACTCCAGCGACCACCAATTGCGAATTTCTCAGTTATTCTTAATCGTTCACTTAGTTGTTCTCGGTCCGTCAACTGAAAAACGTGACCAACTCCGACCGGCAGCTTACTTCGATGACCAACAACTGAAAACTTCTATGTTGTTCTCAGTTTTCAACTAAAAAGGTGACCAACTTCTGCTGGCGACCAACAATTGAGAACTTCTCAGTTATTATCAATTGTCAAAAGAGAAGACGACCAACTTCGGCAACAATAATTAAGAAGTTCTCAGAACTTCTCAAAAGTTCTCTTGTTCTCGGTTGTTCCTAAAAATTATGACACGTGAAAGTACAAAAAGTGTAGAAATATAGATGAATCAGTCAAGCTGTTTTACCTAATGCTCTAACTATGATTTGATCTACAATTAGAGCCGTCAATACGGGATAACGGAACGGGACGAAATTATGTTGTCTCGTGACGAAAACGGGACGAGATGGGATGGGACAAAACGGGACTAAAATACTCCGTCCCGTCCCAAATCTACTACGGGGTGCAGGACAATGCGGGACCCGTTGACTAGAAGGGATTAGGCGTTGACTAGGTGCCAAAGCCACGGCCAAGGCCCAATTATGCTTGATATCCCAACCAAGGCCTCATATATATAGCCACATGCCACATTTTAGTTTGTTTTTCTTTCGATGTGGGATAATAACCTCCAAGGCTACGGCCAAGGCCATGGCCGGCCAATCCCAAGGCCAAGGCCGAGCCAAGGCAAGGCCAAGGCCGGCCGAGCCAAGGCATTTTACTTAGTGTTTTCTTTCGATGTGGGATAAACCTTCAAGGCCACGGCCAAGGCCGAGCCAAGCCAAGGCCAAGGCAAGGCCAGCCGAGCCAAGCCAAGGCCAAGGCCGACCAATCCAAGGCAAGGCCAAGGCCGAGCCAAGGCCCGACCAAGGCAAGGCCAACTCATCAGCAAGCCTACTTAACGGGACGGGACGGGATGGGCGGGACCTGTAAGTGCTCCAATTTGAGCTTGTTAGCTTTTTCGTTAGAAAATTAACGAAAGTTATAACATTACTAACATTCCTAACATTCCTAACTTTTCTAACAAAGTAAGGGTAAAATGGGCATTGCCATTTAAAGTTAAACCAAGAAAAAAATCTCAAAAAGCAAAAGAAATAAGAAAAATCCGAATTGGGCAAGTTGAAGAACATAAACCGCCGGATTTTTGAATTTTATTCTTCCCCCCAAAGCCACGAAGCCGTAATTAATGAACATGCACGCCGTCAATCATATCCGCGCGGACATGTTTGTCAATTTCAGAGGGCTATAAATTGAACCCTCCTCTCTCTCGGTTTACACAACACAATTTGATCACAAAGAACGAAACTCGCGAATATAGGGAGAAAACAGGTGGGAATTCACTTGAATTGCCACCATTTTCTCTTCAATCTTTCCCAAATCTCACTCACTCACAAACACTTCAAATCACTCTCATACATACTCTTATACATACACTAACTCAAGCTCAAATCACCCTTTAGGAGGAGGAATAGAGAGAAAACATAGAGGACTTCATTGTTATCTACTTGTTTTCTCTTTAACCAACTCAAATCATCAACCCTAAACACTTTCAAACCCTAAACACATTCAAGCCTCAAACACTCATATATTCAAGCCAAAGCCTCAAAATACAAAGAAGATAGGTATAACCTCCCTCTTCTTACCCTAAATCTCTCATCCATGCATGCATCTTCAAACTACAAAATGTAGTTCATTCTTCTTCTTGTTTTAAGATCCAAGAAGATCACCATGGAAGTCCATCTCCATGGATGATCTTCTACAAGGATCAACATTTTCTTTAATGTGTTCTTACTTTCTTGCAAAGAAAACTCATTTTCAAAACCCCAAAAACCATTTTCAAGCATCAAATCTCATTTTCAAAGGATAAAAATCCCCTTCCCAAGCAAATGAAGTGCTTAGTCCTAATGTACCCCAAGGATGGTTTGGTATAGTTGATTCACCACTAAAATTTCAAGTGATCACTAACCAAAACCTAGGGAAATGGGGACAAGCATGGATGCAAAACCCCCCTTTAAAATCATATTTTCTTTCATGGGAAGTTGCTGTCCAGTAGCAATTTTCTCAGACCTCAGTCCATGGTCTAATTTTTTGGACGTAGATAAACTTGGAATTTGGTGTTGACTACAAAATACTTTTTGTAGCCAACATCCAGATATTTCCATACATATTTTTACTTTATTTTTTGTGTGAGTAAAACTCCTTTTTTCAAATTTTCTTTTAAAGGTCAGTTCATCAGTCTCTGAAAATCCAGATTTCAGATCTGAGATTTCCAGAAGGTTTTGACCCCTCAAATCATCTCCAAAATGAAAAGTTATTTTACAGAAACCTTTTTTAAGGTGTTTTGAACATTTTTCATTCCCGGACTTTTTCCAGATTCTGGAGTTTTCAAGCCCTAAAGTCCATTTCAAAGTCGAGGGTCAACTGCTTTTTTCATTTTGGCAGAAATGGTCTTCAACTTCCAAAAATCTTTTGAGTTACAAATCTCAACCCAAAAATCACCCAAAAAATCATGGGATCAGTTTAAAGCCTTAAAAAGAGTTCCCAATTTTTACTTACCTCAGTTTCAACTTATTTTGGCCAAAACACACACACACAACAAAGGATTTTGAATGTTTGGAAGACTCGTTTTTACGAGGCGTTCCGGGTGCACACTAACGTCTTTCCCGACGCGTAACATGACCTCCGAACCCAAATTTCTGATCTCGGGCTTTTTTCAAAGTTTTGGCCCTTAAAACAAAAATGGCGTGGCGACTCCGTTTTGATTTTCACAAAAAAAAATCGGGTACATCACAGTGGCGACTCCGCTGGGGAAATAAGCTTTTTCTAAAAAAAAATGATATTTGGTATATTGGTGGAAACCATTAAACTTCCCGTTATCGCCTCCTAACACGAGTCGGGGATAAATTGTGGTCTAACAATCCCACGTACCGGTATCATTATTTTCAAAAAAAAAAAAGAAAAGCTTTTGAGGGTCAAGCTTCCGTCTCAACATTTGAAAATCCTTTGCTTTGTGTGTGTTGATTTTTGCACAGTTTTCGTGTTTGTTTTTTGCCGCCTCGGAAAAGTCAAAATTTTGACTGTCGGAATAATGTCCCTAACTGTCGGAATTTTTGTGCTTATGTGCTTATGTGTTCATAAAATTTTCAAAAAAAAATTTTTCAAAAAAAAAATTCAAAAAAAAATCATGCATCATGCCTTTTAAGACACATAAAAAAATTTCTATTTTTCTCAGAAAGGAAGATAGGCTGCTTGCACACTACGCGCACGTGACCTTACACTGCACACTACGTCCCTAACCCGGGAAATCCTTGTCGCGGTCCGTTTGGTCTTATTACGCCTCTCGGATGAGCACAGGACTACCCAAACATCCCATGGAGCCTCGTGTCGACCATGCACTTGTCCGTGACACACTTTGTCCGAGACCCGGTTGGTTTTTAGTCTACGGTCCGTGTCATGCCCGTACGTGTATAGACCTTTCCTTTCAATCCTTTGTCGGCATACCGACTCAATATCTTTCGGGTCCTGTCGGTCGAAGTCATGCCGGTTTCCGCCGCGGACTTTGACCAAGATATTGGCCAGGCGCCTTGACTTCGGCTCGGCGGCACAAATTATACCTGTGACTCCCGGCATGACCAGTGAGTCATCAAGGATTAACGGTTATTCCATGCACGATTACGGCTTAGCGACGACAAGTCAAGATCAAGCTGTGGACATTTATCGGTCCAAATCATGCCGACTTTTGTCGAGCCCTCGGACACGATCTTGACTTTGACGTCGGCTTTGTCCGTAATTTACATCGAATACTCGTCAAGACTCGATTACCCGCCGGACTTCTAGGATCGTTTTCTTTTCGGTCGGTGGGACCCGCTGCCCTATGTGACCTCGCCCGGGCCGCCCACCCCGGGAGGTCGAAATACGGGTGGAATACGAGGGCTTATAGACGTAGTGACGGGGCCCACCGATCCGGGAATCGAGTAGTTCGCGAAAAATAAGAGCAATCTTTTCCAACCGATTAGGTTAATAAAACATGTTTTAAGTAAACAAGAACAAACAACCGCATGTTGCATGAGCCACTAAGCCCAAACACCAACTGTTTCGCTTTCCGAGTCCGAACCACACCCTTTTGTGCCTTCCACAGCAAGCAAAGTTTGGATCGAGACCCGGGTCATCGTTTGTTCGGCTCGGTCATTCCGAAGTCGATACTTCATCGGTTTCCTCCTTCGCTTCAGCTCAAAGTTTCGTAATGACCAACTCGGGAGGAGAACGGTGGGGACGTACAACTCCACACCCCGAAAATCCGCAAAATGCCAAACAGTGAAATCAGATGTTGGAACAGATAAGACAAAATCAAGAGTCTCAGATCGATCGGTTATTGGAAAGTATCAGAACCCCGGGGCTAGCAATTGTTCACCACCCTAATGGAACCTTTACGGTTGATGCGAAGATTGGAGCTAATTACCCTCCCGGCATGCCAACTACCATCAAATGCCCTGTCCCTTTCGTGTGGAACTACTAATGGGCCAAGCATCCCCAAGCCTATCACTCAGCCTGCCTCTCGGCCTCATCGTATCGATCTAGGTCAACCTGCCCCAGGTGCCTCTCAGGTCTCACCACCAGGATTGAGTAGCCTGGCTTTGCCCGCAGCTTGGAAGGGTCGGTTACTACTTCACAACATCGATGCAGTTCGGGTCATCGGCTTGGAAGGGGTCGGTTACTACTACTTCACCGCATCGGTCGCTCGGGTCACCATCTCGGAATGGGACGGTTCGTTTCTCGAGCTCCATGGTTCAGAGGGGGCCAGCTTGCTTCCTCAACTCTCAAAGCACACCGGCCCCTATGATCTTGCAAGATCACGTGGGCCACCGGGCTTTTATCACCACTTCATCGGGCTCTACCCCGCCCCTCCGGTTGGGAAATCCGACAAGGTCAAATGCTCCTCATCAAATTCTCCACCCGGCCGTTACGCAAGCTGCTCCTGCTCATCAAGTACAGTATACACATTTCCCTTGCAGTCATGTTCCTCGGTGCGGTCAAGACACATTCAATCCTCTTGTTATGATGCCTCAAACCTCATGTTTTCAGCGGCCTTACGGATCCGCACTCACTTTGCTCCACAGTATCCACCCATTACGAGCCATATATCTTCATCTTCGGCAACTGCCCGGGCCTTATGAGGAAGATTACGGTCACGCTTTTAATGCTCGGCGTCATTCCTCCCACCAGTACTTCCTACTGTGGTTTCGTTTGCTAATGCCAATCTTGTGGCGGGGTCATGCAATCCTAATGTTCCTATTGACTCGTCCAATGGATTATTGGTGGAACCAATTAAGAAGGTACAAGAAAAGCCTAGCAACGAGAGTATCGACGATCGTTCGACTCGGGCCATCTCACCATATCAATCTTGTGTATCGACACGAATGAAGTTTTACAAAAGGTCGAATCTCGACGATTACATTGATGATTACATCAAAAGGGTTCGTGCACGGGAAAAGACTACGAGTCCTGAACATGTCTCGCCGCTATAAACCTTACCCTTCCAACACGGCTCCTCCGACATCCGGTAAAGGAAAGAAGGCATTGTGTACAATTGACGGCCCCAAAAGCAACCAAGAAATGGTGGTCCTTTAAGGCAACGAGAACGTTTTGATGATCTTGGGATGCCCATGGGCTTAATTTTCAAGGGCTTAGTAAGGGTAGGCCTTTTGGAGCCTCTCAAGGACTACCATCCAAGGAGCTCAAATGCACCTCTCGACATGAGTAAGCACTGCACCTTCCATGATCATTATGGCCACACGACCGACAACTGCATAGTCTTGAAGAGAGCGGTTCAAAGGTTAATCGAAACGGGCAAGCTTGAGCGCCCCAATGGACCAAAACCGGCAAACCCTGTTCAGAATGGTGACCAAGCCAATGACCAAATCTCGAATCCCGAGGATTTGGGTGTTCCCTTAAGCAAAGTTTTAAATAGCTTGCTAGAGCAGGGTCTCCTCGAACCCATGAGAAACTATCAGCCCAAGGATCCCAAAATCCCTTTTGACACCACTAAGCATTGTGCTTTCCACTCAAAGCATTTCACGGTCATACGACCGACAACCGCATGCCTTTGAGAAAGGCGATTCAGGGATTAATTAAGAAGGGCAAACTCGAGCGCCTCAGTGATCTCAACCCCGCCAATGATCATTTCCCAAACAACGCGAATGTAAACATGATTGAATTTTATGATTCAAACTCGTGAATTCAACCGTACTCGACAAGCCAGATGATTTAGTCGCAACAAATGTTGAGAATGGATGGTTTGACCGCAACAAGCATGTGGCCATGGCAAAGCCGGATTTGGTGAAATGCTTTGAACTCTCGCCCTCCGATAAGTTCACGATCGACGCCAAGGTTAAATGGGATGATAATGATCTCGATGGCGTATTTGGCGTAAAGCGTAAGGATACAAGAAATCCGATGATTAGGAAGGAAGAGTTAGTCCCGGCTTTGGAAAACGCCCATAAGATTCATGAAGAACAGCACCCCGCTCATCAATGCTCTCCGCCGCCATGGAGTTCAGTGTAATGCTGAGGCGAATGGTTCCTCGGTCATGGTCGAAGATGAGACTTCGTAAACAAGTGATTTCACCCCTTCATCCTATAACTCTCCATCCCACGGCCAACACCTCCCTCCATCCACATATGATCCCTTGCCAAGGACAATTCCTCTTCATCCTTTCCAAAGACTCAGGCCATTAGGGCTCCATCGCCCTCAGCTCCTCGTAACGAGTTGGGTTCCATCACACTGTTCCTCAATTTCAAGCAATACTGCCAGCTTTATGCTCCAGCCTTCACATAATCAGCTTGAGCTATGTGGCTATGTTCAAGCCTCTACACCCACCCGAATGCAATCATGAGTTGCTAAAAGAAAATCCGGATGCCACAAGTTTTCCGTTGCCGTCTACCGGACTTAGTGAATTCACCCGTCAGCTTTCACCACCTCGCGGCCGTGTTTCCTCTCGCCGATAAGAGTCTTGTTGCGAGTTCCAAGAACTCGAATGTTCCCGTTGATCCCCATGTGGCAATATTGATAGAGCAAGTGAAACAAATGCAGAGAAGCTTCGATCTTATGATAAGTACTAGCACTCCTTTGACCCAAGATGTCGAACTGTGCAAAGAAATGATTCTGTCGCGCAAAATTCAAGTGCCCGAAGTGAGAGAATCCGATAGGACAACCTGCCCATAGCACACTTGTCTCATGCCGCCTCCAAGCTTGAGAAAGGCCCGAAGACACAATCGCCTAGTATCACCCCTTTCACTCAAAACAACCAGCGCATCGCCGAATCCTTCCAAACAGAGCCCAATACCCCTCAAGGTCCTCTCAGTTCACTTCCTTCCATCAATATGCTCGCCGACAAAGTTCGTCCCCGTGACTTTTCCGACCCATTTCTTTGGACACCTTGTACTTGCTCCCCGCCCCGTGGCCTCAAATCCCTCCACTCCCACCGCATCATGGGCACGTAATCGATCACCGCCTCGGTCCGCAAAGTAATGGAATCGAAGTTAACGTAAAAGATGGAAAGCTCAAGCGTCTTGGCAGCCCAACAACAAAGAGTAGCTAGACTAGGGGCTACCCATCCTTTAATATTAAAACAGCTTTTTAGTCAACCTTCGTAGGTTCTAGTACTTTCTTCGTTCAATCAAGTCCTCCTTGGACATTGTAGTTAATCTTAAGTTTTCTATAAAAGAGTCTTTTTCTTTTCTCGCTAGACTTGAGACATTATTTGCACACCTACATTACATTTAATGAAATGGTTTTATTTTAAATGATCACTCGCATCGCTCAACAAATAATCTCTGGAAATGATTAAGATTTTAATTAATTGGTGCGAGAAAGTCAACTAATGCCCTCCCTATACACTTTTCTCACCTCACAAAGGCCTCCATCAAGCCATACACTTTCCAAAACATATCCCCATCATCACCTTGATCAAGTCAACGAAGGCGGCAACATCAAGGGACAACAAAAGGTCACTCAAAGATCGGGAGATCGACCCCATATCGAAAAAACAGGGCTTGCCTCCGCCCCCATGCATCAAGAAAGTTCAAGTAGAAGCTTGCCTTCGTCCTCAAGTGCTCAAAAAAAAAAAAAAAACAAAAGCTTCCAAAAAAAAAAAACAAAAGCTTCAAAAAAAAACAAAAGCTTCAAAAAAAAAAACAAAAGCTTCAAAAAAAAACAAAAGCTTCAAAAAAAAAAAAAGCTTCAAAAAAAAGCTTCAAAAAAAAAAAAAAAACAAAAGCTTCAAAAAAAAAATGAGGCCAAGGACCTAGCACCGCCGATCGAAGGTTTGACATATGGGCAAAATTAAAGCCCGAAGAACGGAAGTTGTCGACAACAAGGGAGCAAGCTTAAAGCAACGGCAAAAACATATCATAAGCCCTTAAGCTGCATCCAAAATCTTTCTCCCCCGATGAAGGACGACGATCAAGAAGCAACGGAATCGCTCAAAATGACTTGTCAAGGAATCACCTCAAGGCCCGCACCTTATCATCCAAACTTCCGATCCGAGCCTTTTCACCAAAAAGTACCACAAATGTTCATACCCCTTTTCTAAAGCCAAACACGCTCGACCCGAACTACGGCGACCCGAGCTCCTCACAATGAGGGGAACGTAGGCAACCGTAAATGGTCCGGTCATAAACACATTCAAATCCCGTAAAATCCGGCCTCACCAATAGCCTCTCCTATACACGATCCCTCTTCACCATTCGCCAACTTCGACTCTTCGTATCGCTGACTTTCTCCTCATGATTAATCAAAATGTTTGTTCATATCGAGATTAGGGGTTGAATAACCCGAACATTAATAAAGGGTTTTAAGCAATCTTGTGATCATTTTGAATAAAACATATTTTCGATGTCTCGACAAGTCTTCTTTTTCTACATTATAGGAAAAATAGAGCTAAACACTAATTTTCCGTCGCCAGGGCTTCCATACACTTTTACAAACCTTTCTAAACTTATGCTCTCTCAAAAGAGTCAAACCCAAAGCGAGTTCTTTTGTGCCTTCGTCAAATGAGGCCATCAAATAATACAAATCGGGGATTCATCCCCACTTTTCGAAAAATATATGCCCCCGCAGTATACATTCCTAAAATTGTCTTGCTTTTACATTTTCTTCCTATTGACTAATTGAATAAAGAAAAATAATAAAGTAAATATGGAAGGATGGGTTGCCTCTTTTGCTACATGATAATTCAAGAACGTTGGTTCTTCACTCGCTACAAGATGGGTTGGGTCTCTGCTCGCATCGCCTACAAGGCCTACCGTGTTGAAGCCTCTCTAATTGTGTCGATTCACAAACATGAGACCGAGGCTTTGCCAAGTTACTTCTTCCAAATCAAGACTTCGCAAATACATCTCTTCGCACCAAGGCTCCACCAAGCAAGATGAGATTTGATCGCCATGTTGGTCATGGGCTAGTCAAGTGCGCTTCTTTGATGTCCAAGGACGAGGACGAAATTTTAACCAAGACCAGAAATTCATCATATTTCTATGGCTAATATTGGAACCCGAGTCCATAAAACTCCTTGTGCCAATCGAATGAGGTTTCGATGTTCATCCTTGGAAGATGTCAGAATTTTGGTTTGACGATTGCCCTCAACCCCGATGGAACTTTCACGATAGAAGAGGAAAAGGATCCCCATCCCTATCTTGGCCGTATTAGACTACCACCACCTTCCTCACACTCTTCTCAACTTGCGAATCGCCCATCCTTTCAAATTTCTGGCCGATATACATTCACAAAGCCTCGCCTGGGACGGCCGCTTGGGGGAAACAAATTGACTTCATCCGATTTGGGCCAAGCATGGTATGCCTCAAAGGCATGGGTCACCGGTATGTCACAAATAGCTTGGTATGCCTCAAATAGCCTTCGGGCATACCGGTGAGCTTCTCGCCACATCGCTTGAAATGCCTTGACAAAGAACCCTAAGTTATCCAATCCCCGCACCGCACAAGCCTCATAAGATCCCTTCATGACCGTCTCAACGGGACAAAGAAACCCCAAATACGTACTCATCGGACCCATGCAGCCTAACGTAACCGATCGCTCACAGCTCCTCGGCGGGGCAAAATCGGTACGGAATGTCTCCTCATGGTTGGGGATACCTCGGAATGCCACAAAGAGATTGGAATCCCACCTCGCCTTAGAACCAATCTATCGTGGCCTTCGCAAAGAACAGCTTGGAATGCTTCCACAGCCTGTCCAGGGCAACAGCCGAAGCCCTTCCTCGGGATGATGCTAGCTCACCCGCTCCTCACACAAATTTTCACAAATCCATTCCTCACTCAAAGCTTCGATGGGTTACCAAGCCTCCATCCCAGCCATCGTAATCACCAGACCGCAGCACCCTGGTCATGCACCTTCGCCTATGCAATTCAACAATCGTGACAAAGCAGCCCGCACTTAAGCCTACTTATGGGCCTCACTCCGGAAATTCAAGTTACCCAGCCTACATCAAGACTCGCCTTTGCCCTCTTTGCCTGGTTGAAAATCAACAACAAGCCGCAAGGTTCTATCCCTTTGCCCAGTGGTCCTACTCAAGCTCCCGGTGATTCGGGCCAAGGACAGGATTTCACCTATGTCCCCAGATCGGCCGTTCCCTCCACCTCGTATGCCGCCGTGGTAGCTCCTCTCTCTAGCTCGCCGCTGGTTTGAATGCCATGGTTCCACCACAAGACCCTCATTTGGCTTGATTCGTGGAACGACACAAGGAAATGAAAGCACAGTATTGCCGAATTGACCGCTAAGAAGTCCGCTTTCCGGCCAACGAACCCGACTCCTTTGTTCCCCACAAATTCGTGATGCCTAATTTGGATCTCTTTGATGGCACCGCATGCCCGAAACCCATCTCGGACACGTATACCTTGGCAATGAAGGTCAAAAGGGGCGCCAATCGCCAGCTTGGATGACTATTTCGCCTCTCTTTGAAGTCCAAGTGCTCTAAAATGGTTCTTTCGCTTAAAATCCGAGGCCGTGGCTACATGGGACCAGACTACTAGCCAACTTGGAGTGGGAAGCAAATAGATTTGACTCCGCAGACAACAATGCAAATGGCCCCGACGAGAACATCGTGTGGACTTTTACAAGCAAGATGGCAACTCCTCCTTTTGAAGAGGAACAACTAGACATCTTTCAATCACGCCCGAAACCACATCTCGAGGGTCTCACTTAGCAATTTCCCTATCCGGATCTACGGGCAATGATCAATTCCGGCTAAATTTGAGAGGGCTTACAATCGCCAGCCGAGTTGTCGCACTCCGCTACGGATATCGGGTTTCTTCCACCTCCAACACGACTCCCGAAAAGGGCAAGTATGAGAACCGATCGAAAAGGGGACCCCAAGGACCCAATACAAGCCAACAATCCATTCCCTAAAAAAAAAGTAGTGTGAATATGATTGAAGCCACGAACAAGCCAAGTGCCACTATGGCTAACAGCTCCCATATGGAAGACACTCTTCGAAGAGAGGATTCTAGTTTCATAGTCGGTATCAAAGATGGGTTTCTCCCTTCATGACAACTTCACCTTGAAGGCTCTCACGTTGATCGATTGGCTCGGTACTTCATCGCATGTCGGTCAAACCTTTAAACCGGACCTCTCGTAGTGACGCTTTGTCAAACTCCGGGGCTTCATCAAATCATTCAAAGAAAGATTCCGTGGTTTTCGCCATGTCTTTTCCATGGAATGGGGCTTTATCAAGTCACACCTATCTTCGTAAGAAAGGCCTAGTCACCTCAACAACTATCTTGGAGTTTCGCCTTTAGAACTTGGCATATGGCAACTCCCCGCATCATCAAAAGTTGAGAATTGGGAATCTCCTCATATCGCATTTCGTCAAATCACAACTAACCCAAGCAAAAGAGGGTTCATTCATGTCAACATTCTAGAGCCCGTCGCCGTCGCCTTCAAATGTCCGAGACCGAAAAGAAATTTCAATCGAGACCCGGGTTCAAATCCAACTTCATCCCAAGATCAAAATTGACCTCATCAATAACATGCAATTCAATCCGCGACCAAAGGATATCACCCCACCACCAAAGTTTGTCCCAAACAAATAACAACACATACATCCCCTCTCATCACCATGCATCCCCACAAAATCTCCCTGTGGCCCATGTAGCATGCACAAAACTTGAATCAATAGGAAAATCCTAAGTGATTGAAAATCATAAATCGTAATTTCGCCAAAAGCTTAGGCCAAGTGCATCTTCGAAAGCAAATAAACGCATCATCTCATAATCATTTTTGGTTCTATGCATGCATCCGCCATCATGAATGCCATATATGCATCTTCCTCTTCACTAACAAATGCAGGAATTCAAACGCAATCCCCCTTTTCGGCAAGGATGATCTTCACCAAAGACGACCTCAAATGGATGAAAACAAATTCCCAACATCCACAAACATATGAAGACCGCTCCAAGCTGCCTAAATCGGTCGTGGACGCCAAGCTCTCCAATACAACCCGGCCGTGGACGCCAAGTTTCCAATACAATTCGGCCGAGACGCCAAGTTCTCCAATACAATTCGGTCAGAGACGCCAAGTTCTCCAATACAATCCGGTCAGCGACGCCAAGTTCTCCAATACAATCCGGTCAGAGACGCCAAGCTCTCCAATACAAATCGGTCAGGGACGCCAAGTTCTCCAATACAAATCGGTCAGGGACGCCAAGCTCTCCAATACAGTACGGTCGGAGACGCCAAGTTCTCAAAATGCAAATCGGTCAAAGATACCAAGGTCTCAAATACAGACGGCCGTAGACGCCAAGTTCTCAAATACAAATCGGTCGTGGACGCCAAGTTCTCAAATACAATGCGATTAGAGACACCAAGTTCTCAAAAGCAAGAAGTCCCAATGTGAAGACAAGCTCAAAACCTCTACAAGTTTGACGATCACCAAAGAAGATGCGTACTCAACCAAACTCCTCCTTCAGGTCAAAATGCCTCCAAAGACAAAGAAATCGTCGCCAAAACCGTCCCACGAACGGCAACCTAACAACTCTTCATCAACATCGCCCGTAGCCTCGGCCTACGGGTAAGCACAAGACAGTATGAAAGCATATCTTAATCAACTACTTTTCTAAAAGAACATTATCATCAAATCTTGGGGCGACTTCCCAAAAAAAAAAAAAAAAAAAAAAAAGTCAAACCTCAAATACCGTCAAACCATCAAAGACCATCCCCACTATTTTCGAACTACGACCGGCTTGATTCCTCTTAAGGATACGTAGGTAGCCTATCATTAGGTCCAGCCACTCGACCAGCATGGTCATCCTTTCCTTCGGCAGCAGACGTAAAACCGATCCCTTCAAATGAAGTCCACTAGAGGACCATCTATCCTAAAACGCCATCATCAAGGTTCGAGGCACCTAAGATGCCATCATCAAGGTTCGAGGCACCTAAGACGCCATCATCAAGGTTCGAGGCACCTAAGATGCCATCATCAAGGTTCGAGGCACCTAAGACGCCATCATCAAGGTTCGAGGCACCTAAGACGCCATCATCAAGGTTCGAGGCAATTCCGAGACGCCATCACCGAGGTTCGAGGCACCTAAGACGCCATCATCAAGGTTTGAGGCACCTAAAACGCTATCACACACAACACGAGGAAAGCGATAAATCGCAATCATCCCTTAGGGTGACTTCCCAAAAATAGTCAAATCATAGGGTGACTTTCCCAAAACAGTCAAAACCTTAGGGTGACTTCCCAAAAATAGTCAAACCATAGGGCGACTTCCCAAAAATAGTCAAAACCGTAGGGCGACTTCCCAAAAATAGTCAAGTAATAGGGCGACTTCCCAAAAATAGTCAAACCATAGGGCGACTTCCCAAAAATAGTCAGACCTTAGGGTGACTTTCCAAAAACAGTCAGATCATAGGGTGACTTCCCAAAAATAGTCAAACCATAGGGCGACTTCCCAAAAATAGTCAAAACCGTAGGGCGACTTCCCAAAAATAGTCAAGTAATAGGGCGACTTCCCAAAAATAGTCAAACCATAGGGCGACTTCCCAAAAATAGTCGACCTAGGGTGATTTCCCAAAATAGTCAGACCTTAGGGTGACTTCCCAAAAACAGTCAAACCGTAGGGCGACTTCCCAAAAATAGTCAAGTAACAGGGCGACTTCCCAAAAATAGTCAAACCATAGGGCGACTTCCCAAAATAGTCAAGTCATAGGGTGACTTCCCAAAAATAGTCAAACCTTAGGGCGACTTCCCAAAAACAGTCAGATCATAGGGCGACTTCCCAAAAATAGTCAGACCATAGGGTGACTTCCCAAAAATAGTCAAATCTTAGGATGACTTTCCTAAAACAGTAGGGTCGACGACTAAAGATAGTCGAAAGACCCGAACTACGGCCGGCTTGATTCCTCTTAAGGATACGTAGGTAGCCTATCATTAGGTTCAGCCACCAGACCAAAATGGTCATTCCTATCCCCAGCAGAGCGGATATACAACCCTAGCCATCAGACCGAAGAGGGTCATTTCTTATCCCCACAGAGTTTCTTTCAAAGAATCGATCGTAGAACTAGCTCGCCAAGGTTGACATCCTAAAACAATCACTCCAGTGGTCGACAACTAAAGATAGTCGAAAGACCCGAACTACGACTGGCTTGATTCCTCTTAAGGATACGTAGGTAGCCTATTAAATAGGTTCAGCCACTCGATCACTTGATCATCCTGCCAAAATATGGAGCCTTACTCTTATCGACGACCCCGCTTCCTTCGAAAGCGCCGTCGCCGAGGGGCTACTGTAAGTGCTCCAATTTGAGCTTGTTAGCTTTTTCGTTAGAAAATTAACGAAAGTTATAACATTACTAACATTCCTAACATTCCTAACTTTTCTAACAAAGTAAGGGTAAAATGGGCATTTCCATTTAAAGTTAAACCAAGAAAAGAATCTCAAAAAGCAAAAGAAATAAGAAAAATCCGAATTGGGCAAGTTGAAAAACATAAACTGCTGGATTTTTGAATTTTATTCTTCCTGTCCAAAGCCTGAAGCTGTAATTAATGAACAAAGGCACGCCGTCAATCATATCCGCGCGGACATGTTTGTCAATTTCAGAGGGCTATAAATTGAACCCTCCTCTCTCGCTTACACAACACAATTTGATCACAAAGAACGAAACTCGGGCGAAATATAGGGAGAAAACGGTGGGAATTCACTTGAATTGCCACCATTTTCTCTTCAATCTTTCCCAAATCTCACTCACTCACAAACACTTCAAATCACTCTCATACATACTCTTATACATACACTAACTCAAGCTCAAATCACCCTTTAGGAGGAGGAATAGAGAGAAAACATAGAGGACTTCATTGTTATCTACTTGTTTTCTCTTTAACCAACTCAAATCATCAACCCTAAACACTTTCAAACCCTAAACACATTCAAGCCTCAAACACTCATATATTCAAGCCAAAGCCTCAAAATACAAAGAAGATAGGTATAACCTCCCTCTTCTTACCCTAAATCTCTCATCCATGCATGCATCTTCAAACTACAAAATGTAGTTCATTCTTCTTCTTGTTTTAAGATCCAAGAAGATCACCATGGAAGTCCATCTCCATGGATGATCTTCTACAAGGATCAACATTTTCTTTAATGTGTTCTTACTTTCTTGCAAAGAAAACTCATTTTCAAAACCCCAAAACCATTTTCAAGCATCAAATCTCATTTTCAAAGGATAAAAATCCCCTTCCCAAGCAAATGAAGTGCTTAGTCCTAATGTACCCCAAGGATGGTTTGGTATAGTTGATTCACCACTAAAATGTCAAGTGATCACTAACCAAAACCTAGGGAAATGGGGACAAGCATGGATGCAAAACCCCCCTTTAAAATCATATTTTCTTTCATGGGAAGTTGCTGTCCAGTAGCAATTTTCTCAGACCTCAGTCCATGGTCTAATTTTTTGGACGTAGATAAACTTGGAATTTGGTGTTGACTACAAAATACTTTTTGTAGCCAACATCCAGATATTTCCATACATATTTTTACTTTATTTTTTGTGTGAGTAAAACTCCTTTTTTCAAATTTTCTTTTAAAGGTCAGTTCATCAGTCTCTGAAAATCCAGATTTCAGATCTGAGATTTCCAGAAGGTTTTGACCCCTCAAATCATCTCCAAAATGAAAAGTTATTTTACAGAAACCTTTTTTAAGGTGTTTTGAACATTTTTCATTCCCGGACTTTTTCCAGATTCTGGAGTTTTCAAGCCCTAAAGTCCATTTCAAAGTCGAGGGTCAACTGCTTTTTTCATTTTGGCAGAAATGGTCTTCAACTTCCAAAAATCTTTTGAGTTACAAATCTCAACCCAAAAATCACCCAAAAAATCATGGGATCAGTTTAAAGCCTTAAAAAGAGTTCCCAATTTTTACTTACCTCAGTTTCAACTTATTTTGGTCAAAACACACACACACACACACACACACAACAAAGGATTTTGAATGTTTGGAAGACTCGTTTTTACGAGGCGTTCCGGGTGCACACTAACGTCCTTCCCGACGCGTAACATGACCTCCGAACCCAAATTTCTGATCTCGGGCTTTTTTCAAAGTTTTGGCCCTTAAAACAAAAAAAGCGTGGCGACTCCGTTTTGATTTTCACAAAAAAAAATCGGGTACATCACAGGACCGCACTATGTTGTCCCGCGACGGAAACGGGAAGGGACGGGACTAAAATATTCTGTCCCATTCCGTCCCATTTGTATGTCGGGACGAGACGTCCCGACGGGACCGTCCCAACTTGACGACTCTATCTACAATAACTTATCAAAGATCATAGGGTAAAAATATATCCTTTTTATAATAAATATTAAAACTAAATATAAACATTTATTTTGAAACGAAAATGACCTTGACCAAAACAAGATGAACCAAAATATTGAATAATGCTTAAACACTCAACACACAATGAAGAAATGCGTGGAATAGTGGAGGAAGAAGAAGAAATTAACAAAAGGCTCACGTTTCGAAGCAACCAGAAACGAACAAGGCTTCACCGGAGCATGGTACGTCGTCACTGTCCTCGCTACTCCATCTTCAAAATCTCATGTCGTTGTATGTATATACTACAAAACCCAAACAACGCAAAAGTAATTCATCCTCCTATGATAACAAATTCAGCAATGTAAGCAACAACAACAAGCCATCCTCTTGTTTGTTTATCGGAGAAGACAATCGATTTGTTTATTGAAGGAGATGAGATGATCGGATTTGGTTCACGCTTCGAACTTGGATAGTAAAGAAGGTGATTGATTTCTATCCAGATCTAGGTCGATCTGCAAATAACCGACGACTACTAAAATTAGGACATAAAAAAATTGACGGAGAAGAGCGTTTTGCCGAAAACTAATGGAGAGGGTGGCTGGAGGGGGGAAGGTAGAGGTGAGAGAGAGAGAGAAACGGAAGAGAGGAAAGGTAGAGAGACATCAGACCCATTAAAATTGCAGCCAAAAACGTACACTCAAAAAATAACTTGAAAGTAAAATCAAGAAACTAAAAATTGACGCATTTTTGTGATTATTTTTGAAATCATCAATGTTGGGGTGAGAGGAGAGGCAGAGAAGTGGTTGAGGATTGGGGTGGATGACAAAAGCGGAGTTTGAGAGAGGTGAGGAAGAGGGTGTAGGTTGAGGACAATCTGGGACCGGAAGGAAGGAAAAGGGCAGGGAATTTTTGTTACCGTTTTTTGTCCACCTAAGCACCCACGTCGTCAATAACCGGTCAATCGATTGCTGACTAAGACACGCCCGTAAAATTTAACAGACATTAGTTTCAATGATTATTTTTTCTATTTGATCAATAGTATGCATGTCACAGTGTTTTTTACGTGATAGGAGGGTTAAAGTGATGTAAGAGCATTAGTACACGAGTCAAAAACATTTTATTATTCCATGTTTTAAAAAGTACTCCATACGTTCCTGAGTAAAAGTCTTACTTTCCTTTTAGGTACATCCCAAATTACCAATTCGAAAATGACTAAAAGTGAATAGGGTTTTGAATAACTTTTTTTATAGTACTTGTACAATTACAAAAATATCAAAACTTACTAAATTAATTTTTAGGGAAAATATAAAAATATGCACCTATAATTAGGTCAAGTATGCAGATATACCTCTATACAAGTTAATTGCTATATTAACCCTTGTACTTAAAAAAATGTGTGGAAATTTGGACACCGTTAGATTTTCGTCCAAAAATTAACGAAATGGTTGATTAGACATCCTAGTATACATGTGAAATATACAGCATGGAAAATAATTTTCCAACTGGAGTTTGCTGACTATGATTAACTCAAAACTACGTCGTTTTGACACAACTTATTTACAATTAACACCCCTTGGTAGAATGTGAAATATTTTCAAATCATACCCACCACTAGGTCCCCCTTCTCTATCAATAAACTGGTTACTTCTCCTCCACAACCTCTTCACTTTCGACCACAACCCCCACAACTATAACAATCACTAGAACCATCACCGCCAAGTAATACCCAACATTCCCACCAAACCCGCCATCAGGCCTGTGAAATGATACCCACCGGAACAACATTATCAAACAAATTCAAAAATTACACACCTTCAATCAAACACAAACACACACACACACAATTGCATATGGATGACGGAGGAGTGAATTTTGTGGGTCCGTTGGGGAATTTTAATACGCAAGTTCTTACCTTTCCCAAAATTCTTGAAACTGGGTACATATTTTGATTTAAAATCCATAAGATCAGATTGATTGAGGGTCCATTTGGGAATTTTGTGGCGGATGAGGGATAGGGGCTCAAGTTTTGAGCAAACTGGGTACTCCCTCTCTCTCTCTCTCTCTCTCTCTCTCTCTCTCTCTCTCTCTCTCCCACCTTCGAATTAGAAGAGAAATGGGTAAATTTTGATCTAATTTAAGTTGATCTGATTTTGAATTGTGTGTTCTCTTGGATTTGATGAGAATACCTCTAATATAGCTGATCTCAAGGAAGAGAATGAAGCCGATACAAGAGCGGTTGGAGCCAATAGTGATAGAGTGATTTCAGTGGTTAATGCATTAAGGGGAGTGAAAGCTGCTTAAGGGAGAACTAAAGAAGAGGTTAGAAAACTTAGAAGAATCTTGAGTGCTGAAAATTCTGCCTTCAATTTTTCAGGAGCCCCTATTGTAGATGAGGTTGTGAATAGACCTCCTGCTCAAAATTATGTTGATTTAAATGTTCAGCAGGTTGTTCCACTCCAACCTCCCCAGTAAAACTGCACTGTAATTTTGCTTACTTCTTTTATTTTGTTTTACTGTTTTGTTATTTTCATTACTACCTGTAATTGTAAATTTCAAACCTCTTTTAAGGTAGTAATGAAAGAATGAATCATTGTTGATTCCAAAATTTTGTTCATTCAAATCGCTTATTTGTAAAACAATGAATGCATTGTTTTAAACCTCATCCACATATACATATACTTAAACTTAAACTTATATTTTGTGCTTGATGTTTAAACATTCAGTTTAAACCTCATACTTAAACTAAAACTCATATTTCTTATGTATGCACCAAATGCATTTCTATAATTTCAATTTATAAGTTTTAAATCTTTCATTATTATAGAAATCTATAACTTAGCCTATTGTGTGCATTGACTTGAGACATGATTTATCATGTTAATTATTATGGACATGTTTTACCAATTACAATATTTTGTCTTTGCTATAGTAGGTAATGACATCAATCAAATAGGGGGAGATTGTTGGTTATGCATACTTTAACCCTCGTTTGTTTAGATTTAATTTGATTGATACCATAACCTCATCTATATTTTCTGGACTTTAGGCCCATATGTAATGAAGCTTAGATTTCAATTTTTAGTACAAGTCCAATTTATAGAATAGGATTATTTAGGCTTGAAGACTGGCAATTGTATTGGACATAAGGTTTCAAGTCAAGAGGTTTTGAAGTCATGCAAAACCGAAGTGATAGTGCAAACCTCATGTATGAAACCGCACTAAGCAAACTGCTTGTGCAAACCTCAACATGAAACCGCACTAAGCAGACGGTGTCTCTCAAACCTCATCCAATGATTGAAGACTTGAATAATTGGACCACTTTTGATTGATTGATCCACGTCAGCAACGTTAAGTTAATTGCAAGTTCAATCAACGTGTCTAACGGTCACTTAAAGTTTAAAAGAATTTAGAAAAGGTGACAGATGTACTTCATCCCAGAATGTCAGGTGAGGTATGTACAATCTTATCAACAACTTCTGAACAAAAGGACAAAAGTGGACACGTGCCCCAATCCGACTGCACCAGCATTGTACTTGCTATAGATGTTCCAAACGACTACTTTTTGGTGCATGGGTATAAATACTCCCAATCTTCATCATTTGGAGATTGCTTGAGAATATTCATTTGAGAGAGACCTTTGAAGATTTGAAAAAGATTTCAGATTTTCAGAATCCTTTGAATCTTTATCTTCATTCTTCATAGCTTCAATAACAAATCTTCAAGCCCAGAAATTCAAACCTTTGTAACACTTTAGATTTATTGTGCTCTAAATCATACTGATCTAAATAGCCTTGAATCTTGATAATCACACACACATGCCTCACTTGATCAATCACATAGATTAAATCATTTGAGATACACCGGTTATAGTGTAGAATTTGCTTCATTGTTTAGATTTTAGATTTGAGTTTGATTCTTATAATCTTGTAATCTCTCTCATCATCTAATACAAAATCTAGTAGTTAGAAAATCAAATACTAATCATCTTGGTAGTGGTGTACATCATTTACGATTGAACCACTTCAAATCTTGTGTTCTTCAATTTTTTGCATTTTCTTTACTGTTTATCATTCAAACTAATTTGTCTTATCTGTTTGATCTTAATAGGTTTTCCAGATTTGTGAATTGTATTTAAAGTTAATCATTATCAAATCTCAATTCAATGTTTTCTAAACCTCACTGTCAAACCTCACTCTGTTATTAAGAAATTCCGATGTGCATTTTACAAACCTCACTTGCAGTTTTGATACACTGCAAGAGTGGCTTTATAAGTAAGAGGTTTGTTTTTAAAAAAGGGTCGAAAAATTTGTAACAGCTATTCACCCCACCTCTAGCTTTTTTTACCCTTATTGCCTCATTTGGAGCCAATAAAATCATTCTAAAAACAGAAGGGATAAAGAGGAGAAGAAGAAAGGAAGGATGAATCAACTTACGGAAAGGGATTAGCACGAAGGAACGCTTAAGAAAGTTGATCAAAGTTTTTTCTCTCTCTAGGTACAGTTTCAAAGCTTGAAGGTGATAAAAGAATGAGAAGGGAGGGGGTTTGATATTTATAGGCCAAACTATACGGGTCGACCTGTATTAATAAGCCCACAAATCGTTTCTCTCGAATCATGAACCGACGGAAAAGCTTTTTAATTTTGAATTATTGGCGTTTGGCATTTATGGCGCCCTTTGGAATTCGGGAAACACCCCCTCCGCACCTGACACATGTTGGCGCCTCAACAGTCAAGGGGCCCACACGAAACTTATCCGGGAAGCAGCCCAAAGCTTCTACTAACTTCTATCAAACTCCCCTCACGTGCTCCTCACGTGCGCCACAACAAGAAAGTCTAGGCAAGACCAGCGAAAAACACAACACTTGTGACCACGAAGGCGATCTGACCGCAGACCGAGTTTCGCATATATAGCTCCTTGCTCATACCATAAATGAATCCTCGCTCGAAGCTAGGGGCCACTGATGAAACCGGACCTTCCAGACCAGGCATAAAGCTCGATCTGGTCAAAATGCCAAGTATGACGTGGCATATCCAATACCGCGGGCACCTAGACCGCTAGAGTCAAGACCGCGATCATAAAAACCGTCAACAAGATGACCGCAACAGCCGTGATCGTGATGACTAAGACCGCATCAACTATGTTGACCGCGGTCTTATACAAGACTCCCGGTTATTCCACTAGACTCCCGGTTGAAGTCAAAGCTAGTGAGACAAAGACATGTACCTACACAAACGCCAATAGCCGGCTTGTCCCCATCACATTAAATGGTGGCTCAGGCGCCTACAATGCGCGTAAGGCATCGCACCAACTAGCGCCTGTTTTCTCTGTCCTTGTCCAATCAAAGATATCCCTCTGCAGTAAATCTTACTTTATTGTACGAGTCCACCAGACACGGACACGTGTCCTAGGTCAAAAGACAAAGATATCCTACAGACCTGACATCATCAACATCACCCTCTTACTATATATATAATATATCAACTCTTGTCCCCATGGACAAAGTAAGTAAGAAAATGGCCATTGTAAGCCACATTATATAAACCCTAGCACACAACTCACTAATACATTCCAAGTCTTACTCTTAGTTATAAATCCTCAGAGATCTTACTCTCACACCCGAGGGACTGAGCTGGATTAAACTCCGGCTTGGTCTCTAACGATGATTCTTGTCTTTGTTGTGTTATAGGTGCGATCTTCATATACAAGTCAGATATTCCTATACATTGAGACCCCGAAAGTCGTGGAGTAATCAGGCTCATCGACACTGTTATTGATGGTTGCGGACAACGCCTGAATAGAGCTTGATTAGAGATGGACGAGCACACAATAAATCGGTCTAATGGAGTCGCTAGAGAGAGAGGGAGAGTTAGAGACATTATCCCATATCGGGAGTTAACAAACCTTGCCTATAATATATAAAGATCTTTGATCACTACTTTTAGCACCAATTGGTTTTAAGGTCGAACCTCAGACTTTAAGATGGTATCAAAACAGGTTTATTACACGTTCAGGCTCAACGGCCCATCCCGCCACTCGATTAATAAGTTCAAGTTGTAAGACTTGGCAAAGTTCGGCTACACATATTGGCTTTTGACAAGCCTTGCCTATAATATATAAAGATTCTGGGTCATTCCTTTTAACACCAATTGGTTTAAGGTGTAATCTAAGACTTTAAGAGAGAAACAGAGGAAGATCATCGCCGCCGAAGATCGCCATCGACAGAGATGGCTCGGAGAGAGAGAGAATTGTGTGTGTGATTATTAGAGAGAGGGAGAGAATAGATCAAAATTAGAAGAGAGAGATGAAAGAGGTTAGAGTTTTAATTTGGGCCAGGGTAGTTTGGACATTTAGATGTTTCATTAACAGGTTCCAAAAATTCAATTTGTGGGATAAAGAAAAGAGCATGACCTTATAGGAAATAACGTCTGGACGGAGGGCCCTTGGGGAAGATCTTTTTTCTTATTCTTTTGTCTTACAATCTATAGTATAAATGAGGGAAGTATTGCTACTGTTCAGTGAACAGTTCCATATGCGGAAATCCCCATTTTGCCCTCACTATTTTATTCCTTTCCCATTTTGCCCTTAATAATCTTTCCCTCCTCTGTTTACCCTTAATTTTCAAAATAATCTTTCCCTCCTAAAATTTGAAGTTTTGTAAAAAAATCCACACCCTCTTCTCATATACTCCCTCCGTCCCATCAAAACTGATACCAAATTTCTGGGCACGCGGATTAAGGAAAAGTAAGAGAAAGAAAAAGTGAAAGAAAATGTTGTGAGTATGAAGAATTAAATAGGAGAGAGAATGAGTGGGAGGAATAGTTAGGAGAGAGAATATTGTGAGTGTAAAAGTGAAATATGAGAGAGCTTCCATTTTGGAAAGTATCAGTTTGACTGGGACGAACCAAAAATGAAATAAGTATCAGTTTTGGTGGAAGGAGGAAGTATACAGTTTATTTATTACAGTTTACAGATTCCAAATTTACAAAAAATTCAAAATTCAAAATTCAATAAACTACAAAAAGCATTCAAACAGAGTGTGAATACCCCGTCCCGATGCAACGCGCATTCGGAAGTTTCAAATAATTAATCATATAATGTCGGATCGAAATGGGATATTCATTTAGTGACACTCGATTTAAACCATATTAAAATATTAATTTAAATTTTGAGAGTCGCCACGCCACTTTGATATAGCCCAAAGCTTTGAAAAAAGGCTAAACAGTTAATTGGGTTCGGGGGTCAAGTTACAACAGAAGAAGAAACGTTATCACTCCTATTGCCCGACGAATCGGTCTTTCTAGCATGTGGGGTGTTGGTTGTGTGCGGTGTTTACAGGAATAGATAGAAGAAGCGGGATCATGCATAAGGAGGAGGGGAGAGAAAGAATTAATTGATGATCACACCCTAGAACCTTTGAGTTAGGCCCTCGGAAGGTGCACTAATCAACGTTCATCCTTGGGGGATTGTTAATCATGGGACAATTATAACTAAGGTGGAAGGAAAGAAATAGTTCCTAGATCCATTGGGTTTCTTAGGGCGAAACCTTAGATCATCCTCGGCTATAGCATAATTAAATATATTAAAACAACCCTAAATCTAGCATATATGGCATAAGCAAGAAATAAAGCAATTAAAATATACTAAGCATGCAAACAATAATAATAAAGACAATAATAAAGAACAAGAATATTAAAAAGAGAGTCTTACCAATTGTAGCAAGACTTGGGGGTCGAATCTTGGCGATTCGAGAGGAAAAGAAGAACTAAGGATTAAAGCAAGTATGGCTGCTTCTCCCGGAGAAAATTGTGTTGAGAATATGGGGAGCCGGGCACCCCTATTTATAATACCTCGGTACCTGGGCTGGGCTTATAAAGGGTCGATCGGCCCTAGGATAAAGGGTCGATCGGCCAATGCACGGGCAAAGGGCCGATCGGCTCTTCCAACTGGCGTCCTTTCCAAGCTGACAGCGACGGCGCAGTACGGAAGAATTAAATGGATCTTTTAGGGTTAGGGTTTCTTTAGGGTTTTTTATTAATTAACCGGGCCAGATATTTGGAATACCTTTTTTCGGACCGGGTACTAACAGTAGCCCCTCGGCGACGCTTCTTGTAAGACAAGTGGGGTCGACGATAAAAGAAAGGATCCGTCCTGAAAAAAGGGATTTCAGGAGGTAAGGAAAGTGATTTTGCAAGTGATAGGACTCGAGCTGAGTCGCAAAAGGATGACCAGATAGGTCAAGTGGCTGGACCCACGTCGGGCTACCTACGTATCCCTAAAAAAGGAATCAAGCCAAGTCGTAGTTCAAAAGAGTGGGCGTTTAATACCCGAGAATGGCGGATGTGTGGCGTCATGGATACGTGACTGCACGGGAGTCACCAAAAGATTTGTGAAAATTTGACCTCTGCGGGAGTCACCCCTCGTGAAAAATTTTGACCTCTGCGGGAGTCACCCCTCGTGAAAAATTTTGACCTCTACGGGAGTCACCCCTTGTGAAAAATTTGACCTCTGCGGGAGTCACCCCTTGTGAAAAATTTGACCTCTGCGGGAGTCACCCCTTGTGAAAAATTTGACCTCTGCGGGAGTCACCCCTTGTGAAAAATTTGACCTCTGCGGGAGTCACCCCTTGTGAAAAATTTGACCTCTGCGGGAGTCACCCCTTGTGAAAAATTTGACCTCTGCGGGAGTCACCCCTTGTGAAAAATTTGACCTCTGCGGGAGTCACCCCTTGTGAAAAATTTGACCTCTGCGGGAGTCACCCCTTGTGAAAAATTTGACCTCTGCGGGAGTCACCCCTTGTGAAAAATTATTAATTTGAACAAAAACTGGATTTATGAAATAGATTAAATTAAGGAAATTCAAGCAGTGTAGTCTTGAAATTTTCTTTTTTGAAAATATGTGGAAAAAACTGTTGTGGGAATAAAAAACTAAGCATTTGACTTTTTGCGGGAGTCACCCCGAAAAATAAAATAAAAAAAAGAATTATTTGAAAAGGGGTTTTTTAAAAAACGGCTATATATATTTTTTTTTTGAAATAGGGGAATTTTGAAAATGGGGGTTTGGTTTTTTTTTTAAAAAAGGGGAGAATTTTTTGAAAAGGGGGGAAGTTCCTCGGGAAGGAGGAGTATTAATTACCAGTCAACTCCCTCTGACCGAGGAGGACACGCGTCAGGTGAGGAGATTGAAGGGCCGATCGGCCCTATGCCCTGATTGGCTGGGGCTCTTTGGCGAGGATCGGGGTCACTGTGAGGAGATCCTGGCCGTTGGATCAGGCAAAGAAACACAAAATGGGAGGGCCGATCGGCCCTTGACTCCCATTGGCTGAAAAATCGGCCGATCGGCCTTAAGAGCACGCCATCTTCTTCTCCGACCCACATTCTTCTTCTTCCTCTGAAATTTTCCTTGCTGCCGAGTTCTTGAAGGTTTTTTTCGCCGGAAAAATTGTTTTTGTTCCCTTGATTTGTGCAGAAACTCACCATGAATCCTCCAGATTGGGTGGATGATGTAATTTCCATGATGAATTGCCCGGATTATCAGTCATTGGGTTCATACACTGGCGGCATGGGTGACCTTCATGGTTATGGTGGAGGAGTAGGGGCTAGTGGTCATGGTGCTGGGGGAAGCCACGGCTCTGGCAGTTTTAGGGGTGATTTGGGTGGTGGTTTTGGTGGTGGTTTTGGTGGTTATGGAGGTGGCAGCCATGGTGGCGGTTATGGTGGAGCTGGCGGCGGCAGCCATGGTGGTGATGGCGGCGGTTATGGCGGCAACGGTGGTGGCGGCCATGGTGGTGATGGCGGGAATGGTGGTGGTGATGATGATGAAGAGGAGGTGGATGTTGATGCCGGGGATAGTGATCGGAGTGATGCCGGCGGGAATGCCGAGGCTAGGAGACGGCGAGCTTCGCGTAACTATCGGCCCTCGAGGCTGTTCTTTTTACTGCACAACCAGGCGGACTTTTATGCGGGCCTGAATTTTCATGGGTCCACTGGTCTCCGATCCCGCGTCGGGATGAAGGTACAATTTATTAACAACAATAATTGAATACATGTGCAAATTATTTCTATTTAAAATGCGAGTAATGACACGTACCTGTGCTGTGTTTACCTGCAGATGAAGAAGATGAAGGGACGTAGTTCCCTTAAGGCGGTTGGTGAGCTGTGGGCGTTGTTGCCGGCCGGTGAGGGTGGTCCTCGCGAGATGGTGTGGAGTTTGGGTTTGGGCCCCTTTTTTGACATGGTTGCACTGATGGGTCAGACCCGGAAGTGTAATGCGGTGGTGAAGGTGTGTCGTGAGTTCTGGTGGGACACGACACATACTTTCCATCTGAGTTGGGGTGAGGCTACGATCACTCCTACTGATTTTGCCGTCCTCACCGGGTTGAGGTTTACGGATGTAGTGTTGCCCTTCGACGAGTCTTTACATTCTGACAAGGCTCGTCAGATTCAGCTGTTTGGTGCTAGCGTCGGCCCGAGCAGGAATTTCGGTGTTGACGCGGGAAGCCATGCAGGCTTGTGGAGACTGCCATTGATCGATACAGAGTCGGTCAGTATGGGATGGACGCACTTGTCCGGGGATTCCTCTGGTATGGTTTATCAGTGGCTCTCTTTCCCAACTCGGGCCCGGTATGCCGATTTTCTTTATTGGGCGCCTTGTCCGACTTGGACTTAGTGCGGCATATTTCTTGGGGTGGGGCCGGCTTGGCTGAGCTGTATCGGGCCCTTGATACTGTCTCGAGGTCCAACACCTCTTCTTTCGATGCTTTCCACTTTGTGCTGGAGGTATGCTGGCTCTTGTTATTTTCACTACCTCTTACTTGTTACTTGTTTTTCCGTCTTTTGTAACTGTCTGCTTTTCTGCCTTTTGTAGGCTTGGGTTTATGAGATCTTCGGCATTGCGCCGTTCACCCTACGGGACCAGACTCGGGATGTGCCCGTCCTGCGGTAATCTTGGAGGAAGGAGAACCGGGTTGAGGATATCCGAAGACAGCTCGGGAATCCGATTTGAGGGCTGTGTTTGATGGTCCCAGTAGACCCGAGCTTTTACTTTTCCCTTGGACCCCAGAGGCTTCGAGGCCGCGGGTGCCGTTCGAGACGCACCGCTTCCCGCCGATCGTTGGTTGGGTTGCTTGCCGACGAGATGTATCTCGGGCGAGCGAGTGTCGAGACAAAGATCATTCTTGGGCTCCTCTTTATGCGCCACAGCATCCTCCCAAGAATATGTGGTATCCGGACCGGCTGCCGAGGAGGATGGAGTATCTATATGGGGTCCCTGCTCATCATTTCCGCCTTGACATGCCATACGTAGATTTCGTAGCTCTTTATCTGAGGTCACCACAGGTGGTGCGACGGGCTGCTGCGGAGGCTCAGCTTTCTTGGTATGGGGAGCAGATCCGGTTATTCCCGAGCGATGGGCTGCTCCACCTCCTGAGATAGTAGATATGCCTCCCTTTCCTGACCACTTCTATGTGCACATGGCTGACGGGGAGGTGCGAGTTGACTTGACACCCACAGAGGCTGACGAGGTTGGGGGTGATCATCTTCCTCCCGGTGGCGCTGGCGGGGTATGCCTTTTATCTTTCCTATTTATATACTGGTACTTTATACTTTAGCTGTGATGTAACTCTCGCCCTTTGATTTTTCAGGTCACTCGGGAGTCTTATGTGCGGTCAGTGAGGCACAGTAATGTACTGACCCGTCTGTTGAGGAGTGCTGTGGCGGCGCTTTCTTGCCAATCTCGGAGGTCGGTAGATGTGGACCCGGCACAGGGGAGACAGCGATTCCAGGGTGATGGTAGCTCGACATCCGGATTTTCTCGCGGACGTGCCTCGACTTCCCGTAGGGGTCATTAGGGCTTTTATATATTTTTTATGTAGTACCTGTTAGGAAAAAGTAGGAGCAGACTCTAGATTTTATGCTGACTCACTGTATGCATCTAATCTATGTACTATTTTATGGATTAAATATAAAAGTTAATCTTTTATGTACATTTCTATTTTTGGACTTTATCTATTTTTGTACACTGCATTGGACAAAATTAGGACAAAAATAAAAATAGAATAAAGTAAAGTAAAAAAATTGAAAAAAAGAAAACAATAGTAATAAAGAAATAAAATAAAAGAACTAAAGGTGGGGCCTTGAACTCGCTGCAGCAGCTTTTTTGAAGTTGGGGGATTAAAGGGTCGATCGGCCCAAAATTAAAGGTCCGATCGGCCCAAAATTAAAGGTCCGATCGGCCTTTCACTATAAAGGCGGCGGTTGGTCTTCCTGGAAGGGGCCGATCGGCCCTCCAATCCCTGCACGGATTCCCTTACTGTCCTTTTCCTGCCCGGATTTTGATACCCAGAACCTATAAATAATTCCCTTTGTCAGCCAATATAAGACATGACTTTTTTTTTCCTTTCGTACTGTTCTGCCCTCTTCTTGCTGTTGCTTTTTCTTTTGTTCAGGGCAGCCATGAATTCTCATCCCTCCGTCTTGATGGAAAAACAAAACAATTTTGAGAGTGATTTGACCGTTTGGGTATCCAAGGTACCTCGTTCTGCTCGCCACGCTTTTGATAAACGCTTTGGGGTGAAGTGTGTTTGGTCCCTTTTGCCCATGCATCCCAATCGGAATCTTTTACATGCTGCTGCTGCTTTTTGGGATGAATCAAATCATGTTTTCAACTTCTCTTACAACGAGATTACACCCACCTACGAGGATTTTCTTGCTTTGTGTGGAGGGGATGATGTTAGTTTGATAGCGGTTCCACAGGATAGAGTTCCGTTGGTGACAAGGGTGGCCAAATTCTCGCACTCGCCTACAAACTGTGGCTAGAGGTTTGGTTGAAGGTGTAGACATAGATATCTGTGATTTGCCGGGGAGATTTGCCTATGGTGATGACTTCGACTCAGATTTTGCCTTGGATTGCCTGGCTCTCTGCTTATTTTCTAAGGTTCTGTTTTCTCCTTATGTGGGTGTAGCTACCAGTGGATGCTTGGATATGGTTGATCAGGCCCGTTCGGGGAGGAGCATTATTCCGGTTCTCTTGGGCGAGACGCTTCACGGTATATCACAGATAGCTAGGGGTGCTCCGCTCATGACTAGGGGCAGTGCCAAATTACTGACCACGTGGCTCGAGGACCGACTTTTTGTTCTAGAGATTCCCCCTTCGAGTGCTAGGCCTTGGTTTCATGGTTGTAGAAGGAAGATTGATCCGCTTTCCAACTTGTCAGAACGGGAGTGGAAGATGTATTTGGCGGAGGTGGGTACTGATAGGATTCATTGGCGAATACAGCATTGGGGCCTTTCTTTCATTCGGAGCCTTCAGCTTGGGCAATGCCTCGATTCGTGTACCAGCTTTTGAGACTACCACCTTTTATTATGCAGAGCGGGTACTTCGGCAATATGGCATGGAGCAGGTCCGTCCTTCCACTTGGGGCACTTCTGAGTTTGATGATTCTGCCAAAGTTCTTCCAATGGACGTTGGTGTTTCAGTTTTGATGGTGAGCTTATGGAGTTCTCATGGGATGCCACGAGTCTATCTTGCGCAGCGGACCCTTAGCACTCATTTGTCGCATGCTTATTTGACATGGTATGAAGAGAATTTGGGACCGATGAGGGAGACTTTGTATGACTTGAGGCGGAGATTGGTCCCTAACATATCTTCGAGCCGTTTTCTCAGAGACAAGGAGGCTTTGGGGATTTCTCTAGACACAGTGGAGGAGAATCCTCCTAAGAGGATGGAGCGGAAGTTGAAGGGTAAGGCAATCGAGGAGGTTCCCCCATTGAAGAAGAAGTATTTGCCTTATTTTAAGAGAGAGAGTAAGAAGAAACCGACTCGACGAGCTGCCAAGAAGAAAGACGGAGATGAGGGGCCTAGTGCCAAGGAGTAGACCTTATATGCCCGAGTATCCACCCACAGTCATATGCGGACACATTAGTTATTTATTTTATCTTTTAATTTTTTTTAGTTTCTTTGCAAGTTATTTAGTCAATAGTGTAGTCGAGCTTAGACTCATCAAATAAGTGTAATCATGCATTGATTGTGGGAACGAAAAAAGTTTATTGCTTTAGTAAAAAAAACAGATTAAATTTTTATTTATTTTTTGGACCGCGCCGATTAAGGCTGCCTACGTTCCCCTTTTACAATGAGAACCAAGGGGCTCAGGTCGTCGTAGTTCATTTTCATCAAGCTACTGTTTTTAGAAAGGGAAGATAGAAGCGGGACAATTTTTATTTTATTTTTTGCTCTAACTTTTGCCTAGACCGCCCTTTACGGGTTTTCAATCTAGCGAGCTTTGAACGCACCCTTTCTTTTGTTGCTAGACCGCCCTTTGCGGGTTTTCAATCTAGCGGGCTTCTTTTTGCGTTTTTTTTTTTTTTTTTTTTTATTTATTTAGAGGGGGAGGAAGAGCTTAATCATAGTAGCGTCTGAGCTTGCTGAGGTTGGTGGGCTCCTTGAATTCGTTGCCATCCAAATCTGCCATTTTAACTGCTCCACCCGAAAATATCTTCTTGATCACATACGGGCCGGTCCATGTAGGGGCCCACTTCCCAAGAGGATTGAACTTGTTGGGAAGTTGCTGCTTCAAAACCAAATCACCTTCCTTAATGTCTAAGGGCTGCACCTTTTTGTTGAAAGCCCTTGCTGTCCGTCTCTGATAGGCACGGATGTGTTCCATGGCTTTGAGTCTACGCTCATCAAGTGTGGCCAACTGATCATATCGGCTGCGGAGCCATTCAACTTCTGCTACTTGATTCTCTAATAAAATTCTCAAAGACGGGACTTCCAACTCAACCGGGAGTACTGCCTCCATCCCATATGTCAGAGCAAAAGGAGTTTCGCCTGTAGCTGTACGAACGGAAGTTCTATATCCCCAAAGTGCCAATGGTAGTTTCTCGGGCCAGTCCCTACCTCGAATTGCTGTCTTTCTGATTATCTGCTCAATCGTTTTATTAGCTGCCTCGACTGCTCCGTTGGTCTGAGGCCTATAAGGGGAAGACTTGTGCCGGGTGATCTTGAACTCTGCCGATGTCAGTCACAATCTCCGCCGAAGTGGGACCCGTTGTCCGAGATAACCTCATTTGGTACTCCATATCTGCACATGATGTCCTCCTTAATGAACTGCGCCACCTTTTTGGAAGTCAACACCTTGTAAGATTTTGCCTCGATCCACTTGGTGAAGTAATCCACTGCTACTAGTACAAAACAATGCCCATTGCTTCCCGGCGGTGTAATCTTGCCAATCACATCAATCCCCCATGTCGCAAATGGCCAAGGGGTTACCATGCTATACAACTCGTGAGGGGGTACATGGTTCAAATTGGAACACATTTGGCATTTGGGACATTTCCGCACAAACTGGATGCGATGGCTTCTATAGTGACTCCAATAATAACCCAACCAGGTGTGATTTTCTGTCTCAACATTCTAGCATTCATGTGTGGACCGCACAAACCATCGTGTACTTCTTCCATGATCGCTTCTGCTCTTTTTGCGTCTACACAGAGTAACAGGAGACCATCGTAGTGTCTTTTGTACAACATATCATCCAATAGAACAAACTGTCCAGCCAATCGCTTCAATGCCTGCAGGCTTTTGGCTTTTACATCTCCTAGAAAAGACACATTACCCTTCTTGAGATACTCATAAATCTGTGCGTACCACGGATCCTTATTCTCCTCGATGTCAGCTTGAATCTCGCAACAGTAGGCTTCGTAGCAGTAAGCGGGATTCTCTCTTCGGCCAACTCTGAATGGTTTTACAGACATTCCGTGAGGGATCTCGACCAAAGAAGCCAGTGTAGCTAAAGCGTCGGCAAATCTATTTCTGTCTTCGGGTATAATGGAATGTCACTTCCTTGAATTGCTTGACAAGCTCTTCCATATGAGTCCGATACTGTTGCAAGTAGGGATCAACGGTCTTCCACTTCTTAACGTCCGATTGATAATTAAAGCCGAGTCTCCATATACCTCCAACTCCTTTACATTACGCTCCAAGGTCGCTTCTAAACCGGCTATGCATGCCTCGTATTCACTCGCGTTATTGGTGGTTGTAAAATTCAGCTTGATGGCGATGGGGGTGTGCTCATCTTTGGGATCGACCAAAAGGATTCCTACTCCGCTGCCCCTCTTGTTCGCGGCTCCATCAAAGAATAGTTGCCATCTCTCTTCCGTATCAATGTTAAAAATTCCCTCGTCTGGAAATTCCGGTTCAAGCCCCCGTTCTTCGTACTTGGAAATTTCGCTAAATGATCTCGCCACGGCTCTCCCTTTAATCGCTTTTCAAGACATAGGTGATATCGAATTCCCCGTAAATACCGACCACTTGGCTAATCTCATGGACAGAGAAGGTTTGTCAAACAAATACTTAATTGGATCCATCTTTGACACTAGCGTAATCGGGTGTGCCGACAAGTAATGCTTCGAGCTTATTAACCACCCAAACTAGCCCGGTGCAGTGTCTTTTCCAATGCCGAGTAATTTAGCTCACTCCCTTGCAACTTTCGACTAACAAAATAAACGGCGTTCTCCACCCGAGAGTCCTTGGCTTCTCAGGCCAAAGATAGCCCCAACGGCCGTATCGGCATCAAGTAGGTACAATAGCAATGGTTTCTCCGAATGTGGGGGCGAAGGATAGGGGATTGACCAAGTATCTCTTGATTTCCTCAAAGGCTTCTTGACACTTCCAAATTCCCAATCTATACTTGCGGTCTTCTTCATCACTGAAATTGGTTCACACATAGTGGTCAATTGATTAATGAAGCGGCCGATGTATCAGTAACCGTCCCATGAATCCCTTAACTTCCCTTTCTGTGCGTGGTGGCTTCATCTCCATGATGGCTTGAATTTTCCTTGGATCTGCTTCAATCCCTCGTTCGGTGACCATGTAGCCCAGGACCTTTCCTCGAATAACTCCAAATGTACACTTGGGCAGATTCGCACGCATTGCGTGCTCACGCACTCGTCGAAGAATTTCCTTAAATCAATAAAGTGTCGACCTTCCGACCCCTTGGAATGAATGATCATATCGTCGACATACACCTCAATCTCCTTGTGGATCATGTCATGGAATAATGCCGTGACCGCCTCTCGGTATGTAGCCCCCGCATTTTTCAATCCGAATGGCATTACAAAGGTAACAATGTATGTTCCCCATGGCGTAGTGAAAGCCGTCTTCTCTTGGTCCGCCTCCGCCATCTTAATCTGATTATATCCCGCGAAACCATCTACAAAAGACTTGACCTCGTAGTGAGCAAGGGCGTCTACTAGCATATCGATATTGGGCAAGGGGAAGTCGTCCTTCGGGCTAGCCTTGCTGAGATCACTAAGTCAACACAAACTCTAACCTTGCCATTCGATTTACCGACCGTCACAATATTAGATAGCCACGTCGGATACTCAATAACTCGATAAAACCTACTCTGAGGAGCTTCTCTATTTCTTCTTTAACTTGTAGAGACCATTCTCGCTTAATGCGACGCAATTTCGCTTGACAAGCTTGGCATCCGGTGTCGGGCGGTATTCTCAGTGCTCTACTATCGAGTTATCCAGCTCCCGGCATATCCTTATATGACCATGCGAACACATCCGAATACTCCTTAAGCTACTCAATCAATGCTTCCCTTTCGCCCCTTCAAGAAGCTTCCAATCCGTGTCTCCCTCGGCTCTTCTTCCGTTCCCAAATTAATACATGATAACACCTCATACTAAGCACTGGGCCCGACCTTCCTTTTGATTGATAACTTGCTTAGAAATTTCTTTAATGTATTCATTGTTTAGTGTGTCCGCTTCTTCTAATGAGTCGTTATTAACTAAGTTAATTTGATTAAGTTTAGCGTTATTTTTAGTTAATTTATCATTAAGAAGATTGGCTATGAGGGGATACTCAGAAAGATCTAGATTTTCATTCATAGCGAAAGGGAAAACAACATTTGCAACTAACTCATAGTCTTCCGACGTGAGGTCATCGACTTGGAGGACGACTCAAACTCAAAAGAAAACACATCGACTCAAACAAAATGTATGACTCAAGAAACAGAGGACTTGGGGGAATCAGTGGGAGACTCGACAGAGGAGGCATCGCCCCAGCTTCTTCAACCATGTATTCCTTCGTGGCTACGGTCCGCCAAATACGCACCAATTCTTCGCCTTTCCAACCATGGGTGTCACCAACGTCCTTGGATCTGTATCATCCGCTCGCTTCCGCCCCCAATGATCGCAACCATATCATCTCCTATATTCGCATTCCCCAAATGCCGCAAATGTGCTCGACCATCCCACTCTTTCTCGCATCCTCCAAACCGTAATGTCCTCAATCATCGGCCATCCAAAGATACCTCGCCCTAGCCGACGGCCAACCCATCTTCGGTCTTGATGACGTATCGGCTCGGATCGTGACAACCTTGCCTCTCTTCCGACGTGGATCCACGAGAACCGTCTTCGCCTTCGACCTATCAACTTCTGTATCCCCTGAAAATTTCGAAACCCTTCGCAGCCTCGCCCGTATGATCAAACCACGGCTCACTAAACTCCATGCAAGAGAATTCTTCACCCTCCTTGACAAAATAATCGCTGAGGGAAAGACGGTATGGCCTCATCTCTCGCCGTTGGTAGGGCCTTCACCCTTTTGATGTATTCAATTCTTTCCATCTCGCTTTATCTTCGGGAGTAAGAACGTAGCCTAGCACTCGGGTAGCTGCGGTGATCAATAGCCTCCACTATTTTCGTGGGTCCTCGAGATGCCCGCCAAGCCCCGCCCCGGTACAAATCCCATGTTTCTCATCATTCTTATAGCCGGCCGTACTCGTCTCGATGTCTTTGTGAGATCTACCGCGCAAACTTGTGCTTGTGCTACTAGCCGAAAACCGCCGAACATAGAACTACCCTCTTCGTGCCGAATCCGCAGACCGGCTTTCCCCCAGTGCTTGTTCCTTGAGATGTTACCAGATCGCTGTAAATAACTGTCACTTGATCGCCCGACTGGAATTTCACACATTGATGCAAGGAGGAAGGGACCCCATTCATTTGATGCAACCATGGCCTACCCAAAGAAGATGGTGAAGGTGGAAGGTATGTCTATGACTTGAAACTCAAAGCAATCATAGTAGTGGTCCCGCAAGTAAGGGGTAACCGACTATTCCCAATACCGACCGGCTAGTAGAATCATATCCCCGCACGGAATGAACTCAAGGTCTCAAATCTCGTGGGACTTAGATCAAGGACGTCCATCATCCCGGAAGGCGTATGTTCACCGCAGTAACCGTTGTCAATGAAAATACGTGGCAACCTTTTTTCCGTTGACTTCAATAGTGATGTGCAAGTGGTTCATTATGATCCGATCCGAACTCCGGCATGTCTAACTCTGAAAATGTAATGATATTCCCAAAGTGTATGTTGCCGATCATCCGCGTTACATCTTCCGGCTTTCAGACGACGGCACCAAAGTTGCAGAAGATTCTCGTTCCAACATCATCCCGCGGGCATACGAGGACGTTAGCAAGGACCATAAGGATATATTGGCTTGAGTTAGCTTCACCGTGTGAGGATAGGGTCTTCTTTATCGTGGTTCACTACTTCCGTTTTCGGACCAAACACTTTCTTCGCCCCTTTATCTTCTCGGTTGATACACTTTTCCTGACCTCGTGAGTAGACTAACCCCATTCTTCTCCATATCGATACTTCGCGTGAATTTCAAACCCAACGAGAGAGGTTTAGGACTCTCTTCCACATAACCACCATTTAACGAGGCAACTTCTCTAGACAGCCTCAAAAGACAAAGATATAACAAGAAAATTCTTTATAAATTGAACTCAAATTACAAACCGACACAACCGCCTCACCGTCCGTCACAAATGCACTCGACCGGATCAGTGAGGTCTTTCTCTACCATAGCAATGTTACTACCAACTATCTTACTAGGATTTTCTACCTTCCCTTCGATGATGAGTTTCGCACACCCTCTTCAAAGCAAAACCAAAGCATACTCGGACAAATTTGGCACAAATAATCCCTTTCTCGACAAATACCGAGAATACATCTTCGTCGATGCCCCCCAGCTTTCTCAAAAGCATCTTCCATCTCTACCAAACCGATAAAATTACCTTCCACCATGTGGATCCTATTGTTAGGAGAGGATTTCCCACAACATTTGGAGACTTTGGCTTCTCCACCTTGCCTTGTCGAATCAAGTCTTGCACTAACCGCTTGAATTGAATGCAGGTGATCGCAGTGTGGCCCTTGTACTTGTGGTAATTGCGATTTGGAAGCATCCAAGTCTTCTCTTGGGTTTACCGGTTCATAATTCTCAAGCGGCTTGACCAAGCCCTTCTTTACTAGCACTTCGAAAACCTTGCCCATCGGCATTCCAAAATCATCAAACACATCTCTCTCGCGGTGAACATTGTTATTCCCCCTCATTACAAATTGAACATCCAAAGCCTTCTCCTTGCACATAATTTACTTGCCCCACCGGCTCTTTCTTTGCTACGGTATTGGCGGGAGCTCTATAGCGGAACGAATTATTAATGTACGCCAGTGTCCTTCGGTGGAGCGATCCCGGTGATGCCACTTTCATAACGTACGCCCGAATCCACCATTTCCCTAAGATTGGGAAAGTAACCATTACCAACCGCCAACTTGTGTCCGGCAACAAGCACTTGTAAAAAATCTGTTTCTGCTCATTCTCCTTGGGCGGATACTGAATTTCGCTCAACTTATCATTCCAACGCTTGTAGAAGTCATAAATCGACTCTCCATTCTTTTGAAGCGTGTGCTCCAAATCGCCTCTATTCACTTGCCAATCCATGTTTGCTTGATACTTTTCAGAACACCCTACTAACCTTGTCCCACGTGTCCCTTTCCTCCTCATTCAACTTCGAAACCAACGGAGAGCGGCCCCTTCCAATGTGCTATGGAACATTCTTGCCATCTCGCTCGGGTGTACAATCTTTAGCCCTCATTGCCAACGTATAACTGTCTAAATGTGTCTTTGGGCAAGTGACTCCTCCAAACATGGCCATCTTGGGCATCTTAAAATCTTGGGGTAGGGGTGCAACTTTGCTTGGATTAAGCATCTTGATGGGGGACACACCTTGCTTTCCCATTTGCTTCTGGCCAATGCCTTCACTTGTTCAATCAATGCTAACACAGTCGGGTCTGTAGCAATGTTGGGGTTCTGCATGGCAGGGGATTGAGTAATGGTAGGGGAGGTGGAGTAGGTAGGGATAGGGTGGCCGGAATAATTGAAGGGTAAAGTGGGAGGGGGTAGATTAGCAAAGTGGTTCTTGGGTGTGTTGACAGGAGGTTGATAGGGTCCTTTGGACTTGCTTGAGCTCCCATACATGACAGGTGGTGGAACATTATTGTAGTTGCTTGGAACATAGTTGGGTAGAGGGAAGGTAGGTGCATTGGGATTGGCGGGATTAGGAGCATTGACAGTTTCATCTTCAACATCGACTACTTCATTCCCCATCAAGATAACCTTGTGTCCCCTTTTACTGAGTTCCTCCACAAAATGATCCTTCGCCTCTTGATTATGGTTCTTCAAAGTACGATTCTCGCTTCTTCAAGTTTCTCAACCCTCATGGTTAAACCTAAGCAAAGTAGGCATGCAGAGCAAAGGAATGTCATTGAAGTCGAGGTTGGCAAGACCTTCCATTGAAGTGACCGTGTAGAATCAAGCCGCAGAGGCAGAAAGCGCTTGGAGTAGTTGATGGAGGCAAGGTTGTCATTGTTGAATGAAGAACGCGGCCCGACCTTAGCTCTGCGGAAGTATCAGAAAAGACTCGTTTTTAGGAGAGGGGTTGACTCAATGCAGTGTACTAGCTTAAAAATTTTATTTACAAAAGCTTGGTACATTTTAGTCCTACAAAGGTTGGAAGGGATACCCCTTTTTCGCAACTAACTAGATATCCTAAAGTGGTGAATCCTAACGACTAACCTTCTCGCATAGACAATTAATGTGATTTTTATGAAAAGTACTACAAACTAATGATAGGCCAAGATCTTTTAACAATAAATAACTCGTCTTCACATAGCACGTCCTTTAAAAGGAAATCAATTTTTAGTGCTCTTAATCTCTCGATAGATCTTGACTTATCATTGGTTCGTGGTGACTTGACGTAAAGACCCCATTAATTGTCTATACAAAAAAGCTAGTCAAACCAACCGGTCATATGGAGTGTATTCCTAAAAAAGTGGGTGACGCAAGGGTTAGGTTTTAGGTTCCCACCGTGCAGCCGAAGCGCACTGATGAGTGGATGGCCAAGTGAGACTCGGAAGGGAGGAGACATGATCACCACACTTCCCGCACTTTGGCTTCTCCGAAGGGTAAAAGGGTGTCTCGTGCAAAGTGTGACACGGACTCTAGTGGTAGTGTGAGGTAGAGAAATCTAATTCCTTTTAGAGAAAAAAGAGAAAGATTTTTTATTTACATGAAATGCATGCATGCAATGCAACAGTTAAGAGTAAAGAATAAAAAAAAAGAAAGCACAATACAACACCACAAAGGAAAACGAAAGTCTGACCCACTTAGTTTGAAAAGATTTCAAAACAGTCCCCAGCAGAGTCGCCACTGTGAATACCCCGTCCCGATGCAACGCGCATTCGGAAGTTTCAAATAATTAATCATATAATGTCGGATCGAAATGGGATATTCATTTAGTGACACTCGATTTAAACCATATTAAAATATTAATTTAAATTTTGAGAGTCGCCACGCCACTTTGATATAGCCCAAAGCTTTGAAAAAAGGCTAAACAGTTAATTGGGTTCGGGGGTCAAGTTACAACAGAAGAAGAAACGTTATCACTCCTATTGCCCGACGAATCGGTCTTTCTAGCATGTGGGGTGTTGGTTGTGTGCGGTGTTTACAGGAATAGATAGAAGAAGCGGGATCATGCATAAGGAGGAGGGGAGAGAAAGAATTAATTGATGATCACACCCTAGAACCTTTGAGTTAGGCCCTCGGAAGGTGCACTAATCAACGTTCATCCTTGGGGGATTGTTAATCATGGGACAATTATAACTAAGGTGGAAGGAAAGAAATAGTTCCTAGATCCATTGGGTTTCTTAGGGCGAAACCTTAGATCATCCTCGGCTATAGCATAATTAAATATATTAAAACAACCCTAAATCTAGCATATATGGCATAAGCAAGAAATAAAGCAATTAAAATATACTAAGCATGCAAACAATAATAATAAAGACAATAATAAAGAACAAGAATATTAAAAAGAGAGTCTTACCAATTGTAGCAAGACTTGGGGGTCGAATCTTGGCGATTCGAGAGGAAAAGAAGAACTAAGGATTAAAGCAAGTATGGCTGCTTCTCCCGGAGAAAATTGTGTTGAGAATATGGGGAGCCGGGCACCCCTATTTATAATACCTCGGTACCTGGGCTGGGCTTATAAAGGGTCGATCGGCCCTAGGATAAAGGGTCGATCGGCCAATGCACGGGCAAAGGGCCGATCGGCTCTTCCAACTGGCGTCCTTTCCAAGCTGACAGCGACGGCGCAGTACGGAAGAATTAAATGGATCTTTTAGGGTTAGGGTTTCTTTAGGGTTTTTTATTAATTAACCGGGCCAGATATTTGGAATACCTTTTTTCGGACCGGGTACTAACACAGAGAAAGGTACTTTACTTATTTCCAATTTCCAAAACTTTACAGTTTACAGATGTGTATGAACATTGAACATTAACATTGAAAGATGTTAATGTTCATACATATCTTCAATGTTAATGTTCACACAATGATTCTGTAACAAAAAGTTTCAAAGTTTCACACATTGAATGTTCATACAAAAATTCAATTTCCAAAACTTTGCTTGGCTGTTTAATTTCTCTGTTTAATTTCTCTTCTGTTTAATATTTCCTTCCCACCCCCACATCTTCAAATTTCTGTAACAATGATTCTGAAGAACCAAAACAAAAAGAACGATTAACCAACTTAGAAATGGATTTTGAATGAGAATTAAATTATTACAGAAAGAATGATTAACCAACCTAGAAATGGATCTTAATCAATCTCTCGGCCGGATTGAGGGCGAATTGCGGCCGGATTGAGGGCGGATTGATGTCGAATTGCGGACGGTTCGCGTGACTCAGGCGTCGTTTCCAAAAATCCCAAATTGATTGCTCCGGAGGCAATTTTTGATGGGTAGTTGCCTTCCTCCATTGATTCCTCCATTGATTAGAGGAAGATGTGGGGAGAAGTTTTCGGGGATGGGAAATGGAGGGGGAGGGGTTTTAGGGCTGTGAAAAAAGGAAGAGAAGAAGTGGTAGGGCAGTTACAAAGGAAGTGGTGGCGAGGCATTGCTGTAAGGAAGAGAAGAAGGTGATGACAGGCTGGGGCGTGAGGGAGGGAAAGGAGTGGAATTAAGGAGGAAAATGAAGGGCGTGGTTGGAGGTGGGCTACAGTTTCTTTGATTTTGTGTAGGTGTTTGTGTGTGTGTGTGTGTGTGAGAGAGAGAGAGAGAGAGAGAGAGAGAGAGAGAGAGAGAGAGAGAGAGAGAGAGAGAGAGAGAGAGAAATTTTTTATTTATTAATTTCTTAATTTTTTAATTTCAGCCATGGGATTTTTTTATTTTTTATTAATTTTAGATTAGATAGTTTTTTTTTATTTGAATGTAAATTAGATAGATTTTTAATTATTATTATTTAAATATTGTGTTTAATTTTATGTTGTGTTTAATTTTATAATTGAAGACTTTCAAAATAGATATTGTTTATTTTTTATTTGAATTTGAATGTTGATTTAGATAGTGTTTTATACTATAGATTTACAAGTTGTGTTTAATTTTATAGGTTTGAAAAAAATGAACGATCAAGGAACATTGAATATTTATGGATATGGTGATTCGGCTCTAAGTGAAACAGTAAGTTACTATTTTTTTATTGTAAATATTTGTTTTTATCAAAAAAATTAATAAATAATAATGTGATTTTTAGATTGACATTTTGCGAAGAAAGAATGTCTCGATTGTCATGTGAGAACCTTTTTGAACATGATGAAATGACA
This sequence comes from Adenophora triphylla var. japonica, assembly GCA_022495995.1. Taxonomy (NCBI): domain Eukaryota; kingdom Viridiplantae; phylum Streptophyta; class Magnoliopsida; order Asterales; family Campanulaceae; genus Adenophora; species Adenophora triphylla. The sequence goes on from JAFEMH010001010.1 coordinate 280,443, forward strand.
AGGGCATAATGTTTATGTTCATACATCACTATAATTTATAACTATAATGTTTATGTTAATTAAAAAAAAAAATCCGTGTCCTCAAACACGGGCATATGTACTAGTTATTTTAGAATTTAAACTTCTACCCGCCATAATTGACCGTTTGACCGCCACCGTTATCCCCCAGCGCGTGAGTCTAATCCCCATATCCACGCGTTGTTTGCCTATGAATCTTGGTTTGCGCGCCTACTTAAGCGATTTCTGCCCCATCATCCAAGTTAGCTTTTCTCACAATATTCCGATCACCAATGGAGTCTTCGTCTTCGTCTTCATCTTCATCACTAACCGACCGGATCAATTTCCGTACACAAGTTATCTCCGGCCACTTTCACCGTCCCTCCCTATCCCCATCTCTCCAGCTATCCCCATGCCTCTCCTACTCCCCGCCGGAGCTCTCAGAACAGATCGATTTCGACACGAAATCCATGCGAAAATTGATGGACGGAGACTATATAGAAGACACAGATTGGGTGTTCGGATTGATTTCACAGAGCGATCTGTTTTGTCGGACGGAGAGGGGAGGAAAAGTGTTCGTTTCGCCGGATTATAACCAGACGATGGAGCAGCAGAGGGAGATGACGATGAGGCGAATATACTATTTGAGAGATGCTGGGGTGTTTGATGGGTGGTTTTCTCGGAAAGGGAAAGATGAGTTTAGGAATTTTGCTTTGGGTGAAGTTTTGGGGGTTTATGATAATTCGCTTACAGTTAAAGCAGCTGTGCATTTCTATCTATGGTTAGTTTCTCTTTGTCTTTCCCCTTTCTTCCCTACTCTGCGTTTCCACAATTCCGACGAGTAGCAACTAGCAATTATAACTCCCTAATTATTTGAGAACTTTAATTTTTCTTGGATTTGAGTGGTTGGGTTTATAGCTTAATTTTTTTTCTTCAAAAAAAACTTAAATTTTAATTTATATTATTATCATTAATCATTATACTCATTACTCCCTCCGTGTAAGATTTTAGTTTTCTTTTTGGTTGTCTCAGTTCAATTTAAGATTCTTAATTTGCTTTGTTTCATAAATGGAAAAGTATTTACACTATTTTGTACAATCTTGTCCTCATAAACAAAAAATCATATTAATATTGATGAGCCCGCACCTGCTGGACCGGGCCCACGCTCGATCTGGTCCATAGAACCAGTGACGTGGCATTCCCTAGACCGCCGGAGTCAAGACCGCGGACAGATAGACCCCTGAGGTCAAGACCGCGCTCCTCTCCGCATCATCCTACTCCAGACCGGAGGGATCCTGACCGCTGGTTTGGTGACCGCAGGAGGTATGATCGCTTCATCCGTGCCCGCGTCAAATACCTTTGACCGCGCCCAAGATGTTGACCGCGGGCTCATACCTGCCTCCTGGTTATCCCACCTGCCTCCCGGTTAATGACAAACCTTACTGAGCAAGTTAGCTTATCGGCTCGACACGCAAGCCGCGGCTCACTCCCATCGCATTCAATGTGGCTCGCCAGCGCCTACAATGGCATTAAATGCGCCGCGCCGGATACACGGCTCCTGTCCACATCAGCGACATACCTTCTGACAGAGGGTCCTCCCTCCCTGACAGACCCAATCAGATGCGGACACGTGTATGCGGTCAAATACCAAAGTACCCTTTAGGGCTGACTTCATGGCTTACGTCAGCGAGCAGCTCCCCATTGCCTATAAATAGAAGACCTTTGTCCCCTTGAACAAGGTAAGTTCCAAATATACACTGTAAGCCATATTGCTGTTAAACCCTAAACACTCACACACACTCAAGGCATTCAAGGCCTTATATTACTCAGTATTCTTACTCTCACACCCGAGGGCCTGAGTTGGAGTAACATCTAACTTTGACCTTAACGGTGTTCTTTTGTAGCCCAAGACCCTGCAAACGGTTATAAAGGAGACGAGGACCCTAACAGCATTCGGAGTCAGGTGCATGGGAAGACAATTGTTGAAGCAGAGGAAGAAGTAGATGAAGGGATCGAGGGGAAGTCTGAGGCCATTCTCGAAATGAGCCCCGTAAAAAATGTAAAAAATGCAGGCCCTATTGTCCTCGCGAACATCTGCTACTGTCTCTGGCCGCAGCTTGTCCTTCCCCTTTATCTGAACGTGCCCAAGGGTGAGGACACGGAATTGTTTGGGGTCGACATTATAGTGGGTATATATCTCCTTTTCCCAGTCTATGGTATCTACCTCCTTGGCTTTTCTCTTACGACCTCGGCCAGGGTTCGCTTCAACAGCAGGTCTCTTGCCTCTACCTCGGGCAGGAACCTCCTCAGAATCAGAATCCTCCTCGAAGGCATCAACAATTTCTGTTGCCTTCCTAGAGGTGCCCGCGGCCATCCGATCTCCTTGATCGTGGTCATCATCCTCGGTCTCCGTGCTCGTCGAGCTAAAGAGACCGGTGGATGAACCGCGGGCAGGGGCCACCTCAGGTTCACTCTCCCCGCCTCCGGTCACCTCAAAATTCAGAGGGTCCAGCTCCTCACTGCTACTCAATTCAACCATGGGCACACCAGGGGCCCCAGGCACAACATTGGGAAAAACAGTCCTCAGGGGGAGAACATCCAAGGGATTATTCAGATCCTCGGAATCCTGTGCCCGCTTCTCATTAGCTTGGTTGGGATCCATCAGTTCAACTTTCTCCCAGTCAACTATTACGTCGGGGACGCGAATCGCTCTCCTCACTAGTTCTACGGAGTTCAGAGCCGAATCTCTCTTGCGGGGAAACCTGCACAAAACCCCCATTACAAAATTTCTCAGCCTACTGGTATTCCCCAACACCAAAACATCACCGTTCCTTTTTATCATCTTTTTCTTGGCCTCCCACAACCGGGGTGGGACAAAAGGCCCCCATTGGGATTTCTCACAAAAGTATTGGAAGCACTCCATAGATAACCTAATCCAGCCATGAGCTACCTTCCTAAATATTCCCCCCGTCCGTTTGCAAACGGCAAAGGTATCCGGAGTGCTCCCATCCCCTAGTTCTAACGGACGACGAGGCCCAAATTCACGGGTAGTCATTGAAAACCCAGAAGAAATAGAAAGAGATGAAGAAGAAACAAAATCAAAAAACACTTACGAGGGTGGAATCGAAGGTAGATTCGAAGGAAGGAAAGCACAAGCACACAGCAGGATTTTCTCTCTCTAAGGCAGTATAAAGGTTTGAAAACGGTAAAGGGGTTTGAGGAAGAAGGGTTTGGTATTTATAAGGCCTACCAATACGGGTTAACCCGTTTAACCCGTATTAATTAGCCCACAAACCGTTCCTCGAACCACGAACCGACGCCAAACGTTTGAAAATTCAAAAAATTCCCTGGTTGGCATTTATGGCGCCTCTTGGATGGCTGACACGTACCCTCCGTACGTGTCACGCGCTGTCTTTTCATATGCCAAGAGGGCCCACTTGCCAACCGGGAGGCAAAGTATTCAAGGGGCCACGTGCCTCCCATCCGTGCCTCCCGAACGTGCCTATATGCATGGGAGGCAGAGCAACAACCAACAAAAAACACCAACACTGGTGCCCGCTCGAGGAGCGATCTGAGTGAACCGAGCTTAGCTAGTAGCTCCTCGCTCAGACCATAAATAATCACACTCGGAGCTAGGGGCCACTGATGAGTTCGGACTTGCTGGACCGGGCCCACGCTCGGTCTGGTCCATGGAACCAGTGACGTGGCATTCCCTAGACCGCCGGAGTCAAGACCGCGGACAGATAGACCACTGAGGTCAAGACCGCGCTCCTCTCCGCATCATCCTACTCCAGACTGGAGGGATCCTGACCGCTGGTTTGGTGACCGCAGGAGGTATGACCGCTCCATCCGTGCCCGCGTTAAATACCTTTGACCGTGCCCAAGATGTTGACCGCGGGCTCATACCTGCCTCCCGGTTATCCCACTTGCCTCCCGGTTAATGGCAAACCTTACTGAGCAAGTTAGCTTACTGGCTCTGACATGCAAGTTGCCGGCTCACTCCCATCGCATTCAATGCGGCTCAGTCAGGCGCCTACAATGGCAATAAATGCGCCGCGCCGGATATACGGCTCCTGTCCTCATCAGCGACATCCCTTCTGACAGAGGGTCCTCCCTCCCTGACAGACCCAATCAGATGCGGACACGTGTATGCGGTCAAATACCAATGAACCCTTTAGGGCTGACCTCATAGCTTACGTCAGCGAGCAGCTCCCCATTGCCTATAAATAGAAGACCTTTGTCCCCTTGGACAAGGTAAGTTCCAAATATACACTGTAAGCCATATTGCTGTTAAACCCTAAACACTCACACACACTCAAGGCATTCAAGGCCTTATATTACTCAGTATTCTTACTCTCACACCTGAGGGCCTGAGTAGGAGTAACATCCAACTTTGATCTTAACGGTGTTCTTTTGTATTGTGTTCTAGGTACATCAAGCCACTTATTATATCCTGCCAGATATCCTTGAACCGCTCCTGACCCTGAATAGCTTGGCGTCATCAAATATAAAAAGATCATAGAATAAAGAAAAAAGTCCTCATAAAGATCATATAAAAAATCACAGAATCAAAAAATAATCACCTTACCTCCTTTTTACCCATTTGCTTTATGAGTAATAGTGTATTGGACAATTTTTTATCCATTTGCTTTATGAATGAACAGTGTATTTGGACAATTCTGTCCTCAACTCACTATTATTGGCACTACTATTGTTGACACATTTTACATTAGTTTCTTAATAAACGTGCAAAGTCGAACTAAAAACCTTAAACCGGGATAAACATGGAAGGAGTATTATTTTCCGATATTATTATTGATATGTTACAAAGTTATGGGTCTGAAAATGAAATAGTATTTCTATGAAATTGCAAGGGCATGGTTGGCAGTTACGATGTCCTTTTCGTAACATTTTAAAAAACCATGGAATCAAATTCGCGATACAATGTTTTGGAATGGAATGCTTATTCTTGTCTACCTAATGAACATTAAGATTATTTATATTATTAATCTTTAAATTGAATATTGAGATAACATATAGTATCCAAGTATAATACTCCCTCCGTCCCATTATTTAGTTCATCATTTTGGCTCCGGCACGCAAATTAAGAAAATGGGTGGGAAGAAAAAATGTTGTGAGTGTAATTTGAAAATAGGAGAGAGAAATTTGAAAATAGGAGAAAGAATGAGTGGAGGGAATAATAAATTATAATGGTGTTGTGAGTATTAAAATAATGTAGGAGAGAGAATGAGTGGAGGAATAGTAAAGATTCTTTGCCAAAAAAGAAAAGGTGAAGCTTTAAATGGGACACCCAAAATAGCAAAAGGTGAAGTTATTAATGGGACGGAGGGAGTATATGATAACCTTTTACTCTTGTTCCCACTTTTTTAATTGTCAATTTGAATTAATTTTGAGCAATAATTTTGGTTAATTTAATTATCCTATTAAAAATCTAAATCTTGTTATTGATACATCGTTATAAATACTATCAATAACATTTTTTGGATTGTCGTTCGGATAATCAAATTAACATAATTATTACTCACAGTTCATTCAAATTGACAACTAAAAATGTGGGAACATCATTCTGGGATGGAGGGAGTACTATACAAAAGCGTTAAGAAGAATCTGATGTGTTTCTTTATTCTGTCAAGATATAAATAAAATAACGAAATTATCAACATCAAATAACAAACAACAAACAAATAAGTATCAGGCTTCACTACCACCAAAGAATGCATGATAACGTTAATTAGGTGGTACCGATTTTAATTACGAATAACTTAATTAAAACTATATGTCCCTGTCCCAGTAGAAGAGGTTTGTATTTCTTTTTAGGCCATCACTTGGAAGAGTAACATATCCTTTTGGAAACCTTTTTACGATAAATTGACTTAGGTAACCTGCATTTTCCACCTAATTTGATCTCAAATATAATGAGAGGTAACATAGAGAGTTGATCAATTTTCAAATTATTTTCTTAATCTTTAACATAGAGAATTAATCAATTGTCAAACCATTTTCTTAATTTTTGTGTTTGGTCAAATTGTTGGGACGGAAGGAGTAATAGTTATGAACGGTTGATAATTAATAAGGTAACAAAAATGGATTGTGTTTTAGTAAGTATTAAAGAATACTCCCTCCGTCCCACGTGATTGAGGACCATTTTTCCGGGCACGGTAATTAAGAAATATTATTAAGATAATAAAAATGTGTGGTAGGAAATGAAGAGAGAGAATGAGTGGAGTTGGTTGAATAAATTGTGTGGTAGGAAATGAAGAGAGAGAATGAGTGGGTGGGGTAGGTTGAATATAAAATAATAAATTTATTTCCATTTTGGGCAGTTTGCATTCACGTGGGACGGACCAAAAAGGAAATAAGTTTGCATTCACGTGGGACGGAGGGAGTATATGATATAATGATAATGTTTAAAGAGAATATCCACTTCTAGGTTACTACCCAAATTTTGATGAAAAGGGTATTAAGCTTGGATGAATTAGTTTTTGTCTTAAATAATTAAGTTCGACTGGTTATATTAGAATTTTTTTGTTTCCAGAAAAGAGGGAATTAAGATTTATATGCTAAATATACTGTTAACTTGATACATTAGTCTTGAAAAGAGTGTTATTAGATAAATTATTTGTATATCAGCCAATGTTATTCCCTGACCTAGTTTGATTTTTATATTGTTTTGATTAACGCAAAGGAATATGTAATGAGTGAAATGGTGATACCATGCCATTTTTATCACAATCCAATCGCTTTGCGTAAAATCAGCAAACTTGCCTACGTGGAGTGCAAGTTTGCTTATGTGTGATCATCTTTGTGATTTGGTGTAAAGTGATAGGATTGCAATGGACGTGGATATGGTGAAAATATGTCTGCAATGAAGGGGTTCAAAGAACCGAAACTTCCATAGATACTCATACTGTTTTTGTTATCGTATTTACAAACTTATAGTACTAACGTTGAACCCTTACCCTCGATGTTGCTTTGGCACTGACCTCTTTGTGGGTTCTGTAGAAAACAAGTTAAACTCATGTTCTGGAATTTGGCAATTCTAATTGAGAATGAAGCATGATATATTGGTGTTTGCACTATTTATACATGCTTTTGACTATAATCGTAGCTGATGGTAGTTTTTCTTGGAGATTTTGTTTAAAAGTAAAAGAAGTAGAATAGCCAAATATATAATGTTCCGTCCGCCCCAAAATGAATGTCTATTTTCTAAAAAAATTTGTCCCTTATTATATTTACCAATTTTATTTATCATATTTCATTATATACTTGCAAAAAGTTTAGAAAGCGGATAGCAAGAATATTTATCTATCTTTGCCATTAAATTTTATGGAAGTAAACATTTTAAGAATGTCCCTTAATTGAAAATCTGAGATTCATTTTGAGACGGAGGGAATAGCAATGCTAGTTGAAGTTGCTGATTACCTGCAAGGCTGCACCAAGGGCTGACCTATCAGTAACTTGTGAAAAGAAATTTATTTCAGGGGTGGAGCCATCAAGTTCTTTGGAACGAAACGGCACCATGACAAGTGGCTTAAAGCAACCGAGACTTATGCAGTCAAGGGTTGCTTTGCAATGACTGAGTTGGGACATGGAAGCAATGTATGTGAAGTGTGTTGTGGATAATGTCTTGGTTATTTGTAGTTTGTCTGTCTTTTATGTATTTTACTATGTTTCTAATTTTTATCAAATCATGGGTTACTGTTTTCAGGTCCGAGGCATTGAGACAGTCACTAGATATGATTCAAAAACTGAAGAGTTTGTCATCAACACTCCATGTGAATCTGCACAAAAGTACTGGATTGGGGGTGTAGCGAACGTGAGACCCTTTCCTCAGTTTTTTTTTGTGGATCATTTTTATGCTTTCCGCTTAATGATCATTTTAAGACTAAGCATGATTCTCTTTTATCTATCTTTTCACAGCATGCAACACACACGATTGTTTTCTCACAGCTTGAAATCAATGGAAAGAATGAAGGGGTACATGCTTTTATTGCCCAAATCAGAGATTCAAATGGAAACATATGTCCAAATATCCGTATTGCAGATTGTGGTCATAAGATTGGTTTGAATGGTGTTGATAATGGTAGAATATGGTAATATTCATATTTCCGATTCAAACACCATAGTATAGCTGTACATTAAAAAGTTTAGGCATTTTGCTGAAAGTTCTATTCATATTTGTAGTAACATGGTCACAACATTCTTTTCCCAGGTTTGACAACCTTCGGATTCCTAGAGAGAATTTGTTGAATTCAGTAGCTGACGTGTCTCCGGATGGCCAATATCTGAGTGCAATAAAGGACCCAGATCAGGTGAAGTTCCCTTGACTAAGTGTGATATCTTCTTTGGATGTGTTCACATACGTAGTATAGCTCTTCTCTTTCCCTGTGATGCAAAACAATACGAATGTGAGAGATGTTTCCCATGTTCTGCCTTTGAACTCATTCTCACTACCTCATTTTGATAAGAATTTGACTTAAGAATTATCTTAGCTCATATCATCTGGTGATGCTCTATTTTCAGAGATTTGGAGCATTCATGGCACCTTTGACATCAGGTCGTGTAACTATCGCAGCTAGTGCGGTCTACTCAGCAAAGGTAACATAAAGCTTGGATTTTTTTTAATCAGCTGAATTTTCTTTTTTTCTTTGTAAATTTACGCTTGTAAATATTTATGTTATTATGTTTTCTCTCACTAGATGGGTCTTGCAATTGCAATAAGGTATTCTTTGTCTAGACGGGCATTTTCTCTTGCACCAAATGGACCTGAAGTTCTTCTTCTTGATTATCCGAGCCATCAAAGACGGCTGCTACCTCTTCTTGCAAAGACGTAAGTACCTCAGAGTTCGGCATTATACCATAAAACTATAAAGTTACATTCTGTTCTGTCAATGTTCGCTTTTAACAGATCTAATTTTCATATTTGCTGAAGCAAAAGATGTGGCAGTGAAGGGGGTTGCATTGTTTACTAAATAACTGCTTCCTTTTTATGGGTAGGGTGCATGTTGTAGAGGGGAGGAGACTAGTATTGTGATATCCTCATCCCACATCGGAAAGATGTGGGCTTTGGTTGTGATATATAAGCTTCCATTCCACTACCTCTGAGCACCAATAACATCCATGGACTTTTGGGTGGGCCTGTGGAAAGCCAAGTGGACCCAAGTTGTTTGTGCTCAGTTGGCCAGTTCGTGGTGCTTATGTAGCTGGCCGGGATTTCGGGTTTAAGTCTTACAAGTATACAGACAGATATTCTAGAGAAATGAGAATAGATTTGTTTTGAATTGATATCTTTGTATTTGGCTTGGGTGCCCATGATTTTCGTCTACCTTGACCTCTATGTATGCTCATATCTTTTGTGCTGAAGAAAACCTTTTCTTTTGGGATGAATGTTGGCCATACGTGCTCGTCTTTTCTGGTGTTGGGAAGATTTCAATTGTTGTTCTTCTTTATTGTTGTTAATTTAATATATTTTTTAGCCTGAATTCCTTTTTCTCTAGTTTACTTTGAGGATACTTTCAGTTTCACCATTATACTTTTTTGTTAACATAAAAACCGTTGTACTTTGGAAAACCTGTCATCCTGGTCCTAAATTTGCGGATTAGGACACGGATTGAGCACTGATTAGGGCATGATTTTTTTTCCCAGCCTCTTTTTCTTTGACAATTCTATATGATGATTCATGTCTTTGGCCGTGGCTGAACTTCATCTTGATCAAGTTTGTGAGTTGTGTGGCTGCGACACATGACCAACCTTGGACCTTGGGCTTGAGTGATCACTGGAGTTGTGGGTGCTGACTGCGACTGTGAAAGAGTTGGTCGGCATACTGAATAAGGAGTCGAATGGCTGGCAGTGAGAATTGAGGTGAGAGGAGAAGAAAAAAGATGCAATTCCGGTGGAAAATGACGGCTGAGCAGAGAAAATAGTTGAGATTGCAATCTTCTCTAGTACGTCGCGTCTTGACAGGCGGTTATCTTCAGGCTGGTAAATTAGGAATTAATTACTGATTGCCAAATTAGGGAGAAGGAGATGGACGTTCGGAATGGATTATGGGTAAACCAAAATAAATAAATAAAATTTGGACACTTTGCGGTTGTGCTGCTTGCACAACGGCATGGACAGGCCCGTGCTTACCTTTCCCCACATTTGTAACTTTTTATTCATTAGTGTAGATAAGTCTTGTTACACTAATCTGATAGTCTTGGCTAAACATAGGTGAAATTTGTTACTGTTCTGAGTATGCATTTCCTTTTTCTGTGGCAGATATGCTTTGAGTTTTGCTTGCAACTACCTAAAGTCCATATATGTGGCGAGGACACCTGAATCAAATAAAGCCATCCATGTTGTTTCAAGTGGATTGAAGGCTATTTCAACCTGGCACAACATGCGAACTCTTCAGGTAACATTAACTAAAAGTACGGAGTTTGCAATTTTCTCTGTAAGCTTCCCTCACTGATTTATATTGGTGTATGAACTAGGAATGTCGAGAAGCCTGTGGAGGACAAGGTTTGAAGACCGAAAACCGTGTTGGCCATTTGAAAGGGGAGTTTGATGTGCAGTTGACCTTTGAGGGAGACAACAACGTTCTAATGCAACAGGTAATGACAATACTTGCATTGCAATGTACATTTCATGCTGGTTTTGTACAAATTATTTTAGAGTTAACAGATATTGACAATCTGAGTGCCTTTGACTTGCATTTCGGTTCCTACATGGAAAAGGCACAACACCAATTGTACTCCCTCCATCCCTAAATGAATTCAATTTTTGAAAATTTGTCCCAAAATGAATGTCCAATTTTTGAGGAAGTTACTAATTCCTCTTCCATCATAATGGGGCTTGGTGCTTACTCAGTAAGCACATTCTCCATTAAGTGTGTTTGGGAGCCGTTGCTTGTTGGCGCTGGTTCAGACTTGTTCATCTAGTCCCAAGATGCATACTTGTTCGGTCAGCACCTGTTTTAATTTTCTTTTGACAGTGCCCCAACCTTAATGAAATAATCCAAGGAATGTCTCACTCATTACTAAAAGGTCGATCTCCATACTGTAGCTACTCCATAATGTAGCTATTAAATACTCCTTCCGTCCCTAATTGAATGACTTTTTTATTTCAAAATAAATGATATTTTGAAACTTTTTCTTCAAAAGGCTTTGTCCCTAAATGATTTTTTCTCCTTCCGTCCCTAATTGAATGACTTTTTTATTTCAAAATAAATGATATTTTGAAACTTTTTCTTCAAAAGGCTTTGTCCCTAAATGATTTTTTTTTTCAAAACATTTTCAGAGTTTATTATACTTTCGCAATACTAAAACTTTGAAAGTGAATAGCAAGAATAATTATGATTTTTTTATTTAAATATCAACCGTTTCAAAATGACTTTTAAATTCCAAATAGTCATCATTTTATTTCGTGGGAAGTATGGAGTATTTTATATCATTGTTATTTGGGCGAATTTTCCTTTTTGACTTTTTAAAATAAATACTCTCTGCGTCCCATTTGAAGCTTCTCTTTTTACCCAAATGAATGTCCTATATAAAGCTTCACCTTTTCTAAAATGACAAAAGTTTATTACTCCCATTTGAAGCTTCTCTTTTTACCCAAATGAATGTCCTATTTAAAGCTTCACCTTTTCTAAAATGGCAAAAGTTTATTACTTCAATATTATGTTATACATGCCCCACTTGTCATTCTCACACCCTTAAATTGTGGGCCTCACTTGTCAATCTGACTCACTTATTCCACTCACACCCCATTTCAAACTCACCATATTTTGAATATAAATAATGCTTCCTTAATTTTTTTGCCCCAAAATAAGGTGACGTTTTAAATGGGACGGAGGGAAGTATTAATTTTGAGATTAAATAAACTTATGTATATTTGTATAAACATTACTTAACGTGGCATTTAAAGCGTTGTTTGTCACAATTTAGTAGCTTAAGGAAATTACAATTCCTCTTCCGAAAATTACAGCTGTTAGTAAAATATACTTTTTTGAAAAACAATTCCTCTTCCGAAAATTACAGCTGTTGGTAAAATATATTTTTTTTCAAAAAAATATAAATTTTATTTTTGAATAGTTAATTAGTAATATATAAAAGAATAATTTTCGAATTAGATAAGGTGTGCGTTCAATAAAATTAGTCTATCATTCTTAACATTCCAGTTAACATTTCAATATGCAAAGGGTTATATTAGTGAATGACATTTATCAAGACTCGTTACCATTTGGTTACCAAACAAGCTTATTGATTCAGCATCGAGCATCAAGTAACCCGCTCCTAACCAATAAGCATCACATTCAGCAACAAGCATTAAATGCTTGATGCTACCAAACACACCCTTAGACTCAGGATGCAATATGGTGAGATTATTAAAGGTGGTTGTGTACTTATGTTACTAAAAATGCTCAAGTTCAACCTTTTAGCACATGTCCCCCATTTGGACCTTCATTTAGGGCTTAGTAGAAATTTACTTGTTTTCTGTAGCAAATATTGACTTGTTTCTACTAGTTTTATATTCTGACAACGTTTAAGATATGATAATTTCATGATGCCAACTGTCATGATACACAGTTGCTTATAATTGAAAGTTTTTTAATAGACTTATCTTGGATAGGATATATTTTCATAAGCTTCCACTTATATGAGCATGAACGCAGGTTAGCAAGGCACTCCTTGCGGAATTTTTGGCTGCCAAAAAGAAGAACCAACCATTCAAGGGGCTGGGGTTGGAACACATGAATGAAGCTTGCCCTGTTATCCCATCACAACTGTCAAGTTCAATACTCAGAACTGCTCAGTTCCAGGTAATTAAAGCCTTTTCCTTCATAACCGTTCTGGAAGAATATGTTTCAAATTTGAGGAACTCAGAAACTTGATTTTGCCAGACTGATATCCTCTGCTTGCGGGAAAGAGATCTATTAAATCGTTTTGTCGAGGAAGTTTCACAACGCCAAGCTCAGGGAGAAAGCAAGGAACATGTATTCACTGTGGTGAGGATGCTTCCTTAGTTCCTTATATTTGGATAAAAAATAATTTTTATATGTTGATTAAGAGTAAATTTGAACATTTTTTGGACACTCATTTTGGGACGAAGGAAGTAATTAATTTGGTTTTCCTCTCATCTATCAGAGCTATCAGCTTGCCGAAGACCTGGGCAGAGCCTTTACAGATAGAACTATCTTGCAAACCTTTATAAATGTTGAGGCAACAGAATCTGCCACCCCATTGAAGGTATTCTTCACAGTTTTCAGTCTTATATCTGCACAGGCATTTCCTTCTGACAGAGAGAGATTCACTCGTCTATTTATTTTTGTCAAATTATCAAGAAGCAAACAAACTGAATTCAAAAGGGGACAAAAATCTCATTGTTTATCAATGGCTGCCTATGTTACTTGGGGGGGGGGGGCGCGTTACAGAAGTTGCTCAAATCATATACTCCCTCCGTCCCAACATAAATGTCCCAAAATGGGTTTGGCACGGGAATTAAGGAATAAATATATATAATGTAAAAAGTGTATAGTGAAATAAATGTTGTGAGTATGAAAGTGATGTAGGAAAGAGAAAGTGGGGTAGAGAATAGTTAGTGAATATTTATTGTGAGTATGACAAGTGGGTCCCACAAATAAAAAAGTAATAAAAAACTTTCCTTTTTTGGGTTGAGATTTTAAATGAGACACCCAAAAAGGAAAATTGGGACATTTGGGCCGGGACGGAGGGAGTAGCATTCATTTCTACTTAACTATAATTATCTCTTCTAACAAACTAAACTGCATGTCTGCTAAGAAATTATTACGGGAAAGACTAAAATAACCTTCCAGTACTCCCTCCGTCCCATAATAAATGTCAAACTTTCCAGTTTGGTACGTCCCATAAACAAATGTCGCATTTCTAAATTAGGAAAAAGTCATCCATTGTGCATCCTTGTGTAAACAAATCAAATTCATCTCTTAAAAACGTTTGACAAGTCAAATGTGACATTTATTTTGAGTAGGAAAGACTATAAGATATTTATACCTAGGCAATAATATACTCCCTATGTCCCATAATAAATGTAATGCTTTTCCTTTTGTCCATCCCAAAATAAGTGTCGTGTTTCAATTTAAGGAAATGTTCTCAATGAAGTTTATCATGGTACAAGCAAGTAAAAGCTTACTCATATTGATAAATAGGCATTGTAGGTCCACCACCATTTTGCATTATACAACAACTAGAGCAAGCCCGTGTCCAAGGACACAAATTAAAAAAAAAAATAAAAATAATTTAAAGGGCAAAATGGGGAAGGGACAACTTAGTGAGGGCAAAATGGGAAATTTGACACTTGTTACTGTTCATTCAACTGTTCATGGAAGGGGTGCCATTTATACTATAGATACTATATAGATTCTTCTTATGTGCAGAGTGGTTCTCATCAGTCACTCTTTGTAACAATCTTCATGCATGAAAAACTGAAAACAAGCATTGAAAACTTTAGCTAAATGTTGATATCAATGATTTTAATATATTACAGGACATAATAGCTCTATTAAGAAACGTGTACGCGTTGACAACTATGGAAGAAGATGCATCATTCCTTCGATATGGATACCTATCTACGAGCAATGCTGCTCTTGTCAGGAAAGAAGTGGCCGTACTATGCAGTGAAATGAGACCACATGCTCTTGGATTGGTCACTTCTTTCGGCATACCGGATGCTTTCTTGAGCCCTATAGCCTTTAACTGGGTCGATGCCAATTCCTGGTCTTCTGTAAAACACTAAGATGCCTGTTGGTACAAGTTCTCTTTCCCACTTTTGCCGAAAGAAAATAAAGAGTGATTTCGCAAATAAAGAGATTGCACTTTCGGTTATAAAAGTAACTCCTTTTTTATTGTCCCTTCTCTGTTTTCACATAGGAAAATAAAATTTGGTTCAATATTGTTGTATTTTTTGTTCCAGAGACTTGCATTACGAGAAGTACTGTGCTACCCATGTTACTGTCATTAATACTTTCCGGATGCACATGGGGGTTTGGCCTGCAAGCTAGAGCTCATGGCTTCCAACCTGGAGGTCATGGGTTCGATCCCCCAGAAGTTAGAGGGAAGGCTTTCTCTCCCTAGGATTTTTCTCCTAGGCGTTTCTGTGCCTGTGTGTGTGAGAGTAGTGAAAAAAAAAAATACTGTCCGGATGATCTTAGTGTTGCCCTGAATGAAAATGTAAGATTGCTTGTATTTGTTGAAATGGTTATTTTAAGAAGGGGAAATCCAACTCCGGCGACCATCTACCTCCTCAACTCCGGCGTCCGTCTCCCCCTACTCCGGCAGTCGTCTCTCTTGCTCTCTTTTTTCTTGTCAGATCTAGATCTGCAAGAACAAACAAGACAGCACTAGAACCAAATTAGTCCAGCGCGAGTCAGAATGTATCCCCCACATTGATCAGATCCTCAATCGCGATACCCATTTCCATTTTCTCCCTAAAACCAAATCTTTTCTTTCTAAACAACCCCACCAAGTCCTTTTCCTCGATGTTGCCGGCAAGCTCTACCGTGAATTGGGCTTTTCCCGTGGCCGGAAAGTCCTTCGTTCTATCCAACGCCGTCCACTCATTTTTGAAACTTACAGACACAATGATAACAAAATGTGGTTTGGGTTTACTGAATTATTTTGGATGCAAATTGGTTCTCTTGCCTATGCGTGCGAATATATTTTTTTTCTTCCCAAAATAAATGGAAATGTACAAAATGAATATAAAAACATACAAATTTTCTTTTGAATAAAAGTAAATGTAGAACGTTTTGAACGTTTATTTTTTGTAACAATGATATTAACTATAAAATTTTAATATTCATTTTGAGACATAAGTAGTACTATATTTGATTTAAGTCATACATTTTGCACAACCGAGATCAACTTAGTTGTCGGTTGTCGGCCAGATTTGATAGCCGACTCACTTGACAAATGAAAACTGAGAACTTACTGATAAATTCTTAGTTGTTTGATCGCCGGAGTTGGTCGTAAGAGTTAGTGGTGTTATTAGTAGTTGACAACTGAAAAATTACCGATAAGTTCTCAGTTGTTTGGTCGTCGAATTTGGTAGTCGCGGGAGTTGATCGTGTTATTAGTAGTTTAGTTGACAACTTACTGATAAGTTCTCAGTTGTTTGGTTGCTGGAGTTGGTAGTCGCCGGAGTTGATCGTGTTGTTAGTGGTTTAGTTGATAATCGAAAACTTACGTACAAGTTCATCAAAGCCCGTAATGAGGTAATTTTTTTTAGTTAATAGATATCCTAACCTTATTAGTTTTTTATCCTCTTTATTGTGCCTTTCCGCATGAGAGGGATTCGTGAGTCCATTTTTTTCATTTTATTAATAAGTTCCCAGTTGTTTGGTCGTCGGAGTTTATCGTGTTCTTAATAGTTTAGTTGAAACCTGAGAATGTACTGATAAGTTAAGTTCTCAGTTGTTTGGTTTCCGTAGTTGATCGTGTTCTTAGTAGTTTAGCTGACAACTGAGAACTTACCGATAAGTTAAGTTCTCAGTTGTTTGGACGCCGAAGTTGGTGGTCGCCGGAGTTGATCGTGTTCTTAGTAGTTTAGTTGACAGGTGAGAACTTACTAATACGTTAAGTTCTCAGTTGTTTGGTCGTTAGAGAGGTAGCCGGAGTAAAAAAAATGTCGTCGGAGTTGGTGGTTGCCGGAGTAGTTGATCGGAGAAGATGGGAGGGGTGACTTAAGGTGATGGTGGTTGGATAGAAAGTTAAGTGATAAAGAGAGTAGACTTAGTAAAATAATGATAGAGGGTGGACTTAGTAAAAAAACAAAGTTTTTGACTCTGAAAATTGCTAGTACTACAACTTCAACAAAGCAACAATTAAAACAGTTAACAACTACAATTTCATATATCGTCCTCGTCTTCAAAATATGCTAAGATGTGTTTACCTGGGATTCCGACATCGATTTTACAGACTTGGTCCATCTCTTCAAAATGTATTTCTCTCGAAAGAATTCAACATCACTAATTCATCAAATATGCTAAGATGTGTTTACACGAGATTACGACGCTTTCAGACTTCTTACAAGGACAAGACACAAGATCTAAGTCCTTGTCATAAACAAGTTCACGGACTTTTCATTCTTTGTTGTTCTTTCTTTGAATATGATAAACAAAATGGTTGCCATTTTCTCTAACAAACCTTGATCCTATAGTTAAGGCTGTAACACAACTCATTCTCAAACTTGTAATATATATTATGTGTGTAAATATCAGCCATTTGCACCAACCCGTCTTGATTTATTCTAGTTTTAGCCTTTTCAATGTCATCTTTGTGATTCGCTGCCAACTGCTCGTGACATTGTCGTACAAGTCCCTTTTCAATATCATCTCTCCCTCCAATCATTTCCCGGAGCCCTGGTTTCGCAGAAGGATAGGGAGAGCGAAATCGAAGGCACCATGCGAAGAATCGATAACAAGCAGGGGCAAATCCAGGATTTTGGAATCGCGTGGGCTTGATATTTAAAAAATATTGTAAACAATAATAACAGTGAAAAATAACTCCATATATATATAAAAAAATTATATATAGTCGGTGACTTAGGTAAAAAAAAATCAAAATTCAATTCCTGTATATTCATCTTTTTATAATTAAATTTAGTATTTATCAAAAGTTTTAAATTGATAATTTGATATATTTATAAAAATTCAGATAATTAATTCAATCAAATTACCAAATTTTATTAATATAATATATTAGAAGGTTAAAATGGTAAATAAACACATTTCAAAAAATAAATTCAGATGAAAAATCAAACTATTTAAATAATTAAGAAATCAGACTTATGTTGCCTCTTAAAAATACTAAAATTTCAGATATGAAATAAGATTACATAATTTAACACTTAGAAAAACAAAAATCACCTAAAATTTTGGTAAAGTCACTATCACTTATGGGAAAATTTAAGGTCTAATTCATTGAGACCCCTCACCTCAAATCATTCTTCATAACACAACTCGAATCATTCTTCATAAAATCCAGACGAGATTCAAAAGCTCACACTATTGGAAATCGAGATCAAATTTCCATAAAACCCCAAACCTTTCGTCATTCAAGTGCAGCCCATATCAAGCATGACCGTGCTCGCTTTTTGTTGAATCTGATCCGTGCCAGAGGGTTTAGCACGGTCGTGCCTATATATGCTATGTGTCTGTGCTTGATATTTAGTGTGATGATCCTTATCAACTCTTATAATTTAAGGTATACTCCCTTCGTGTCGGGTCAATGGACACCAAAAAATTGGGCACAATAACTAAGAAAAAGGAAAGAATCTTCACTATTCCCTCCGCTCATTATCTCTCCTATATTATTTTAATACTCACAACACCATTATAATTTACTATTCCCTCCACTCATTCTCTCTCCTATTTTACTATTACATTCACAACATTCTATTCATTTTGGGCAGTCTCCAATCACGTGAGACGACCCAAAAAGGAAATAAGTCTCCATTCACCCGACACGAAGGGAGTAAGAGTTATTTTTTTCACAATTTAAACGAAACAAATTACTTTTATGTATAGATATAAGAATAATTTTAGTATTATACCTTTGGCTTTGGGTATAAGAGCAATGGGGAAAAGATACAAGTGAACGTGAGTTTATGTAAAAAACTAGTTTAACTCCCGTGCGATGCACGGACCGTTACTAATACTCAAAATAAGAAAATTAAAATAAAACAAACATAAAATTGAGTTATTTTTATATATTGTGAAAAATTTTCTTGCATACTATATTGTCAGTACAAACATCAGAGTGGTCAGTATGGAATTGAACGCATATTTTTTATGTAAAACATATTTATTGTGTATTGAACGTGATATGTGCGTAATTTGCCCACAGTATCACTTAGTTTCGCCAACGATTGGGAAAGCGTAATCAATCTAGTTATAAGTCTCCACATCTTTCTCTTCAACTGCAATTCGGAACTCTTGACTCTAGTGATATTTCAAACAAACAAATTACATGAAATGAAATTTTCAAGTATCATCAATTTTTATTTTTGAGAAGTTATTTTGTTCTTGAACCGTACTCAACTTCTACATCCCCGTTTGATTTTTACATATTTCTTTTATGTTATTGTTATATAATCATGTTTTTTTTTATCTCGAAAATTTATTAAATTTAACATTACGAAAAATTATTTCACTATCAAATAAATAAATGCTCCCTTAGTCCCATTTTAAACTTCCTTTTCTTTTAATAAAAGGTGGCCCATTTTAAGTTTAAAAAAGTACAATGAAATGTTTTTAATATTTTTATATTCAATGGTCTTATATGTCATACTCATAACAACTATTCACTAATTACTTTGTACCCAACTTTTTACACTTTATAATAAAACCATTCATCTCTTTAATACCCTAAACAATTTTTTAACGTTTAAAATATGACAAAAGTTGAAGAAAAAATTATTAATATTTCTATTATAAAATAATATTTTTTTCCCTTTATTTCCATATAAATGTAGAGATTAATAATATGACATAGAAAAATAAGAAAATACAATAAACTATAAACAAATAAGTATATAATAATATACAAATATTATCAATATTTAAAATTTATTCTAAAAAATGATGAATACTATGCAGGTTCGGGTTAAATGGGACGGTTCGAGCTACTCTCAAATTCACCCCAATCCCACCTGATTTAAAAGAAAACATTTCCAAACTCTTTTCATTAGACGCGGATCATTGCGGGTTTAAGATGAATTCAAAAATTTTATCAACCCGTTTTTTACTTACAAAATTCTTTAAATAGGGCATTATCAAGTTAAAGCACATACTAACACTGTTTTCCTAGAATAGGGTCAAAAAAAGTAATTTGATGTCGCTACTTCAAAAATTTTAGTTACTTGAGACGAAAAAAATAATTTTCCCTTCTAGTTAAAGCATATAATAATGAAATTTTTTGGAAAAAAAGGAGTATTATTTTTTGGTGATTTATTTTGAGTTGAAAGTAATATTCATTTTCGAAATGAAGAAAATAATTTTTTTGTATAATGACATTTTTTAAAGTTGACTTGAGACGGAAAATATAATATTCCGTCTTTAAATTGAAAAATGTTATATCAAATGACTTTCACAATTTTTTTATCATTAATCTAAAGTTCTTTATTAATAACCCATCATTTTGTAAAAGAGATCCATAGGAATTGTTTCTTAAATGAAACCAAGATTAATAATACATCAAATTTTGATAAAATACAAATTAAAACATAAATATTTCTAATAATTATATTTGTAGCCAATAATAAGATTTTTAATAAGATTTTTACTTTCACTAATATACTTCAACTACTCTTTAAATTAAAAAATGTTATATCAAATGACTTCCACAATTTTTTTTATCATTAATCTAAAGTTCTTTATTAATAACTCATCATTTTGTAAAAGAGATCCATAGGAATTGTTTCTTAAAAAAAAAAAAACTGAGCGAGAAGAACTTAATATAAAATATTTTGTAAAAAAAGAAACTCAATGAAAATTCATAATCATATGTTTTTCATTATTTCTACAGTACTTTTAAGAAAAAAAATTGTCCTTCTATTCAAAAATGAATATTTCTTTCATCCCATAATTAATACTACTTTCTATATCAAAAAATAAAAATAAAAATTGATTCCTTTGCCTCAAGGAATGTACTTGTCTAAAAAATTAATATTTATTTTCTGAGACGAAGAAACTAACATTATAAAAATTAATTTTTACAAAATACTACTACTTCGGCTATAGAAAAAAAAAATACTATTTTCGTCCCAATGAATATTTTATAAAATATTACTTAATTTGTTTAAAAAATTAATGTCATATTTTGAAACAAAGGCACTAACATTACAACATTTCAAAAAAGAATATACTTTCGATTCAAAATGAATAACCCAAAGATAATACAATATTTTTTATCCAAAAAAATGATCATTATTCCCTTCATCCCAATTAATATTTTAAAAACTAGTACTACTTCATTAGCCTCTGCAATTAATATTTGTAATGTTAGTGCATTCGTCTCAAAATATGACATTATTTTTTTAGGCGAATAACGTAGTATTATTTTTGTAAATGTTCATTGAGCCAAAGGAAGCAATGTTAATTTTTCTTGGACATATAAAAAAATTCTATTTTGTAAGGAAAAAAATTACTTCAATTCAAAAATGAATATTATGTTCGTCCCATAATGAATACTACTTTCTATATCAAAAGAAAATTGCTTCCTTTGACTCAAGGAATTTACTTGTCTCAAAAAATAATGATTATTTTATGACACACGAAGACACAAACATTATAAAGATTAATTTTTGCAAAATATTACTACTTCGGCTATAAAAATAAAATACCATCTTCATCCCAATAAATATTTTATAAAATATTACTTAAGTTGTTTAAAAAAGTAATGTCATATTTTGAAATGAAGGCACTAATATTACAATATTTCAAAAATGAATATTACTTTCGAATCAAAATGATTAACCCAAAAATAATACTATATTTTTTTTTCAAAAAAAAAGAGCATTATTTCCTTCAACCCAATGAATATTTTAAAAAATAATACTACTTCTTTCGCCTCTGCAATTAATATTTGTAATGTTAGTGTCTTCTTCTCAAAATATTACATTAATTTTTTAGACGAATAAAGTAGTATTATTTTTAAAATGTTTATTGAGACGAAAGAAGCAATGTTCATTTTTTTTGACATATAAAAAAATTCTACTTTTTTTTAAGAAAAAAAATTTCCTTCAATTCAAAAATGAATATTACTTTCATCCCATAATTAAAAAAAATAATGCTACATCGGGTAAAAAAATAAATTAATATATTCGTCTCAAGGAATATTTTATACAATATTACTTAATATGTTTAAAAAATTAATGTCAAATTTTGAAACGAAGGAACTAACATTACAAATAATAATTTATATTTAAAAAGTAAATTTATGATTATTATTATCATCATTTATAATAAAAAAATATACTTCACACTTAATTAATTAAAAAAAAAGATATTGAAAAATTAAAAGAAAAATAAAGAAATTTATATTTAAAAAAGAGTGTTTTTTTTGTGTCCAAATTAAATGAAATTAGTCTCTAATTAAAGAGGAAAAAAAATTATGAATTTTGGTGTAAAAATATTTAAAAAAAAAAAAATTTATAAAATAATTGAGGTAAAAAAAAGGGGATGAAAAAAAAAATTCCGAAAATAAACTGCCCAATCATAGTGCGACACGTGTCGCGATATTAAAAAAAAAAGGAAAAAACGTTACGAGTACACGCGCCTCTGTCGGCGTGCGTGACGCACGCGCCCAATGACAGCGTGCCACGTGTTTCTCAGCGTTGATAATTGCGAATTTGCCACCGCGTGAAATTACTAAATTGCCCCTGATTTGGGCGGGAGTTTGACAATCCTCCTTTTATATATACTAGTGTAACTCCCGTGCGATGCACGGCGTGATCAAATATTTTTATTAAATAGCCAAATTTATATTAAAATATTACTGCATGATAAAATAAATATTTTTAAGTAAATAAATTTGAGAAATTATCATTTAAATTTAATAGTGATAAAATAAATATGAGAAATTTTCTTTTAAATATAATGATGATCAAACTCAATATGATAAATTTAATTTCACAACAAAAAAAAATTATTTAAGTAAATAAATAATTTTTTATTCAAGTAAGTAAATAAATATAAGAAAGTTAATATTAAAAAAATAAAAGATCGAAATCGAAACAAATACAAAAGGAAATAGCGATGTTTGTATACATTGTAAAACAATTCTTTGAAAACTATATTGTCAGTAAAAATATCAGATTGAAGGTCACTAAAATAAATATAGTGTTACATCCGTGCGATGCACGAAAAGTTATTGATGCTTAAAACGACGGAAATTAAATAAAATGATTGCAACTCTATATATGCATAGATGTTAATATAAAAAGATAAAGTAATAAATTGTTAACTTCACATCTTTCCCCCTCCCATACCCCTACCCTCAACCACCTATCACAAATTCATCTATCTCCCTAAAATTTGCAAATGTCTCTTTTATCTCACTTATTTATTAGTGAAAAATTATATCCACATTTTGTTAACAATTTTTTTTTATCAAACTACAAATCATTTGCATTCACAATAATATAATAGATGACACTCCACAAACGTAGAAAACTCAACTCAAACATCAATAGTAGTTCTATCTTTTAACTTACAAAAAAAAATTATTCCAATCAAAAGGAAAAAAAAAACATCTCCTAATAAACTTTATCTTCTTTATATATGTACAGAGTAATCTCATTTCACCCCTAAAATATTTCATATCTCTTCCCACTTAATCAATTATACATACATAATTAGCTTAATCATTTGAAAGAAAAATATATTATGTATAAATCTAATAGTGACATAATTAAATAAATGAATAAATATGTTTTTATTTTAAATGATTGAAACTCTATATACGTAAAGATATTTAATTTGAAGTCTATATACGTATGTCACAATTTCAGAAAAACATTCTTTCATCAATGTAACAACCAAATAATTAAATTTGTAAACAAAAAAATAAATATCATTTCCCGATATTCGTCTTTATAAATACACAATTTTTTGAGACGGATAGAAAAATAGACAAATTTATTACTACTTTATTTACTATGATTCAAAGATTTTTTTTTAAAATTACATAACTTGTTTGATGTATCGAACTAAAATAAACCCAATAACCATAATACCCCTTTCAACTCATCATCCTATACCCCACCACTTTTATTTTATTTTATATATTCTTTATTTTTATAATTAGTAAAATTATTATTATTATTATCATTATCATATAAATAAAAAAAATACTTCACACTTAATTAATTTTCATTAAAAAGATATTGAAAAATTAAAAAGGATAATTAAGAAATTTATAATAAAAAAGAGGGTTTTTTTTTCTGTCTCCAAATCAAATGAAAATAGTCTCTATTTATAGAGATTTTTTTTATGAATTTTGGTGTAAATTTTTTTTAAAAAAAATAATTTATTATAAAATAATTGAGTTAAAAAAAGCGGATAAAAAAAATCTGAAATAAAACCGGCTAATCAGAGATCGCCATTTGTCACAATAAAAAATAAATAAAAAAAAGGCCTGCGTACACGCGCCTCTGTCAGCGCGTGTACAACACGCGCCAATTTCTTGCCCACTCAGAGCCTGTCACGTCGAATTTTCTTAATATATCTTCAATTATGCCACACTGTGAAATTTTTAGTACCCCATTGTAATTGTATGTCTATTATCAATAGGAGTAACTATCTCCATTTAGCATAATTTCCAAACCCAACATCAAATGTAAAAGAAAACAATATTATATAAGTACATGCATTAAAAGAAAAAAATAAGAGGAAAAAATTATAAAAATTTGAAAAAAATAAATCAGATTTATTAACATTAACTCATCATGAACATAATTATGATATTTATTATCAATTTAACTTATTTAATTTTGAGAAGAGAAATCAAAATCCTAAAAATACTATCAATTGTGTCAAATGAAAAAAAAATCTCCAAACCCTCCACTCCCTCATCAAACCAAACCCACTTCTTCGTCTTCCTCTTTGAAAATACCAATTTATGCTATCTATATTTCTTAAAATATTGACACACTTCAATCAAAATTTTAAAAATGATGGTCATCTTTCCCGATATTCGTCTTTATAAATATACAATTTTTTGAGACGGATAGAAAAACCAACAAATTTATTAATACTTTATTTAGTATGCTTCAAATATTTTTTTAAATAAAATAAATAAATTATTTGATGTATCGAACTAAAATAAAGCCAATAACCATATTACCCTTTCCAATTCATCATCCTATATCCCACCACTTTTATTTTATTTTATATTTTATATTTTTATGATTAGTAAAATTATTATTACTATTATCATTTATAATTAAAAAAAATACTTCACACGTTATTAATTTTAACTAAAAGATATTGAAAAATTAAAAAAGAAAATTAACAAAGTATAATTAAGAAATTTATATTTAAAAAAGAGGGTTTTTTTTTCTATTTCCAAATCAAATGAAAATAGTTTCTATTTATAGAGATTTTTTTTTTTTTTTTAGAATTTTGATGTAAAAAAAATTAACTTTTTTTATTATAAAATAATTAAGGTCAAAGAAATTGGATTAAAAAAAAAATCTGAAAACCTACCGATCAATGAACGGGTGACATATGAATTTTCAATTATTTTCAATTCTGCCATGAATAGAAATCACCAAATTGCCCTTTAATGAGCTGGCGACACTTGTCCAAAATGTAAAAAAAAAAGAAACAAAAAAGAAAATTTGGCTTCAACGCGTGCCATGTCGGGCGTGTATAACATGCGCTAGAATTCAATCACTCACAGTCTTCCACGTGTACTTTCAGTCACAATATCTTCAATTTTATCACAATGTGAAATTACTTATATACCCTTGACTTTTGGGGGGGGGGGAAAGCAAGACTATCTTGCTTTTATACATAGATAGAAGATATAGATTTTATAGCGTTTAAACTTTTATAACTTTTAGAGAGTTACTATTTAAACCCCCAAAAACTATGAGTATACCCCATTACTAATATCACCCCAAATAAATTACACACACCCCTTTACTTTCCCTTTATACCCTTCCATCCACCCACTCACCCACACCCATTTCATTTACAGCCGAGAGAGAGAGAGAGAGAGAGAGAGAGAGAGAGAGAGAGAGAGAGAGAAGAAGAAGAAGAAGAAGATTTAGGGAAGGAAACTGGTTTGGGTGAGGTCGCCGGCCGGAGGGAGAGGGGGTGGGTTAGTTTATTCCCTCAAAAAATCACCCAACCATGTCATCTATGAAAAAATAGGGGTCGGCCGCTACCCGCCGACTCCGACGGAAAAAGTCGGCCACCACCTGCCGACTTTGGGCTTAAAAGTCGGCCACATCCGTGGATCACAGGAAAAGTCGGCCACCACCGATTGGGAAAAAGTCATCCACCGTTGGCCGACCCTTGTTTTTCATAAAATTCACCTATTTTTTTTGAAATTATAGTTCAAAAATCATTTGTATGAGCTAAATAAGTCATATACCTAAAAGAAATTATAATCTTTATTGAAATTATACTCTAAAATTTATATACATAATTTTTTTTAAAAAATATATATATTCAAGACAAGATTAAAATGAGCAAATAATTTTTGGAGTATAATTTCAAAAAAAATTATATGACTTATTTAGCTCATGCAAATGATTTTTGTAGTATAATTTCAAAAAAATTAGGTGAATTTTATGAAAAAAACAAGGGGTCGACCAGTGGTGGACGACTTTTTATTAAAAAGTCATCCGGGTATGGTGGAAAAAATTACAAAAAGTCGGTCGGGTGTGGTTGACTTTTTTCCCAGAATCGGACGGTAGTGGCCGACTTTTAAGCCTAAAGTCGTCCGGGTATGGTCGACTTTTAAGCCCAAAGTCGGCAGGTGATGGCCGACTCTGATAATTTCCGTTTTTTTGAATTAAAAAAAAATGTTAAAATTTTGAGAATGAGATTTTTTTTTTATAGAGAGAGAAAGTAAGGGGCTGAAAATGGGGGTTGGGGGGGGAGAGTGGTGAATGGAGTGAATGGGAGAAGATGAACAAAGGGGTAAAAAAGTAATTAATCTTAATGACATTTTTACAATATTTTCATTTGAGTTTTACTAATAGTTTTTTGGGGTTTAAATAGTAACTCTCTAACTTTTATATCTCGTCCGTAGATACGGGCTACTAGGCCCAAAATTCAAGGACCCGATTAAATGATTTAACTAGGCCCATATTTCACCGTACCCGCCCTGAAAGGGAGAGCGTAATAGAGAGAAAGACACAGTAACTAATAAGGGCAAAGAGTCTCTCGCACAGAGCAAAAAGAGGGCCTGACGGAGAATCGAATTCTAAAAAGCCGCAGAAGGAAAACAGGGAGGTCCGCCCGCCGGAGAGATTCTTTCGAGCTACAGTACATTTTTAGGGCTGACGAATTGAGAATGTCGAAAGAGGGTTGAAGTTGAAGTTGATCGCGTGCATGCTAGCAGATTGAGGGGAAGTGAAGACAGGTAAAATTCTCTCTTCAATTCTTCTCCTTGTGTCGGAGGTGGCTCGAATTGATTAAAGCTCATTTGATTCGGCTCATTCATATATAAGGGAAAACTATAAACTCTATAGAGCCCTAGTCTGAAAATCCGTTTCATTTATGTACGCTCCATGAATGAGACTGAAATTCATTTAGGAATGCTCGAAAAGCTCGGAAAATTAAGTTAGTTTGGCACAGAGCTAGTAATTAAACTGTACCAGTTACTCCCTCCGTCCCACAAATGTATGCACTTTTTGTGCCGGTGCGGGAATTATGGTAAAAGGCGATAAAGGTGAAGTGTTGTGAGGGTAAAAGTAAAATAGGAGAGAGAATGAGCGGAGAGAATAGTAAATTTGAAAAGTGTTGTGAGTAGAGAGAAGTGGGTCTCATTTCCATTTTAGGAGAGTGCAGATTATTGTGGGACGTCTAAAAGGGGTCTTTTTGCATATTATCGTGGGACGGAGGAAGTATATCGTATGCTGAAATGCGAAGACTCGCTTTAGTTCTGTTCTGTTCTGTTTTTTTTTTTTTTTTTTTTTGATGAAGAAACTTATGATTGCTATTCTGATAGAAATGGCTGCGACTCCGGCCAATGTCGAGCTGCAGGCAGCAAACTTTCTGCATAAACTTATTCAGGATTCTAAGGACGAGCCTACAAAGTTGGCTACAAAGCTTTATGTGGTGGGTCTTTGTTTTTTTTTTTTTTTTTTTTTTTAATTTTAACTCGATATTATAGTACTAGTTATCCTTGCATTTTTAACCTAAGGGGGAAGGGGTATGTCTTTTAATGGTTGTTTGTTGGGTTATCAGATTTTGCAGCACATGAGATCAAATGGGAAGGAGAACTCAATGCCCTACCAAGTTATATCAAGGTAAACTTTGTGGAAGCCCATCCAACTTTTGGTCCATATTGGCATATTAGAAATATCTGAAGCATCTTTTGTGATCGCACTTTTGCTTCTCACTGGAAGTAGAATATTTTCCGATGATTTTTAGACCCATTGTTACACATGTGGTGGTCAATTACGTTTCTAGATTGTTTCATAGTTACTGATAATCAAGCAGATGAATACTATGTCTCAATTTATTTGTTTATGTGATAATCCTTTCTTTGTTTTATTATGTTACTTAATAGCAATGGCATTGTTGATTGAGAAACCAACTAACATAATTAACACTATACTTCATTGTGAAATGTCATCTTGAAAACATAATTCACGGGACAAATTGAATACGAAAGTAAAGTGTTACGCTCTCATGACTTAAATTGATTGGGTAAATGGGTCGTTATATGTTTGAGTGGGGAAAGAGGAAATAGATATTCTAATACACCATCATTTATTTTCTGGAAAATGTTATAGGTTTAAGCTGAATAATAACCACAGTATTACAGCAACTACTGGCTTGCGGGTCTGCTCTTCTTCGATATCCTTCCCATATCTGCTATTCCCTAGATTTTGACTTTCTTATTGTAGGGCCATGGAGACTGTCATCAATCAGCATAGACTCAATATTGAGTCTTTAATGTCATCACGCCTTCCTTTGGCAAGTGGAACTCAAGTTGTAGATTCTTCTGCATCACAAGTTGCCGGTAAAATCACATCTAATGCCTTAGTTTCTTTTAAGAATCATTCACAAGATTGAATTATTGCCTGAACTACATAGTTTCTCCAGTAACGTGGAAGGATATTATGGTACTGCAGGTTCTTCGCAGAGAGCTGAAGTTGAGAAGGATTCCAAAGAAAACTTTGCTGCTGATGAATCGGCTAAAATTGGCACATATTCAAGCAGGCCACCTGTTGGTCCAAGCAGTTCAGGACATGATATTTATCAAGGATCTATAAGCCATCTGAATGGTAGACCTTTGACCCTGAATCTCTAATTAATTTCATGCATAAATCTGGGCGAATTTATACAGTAAGTAGATGCTGAGTTTTGGGTGTCCAGTTCTACAGTAATCTTTAGCATGATGCTTTCTGTGGCTTGTGTATCCTGTTTTATGCATTTGCTTCATCATGCCTCAACAATAACTGCGTGTTTAGACCAGGAAGTCCATTCAATTTCTTCACTAGCTCTTGAACAGCTCAACCAGCCAAAGGTAGTGGTATCAGGGGCGGACCCACCATGTGCCGAGCGGTGCGACGGCACCCACTGGATATTAGAAAATAACTTTTATTAAAAAATTTACCCTTAATTAATGGTAATATAATTAAATGTGCGACATTGTAGACAGAATGTCGTTGCAGCTTGGTTGGTAAGGTTTCTAATTTTCTAGCAATGACTAGAATTCAGATCACCTTTTCGACATTATTGTTTTATTTAATTTTAGCCTCTAATATGATAAGTGAACTCCTTTTCAAAGTCTCACTTGAATTATTAAATATCCCATTAATATCATAAATAGTTTTAATTTATTAAACAAATTATTTTTCATTTTAGCCTCTAATTATTTTTTCCTTAAAAAAGCAAATATTTTTTTGCCTTTATTATGATAAACGGGTTTTGTTAAAAAGATATCTTTAGCTTTTTTTGGTACAAAGATATCTTTAACTTGGATTCTTTGACCATCACTTTAACTGATATAAATATTTTTATTTAATATAATTTTTTTTTTCATCATTTATTGTTTGTAAAAAAAGTTTGAATCATACAAGAAATAATTACTCTTTTAAGAATAATTTCATAAAATGCTTCCTAAAATAATGTCATTATTAAAGCATCAATAAAATAAATATTAGTTTTTTATTTCTTTATGACATAGACTTACTATTTCCAAGTAAAATACCAATAAGAAGAAAATGATGTTTTCTTTTATTTAAGCAGAAGAAAATGGTGGGTAGCCGATGTTTAAACAAAGCCTATGTTTTAAAAAAAATATTCTTCATTTTCATGTTTGATTTTCCGATTTGTGTATTATTGGTTAAAAATTGTGAATAAGTAAAGCAATTTTTTTTGGGCACCCACTGGATGTGATTTCTGGGTCCGCCACTGAGTGGTATGCTTTATTGGGAGGAAACTAAGGAAATTGATAGTAGGAAAGGCATTAGTAAAATAAAATTGGGCTTATTTAAGTTTCACCATAACACATGTGCACTGGCCGTAAGAAATAGCAAACAGCCGACTGAGTCTCAACCAATTATTGGGCAGTGAACAAGTCAAACCACTTCTAACTTCTCCGGTGAAGGCTATGACCTTTCTCCTGTTTGATATGGTTTATTAGTAGTTGAATTAGAACCATGTGTGCCTGGGATAACATCACGAGATTATGGCTTGCTAAGTAGAGAGTGAACTTTAAAACAGTGGCGGAGCCACAACCTTGCTTATGGAGGCAGCTTGCCCCCATTTTATTTACAAAAACAAAAAATAGTAGTGCATTTTTGGTAAAATATTATTAAGGGTTTTAATGCAAAATACCCCATTTATGTCAAAACCACAGATACCAGGAACACTCATCCCCCCTCGCCACACGTCCCGGATCGCGGTGCGTTTGCGTCTCAATTCGCCAGGCACGCGACCCAATTCGTTAAAAGCGTTGTAACAGAAAAAAGAAAAGAAACGGACCTTCCAATCGCTGGCGTTCGATCTGGGTACTTTCCCGACTTTGTTAAACCCTTCAATCTTCAATTTCGACTTCGCTAAACCCTTCAATCATTCATTGTCAGAAATCTTCAATTTTGACTTTGCTAAAAACTTCAATCATTGTCGAGCAGGAGGCGTTGCGGAATTGATAAGGAGTGGAGAATTAAGGTGTATCTGGACTGGACTATGGAGAAAGAGTCCTGAATTGAAAGCGTTTTGATAAGAACGAAAGAAGCCGACCTAAACTACGGAGAAAAAAATCGATCGTACAACCCTAGTAAAAGGGTGTTTTTAACCAAACCCTCATTTTTTAACAAAACCCACCAATTGTACAACAACCCTTTCAAGAATAAAAGTGTGTTTAAATAATTTAAAAGTGTAAATAGCAAATTTCTTTCAAAATCAGCTTTTTTTTTTCCTTGGTTGATTTGAAATCCCTTTTATAAGCTAAGGGCTCGTTTGGTAGCCGGATAAATATAGACAGTATTATTAGTGAGGTGCTTATTAATCCCCTCACTAATAATGAAGGGTATTAATAATCCTAGTTTAAGAAACAAGGTGACGTTTGGTTGCAACAGGATTATCATAAGGGATAACTATTTGTTCCAAGATTACCCTAACCTACAATTAGACGTCCCATTTCGCTCCGAGCACACACCAGATGAATGTTTTATCTCTATACGTAATTTGCAATAAAGCAGGTGAAGATTTTAACCTACTCCATATATATCAACTTGAAATTGCCAATTGTAAAACGTAATAATTGGATCCAAATTATCACCATTTGAATTGAAACAAAAAACTTCCCCAACCTCATGCCTTCAGTAGTTTATATCTTTTCATGAATAAAAGCTTCAAAGACTAACTAGAAAATTCATTATTACTGTCAAATCCCTAAATCTCCATTTGAAATTTATTGTGAAAATGAAAATTAAAAAAGAAGAAGAAGATTATTCAGACTAGAAAATAAAAGAAAGGATGTGGATGAAAGACTTATGTAGAATGATTCATTGAAACAATGATGATGAGAAACTGATGTATCATTCAGAATGATTCATTGCAAAGCGTTGATTTAACCATGAAAAAAGAGTCCGGCCAGGGTCAAATTTATGGAACGGCCGATAATAATTCAACGCCCTAAGTTTTCATGTAGTTATGCAGGGTATTTTTGGAATAAAAACTTAATCCTTGTGTTTTCTTAGAAGGGGATTAGTAATACCACCCGTAATTAGGGATAAATAGTACGGGTCTTAAGACCTAATCTGCTACAAGCGGATAATTAAGCCCACCTCTTAAAAGCCTACCAAACAACCTATGTGCGGGATTGTTAATCCAACCCCGAAGTAATACACCGTACCAAACGGCCTCTAATTTCCTATTTCTTTTTTAAACCAGTTTCCTATCCCTCTGTTCCCGAGATTAGCTTTATATACCAGTATCTTTGACATTTTGAATATATATATGTATATGTCTATATATATAATCTGTATATATTATGTTGTGGCGACACGAATTACTTTCAAAAGCGTTCCGCGCTCCCAATAAAAGCGTACCACGTTCCCTATATGTATATATCTATATATATATACTCTGTATATATTATGTAGTGGCGACCCGAATTACTTTCAAAAGCATTCCGCGTTCCCAATAAAAGCGTACCACGTTCCCAACTGACTTATCCATTGATCCTACCCCTAGCGTACCCAAATTTTAAAAAGTCACGTTCCTCCTTCCTGTTCCCATCCCACGTTCCTGGTAACTATGGTCAACAATACATGATTTTTTTCCCCTTTTAGCTAGTGCAATTTCATGATAATGATCCCCCCTATAAAAGAATTCTGGATCTGTTGCTCTATTAAAAGGAACCAAAATAATTGTGAGTTAAACCTTTTTGATCAGTGAGTCAACAAGACTCAAAATGCATGTTCCAGTAGGTGAAGTTGAGTGGGTGGATCAGTCCTTTGTAAAGCCAAAGGCTATGGTAATATAAAAATCTGCACATGTGAAGGTCTAGGAGGTACAAGGTATGAGTAATTGGAAAGGAGGCTTACGCTGGGAAATATCATCAGCTGGTTAAGGAGACTTTAAGTTTGTTTGTTTTTTTTTTGATATGAAAAGAAATTTGTTTGATAAAAGAAGAATTTACAAGTAACAGACAAGATGTCTGTCTAGATACAAAAAGAAAGCAAAACAGCAAACCAAACAAAGATTTACATATCACAACTCAATCTCGCCTCAAATCGGAAATAGATACTCCCCGAAAAGCACCATTAGCCGATTTCCAAAGAGAAGCTAAAGAGACCACTCGCTCCAATCATAAAACGTTGGAAGATATTTGTTACGAAGAATCCCGTTGTTGCTCTCCATCCACAACCGCCAAAGATAGCAAAAATCCCGCATTCCCATAACTAAACTACATCCTGTTTCTCTCTCTCTTTTTTTTTCCTTTTCCAAATTCTCTACCCACTTATTTATTTTTTTAAATTTCTTTTTAGATTTCACATTTTTTTTTATCATATCTCCTTTTTTTCCTTCACCTCTTTCATTGGCAAGCTCATATGCCTATTTATGTTAGCCGACCCCACATCATTTTTGGACTAAGCCTTTGCTATTCATCATCTCGAAGATCCGATTCCGAAGATACCAAGCAACTAAACAGCAGAGTAAAAGATTATCATGCTAGATTCACTTCAAGGTGGTCAGAGCCGATGATTATCGTTGGTTTTAAGTTTATTAAGCACTACGGTTCACATAAGTCCACATAAAGGCCCACATCTTAAAAGGAGTTTTGGACTTCCAAAGAAAAGAAATAAGGGGAAATGGGGAAGGATCGGGGCTTTGAATCAGGAATTCTCAAAAAGATTTACAAGAGTTTTTACCTCATCCATCAATGACTCAAATTCTGGTATCCTGATTGAGAGACAACCAACCTAACACAAGATAAAAAAAATGATAAGTGCACCTACCTCATCAACTTCGCGATCATTAAGATTGTGAAAGAAATGAACCCATGAAATTTAAGGTTATATTGTGTTGCCGTAAAATTGTGTACCCGCTAATTATTAGAATTGGGCCATCATTCTCTTAAAAGGCTTTGTTAAGGAGTGAGGTTATTCAATCTTATAATGTGGATAATTTATTTTCTCCAAGTTGGTGTGGGACAAATGGGGTTCTAACATGCCCCCTCACGTGTAGGCCGGCATGACCATCGACTCTACACGTGACCATTAATACGCCGGCATAACTATCGGCTCAAACCCATCATGGGTAAACAACTCCATCATCAACTTGGATCATCTCTGATACCATATTAGAATTGGGCCATCATCCCCTTAAAAGGCCTTGTTAATGGGTGAGGTTATCCAATCTTATATAGTGGATATTTTATTTTCTCCAAGGTGATGTGGGACAAATGGGGTTCTAACACTAATCAGTTAATTAGGTATGAGTAATAGCAGGATAGGACAACTAGTCTTATTTTCTTTGTCGGCAAGTATATCATTAAGCTTAGATGATTTTTGACGCTGATAGGCTCTTTGCATATGGAAGTCTGGGAAGCTACCGAATGGAGTAGTCACAAGTTTAGTAGAAAAAACTTACCAAGTCGAACTTCAGAAATATGGGGCTGGATGATCATCAATATTTTTTCCTTCTCAGATCTCAGTTATGGCCAAAAAAGAAGAGACCAGCGTCACTTTTATGATGGGACAGCTGTTGGTGCCATATATCAATCTATTTTGTGCCTTTGCATATAGCTCACATAATGAGTCTCAAAGCTGTACTTTATCTTGTTTCTTGGCTTCTCCGTTCATCACTTACTCTTTCTTTTTCTGGAAATACCATCGCTGTCTTCTTTTTGGGAAAGTATTTATTATCTATCTTTGAAGACCGTAGCAAGAGAGAATTGATACATCACATAGCTTTTTCAGTTACAAAGTGTTGCAATACTAATCTATTTCCTCTTTTGAAACACGATGTTTGTTTTGGGATGGACCAAAAAGAAAAACACGACTTTTATTTGGATGGATGGAGTACTTAGAAAAAAATTTGATCATCCCAAATTGTCATTGATGTCGTGGACCAAAGGGATTGAAGAAATTTTGAACTCGATCAGAACCAATCTGGTCTAAAAGTTTTATAGGAAACAAAATGTGTGTTCACGCATGCATGTTTGATATACTGTTGGTTAAGCTGATAAAGCTGTATTGGTTGATGATTGAGTTTGTTTCATAAAACCAGTTCACTTTTTTCTTTTAACTTTCAACCAAAATTTCAGGTGCTTCTAACAATATTCATGGAGGAAATCTTGGTGCTTCGGGTTCATATGCATTAATAGAACAAGGGATTCCAGTTCAGATGCAGGCCAGTAGTTCCTGTGACAATCATGGTGTGGGGCCAAAAATGGTAAATGATAGAAGAGTGGAAGCTTTTCTTACCCCAATCTCAAGTGAACATTCTTCTAGTAAAGGCAAAACTGGAAACATAGTGGATCAGGAAGGAGGCTATCACAATACCACTGCAGTTGCAAATAAGACAATTCAGGTACATCAATGATTTGGCTATATCAGGATGTGATCTCAAATTGATAGGATCTATTCTTGTTTCTGTTGTGGTTTTATCAGTCCGAGTGAATAAGATCACAGAATCATTATGGTAAATCTGTTTTGTAATACTTGTTCTTTGCTACCAAAAGTCTACATATCAATTAATTGTAAATTGGACCTTAATATGTGTTCAGCCTGTATAATTCCACTGGAAGACA
This sequence comes from Adenophora triphylla var. japonica, assembly GCA_022495995.1. Classification (NCBI taxonomy): domain Eukaryota; kingdom Viridiplantae; phylum Streptophyta; class Magnoliopsida; order Asterales; family Campanulaceae; genus Adenophora; species Adenophora triphylla. The sequence continues at coordinate 315,935 of JAFEMH010001010.1, forward strand.
AAAAAGTCTTTCAAGGATAATGGGACATCTCATGGAGGAAGGGTAGGGAAGGATATGATAACCACCTACATCAAGCTGAATAACATGAATGTGATTAAAGAGAACTGAGACAGATACTTCTGATCTCTGTGTATGCAGATATTTTCTTAGGTGCATGAGTCAATTTACTTCAGTAGACTGTATTTGAATTTCTTCGATTACGTTTATGTGCAGAACTAAAAATGCTATCTAATATTGAATTTTTCATCTTGATTACTGAGAGTAACATACTTGCAGCCCCCCTTTTCAAAGATTGAAGAAAGGATGCAGCGCCCTTCATAGTATTTTCTAGTGTCTCCGTGACTTGTATAACGGCTGAGTCCTGCTACTTTATAACCAGTCCAGCAACCCTTTAAAATTAATGGGTTAGTTTCTTCGATCTGTAAACCATGCAAGTGAAACCAGTTAAATCCATGAACTCTTTGTCCTCTGTACCTGATTATGGAGAACAACCGTTCTGAAATGTGTCTCGTTGAGCCTCGGTTTGTGCTATGAAGACATGCCTAGACACCCACAGTGTGTGCTATTCAGATAGCCAGCTGTTATCCCCTTCCAATCCAGCAGACTGTTTCATACTTACACAGACAATATCAAGTCTGTCACGTGCTCAAGCCTAAGTATGTAAACAAATTTTGTGCAATAAACAACTTTTGACCAGCAAATCTAATGCTGCCTCGGTGACATCGTTTGGAACTTACTTGCATCAGGACAATAAACACCAAAATTCTGTAATTGATGCTATTTATTATTTTAATTGTGGTCTTCCTTTTCTTTCTTTTATTGCTTGCGTCATTACAATATTTAGTTACTGTGGGTTTTTTTCTTTTTCTTTTCATGTTGAGTAAGTTAATTATCTAGTTACGAGTATTTAATTAGTTCCTTGATATTTATTGTGATAGGGTGGCATGTCAAACATTGTTTTAGAAACTACCGTGCTTAGAAATGATGGTTCGAGAGATTTACAAGCTCCTACAGCGACTAGCATGCCTTTCAAGGAGCATCATCTTAAACAACTCAGAGCCCAGTGCTTTGTGTTTTTGGCATTTAGGTACTCTGGAAATATGCTTCTCTTGGCATTTGTGGCATCTTTCGGATTATGAAATATCCAGGTTATGGTCGTTTCATTTTCACCCCAAGTAATTTTCTGGTGCAGGAACGGTTTGATGCCGAAAAAATTGCACCTTGACATTGCATTAGGAAACTCCTTTCCTAAAGAAGGTAAACTAATCCTGCCCATGTTCACATAATATATAGGAGATCAATTTTGAACTTTAATTGCCATGAAAAGCAATTGTTTTCAGGCATTTGCAACGCCTACCAACATAATCCCTTTTGTGGATTTTTTGGGGAGATGTGGCTGGGTAATTAACACTTTTGGGCTTTTAGTTTACTTTCCTTCGATTTCCTCAGCTCTAGGCCTTTTGCTTCTTTTGTAAGGGTTCGCCCCCTTGGCGAAATATTCAATGCACATACTCCCTCCGTCCCACTAAGAGCTTCACCATTTTTCCTTGGCACAAGAATTAAGGAAAATGATGAGTGGGAAAAGGGTTGTGAGAGGGAAGAAGTAAGTGGATATGACAAGTGGGGCCCACAATGTAAATGTATGAGAGGAAAAAGTGGGTGAGATTGACAAGTGGGGTCCACAATTTAAGTGTGTGAGAGGGACAAGTGGGGTTTGAATAATAAAATACTAATAATTTTTTTGCCATTTTAGGAAAGGTGAAGCTTGTAATGTGACACCCTTTTGGGTAAAAGATGAAGCTTTAGTTGAGACGGAGGGAGTATTTACTTATCAGAAAAAACATACAAGGTTTTCCTGTGGTTATTCCTTCTGTGCTTAATAAGGTCAACTTCAGACAATTTTGGTAGATTCTTAGAAAGGGAATATGTTTATTTGAATCAATAGGAAAGGTGTACCTTTTTCTGTGGTAGGGGGTGGGGGTACGGGGTAGGGGAAGAGATACTTCATACACTTGTATATACACTTGTTTAGCTATTTAATTAATTGTTAGTTATGATGCCCAATGCAGATGGATCTAGCAAAGATCTCATGGACCGGAAACGGAAAGAGCAATCGTTTGATGTTCCAAGCGGCATTCCTGAAGTCACAAATCCTTTTGGAAGACTTGTCAATGATAGGGAGGCTGACAGGACTGGTCCAGGTTCCTCAGCTACGGTGTTGCTCTCAGAGGCAAACCTTGTGAAAGAAGTGGAGGAACGAAGAAGGATCGGTGAGAAGAATGACACAAATTCTGGTGCTGATTGTCAGGGAGAGGAGAGGAGAGATCTTCCAATGGCAAGAAAACCCGATACAGAAATGCAAAGCTTGGAAGTAAATGAGCTGCATGTATCTTCTAATTTATTGGGAAAAGGTGGTGAGACTTGTAGTACTAGACCTTACTCACTAATGTGCCATAGCTTTGTAATTATATAAAACGATCATGCCTTATTAAATTTCTTTCTTAAGTTTTGGAGTGGTTAAATTTGAGTTTAAATGGGCTTTGTAGTACATTGTAGTTTTAGAATCTTATTCTGCTATTTGCTGTAGCTGGACTCAGATTATCGAAAAGTGTCCCTACTTAAAATGGTTTCTAGTGTATACCCACTGAAGAGTTAAATTATCTTTTATATCAGGAGCTGATCAAGAAAAAGAAGATACTCTGGAATCAACTCATCTCCCCCCTTCTCCAAAGTATACTACATCGGAGAAGTGGATCATGGATCGACAAAAAAGAAAAAATGTTATAGACCAAAACTGGGCAGTTAAACAGCAAAAATTGGAGCAACAAATCACTGCTTCTTCTGAGAAGTTGAAGGTTTGTTGCTGACTTAAATTTATTACTTGATCCTGTGTTAGATTTATTGTCTTCATGAACTGCATTCTAGGGTTTCTCTTCAAGATGCCTAAACAAATTTAGAAATCCTTTCGTTAAGTTGTAGAATCAAAGGATTTATGATCTTGAAGTTTAATACCTTTGTCATTTTGTTTTGATCAATGTGATAACCCTGAGTGGAATTCTTCGTTGACTTCCAACTCCAAATATGGGGATGGCTCCAGTGAGATGTAACATTTCTTAACAATGTTCATCTGCTTATTTTGGCATTAGCGGGTTTAAAATAGGATATGATCCCCTTATTAATTGCTTACTCAAGATATGGTTACTGTCATGAAAAGCATGTTGAACACTATCTTCTTTAGAGAGGATGGCGTCATTTTAAGTAATTAGCTTGCTGTTGGTCTCTGCAAATAAACAAAACGTAGTTGATATAAAAATGAATGTGTACGGGTAGATTTTACATCATCTGATTCTCTTCCATGTAATTATTGGTATATAATGTACTAGGCCTTTGCTAGAGATAAAAATCAACTTGAAGTGATTTACTTGACCAATTTTTGAGACAGTTGATATAAGTTTTAAGGCAATGTTAATGAACTATCTGGTACTGAACCTACGTTAAAGATTTTCTAAGAGTAAAATTTTCTCTTCACTGCATCCTATAACGTCCTATATTTGTTTTATGAAGTTGCTTTGGTTGCACAAAGGATCTGAAATTTAGGTTGTTCCCTAGCTTTGTACCAATGGCTATGCCTATTCATATTACTTGATATTCAAGAGCAATCTGTGAAAAGACTATTTATTTGTTCAGGACATTACTGCTATTAAGTATTGATGGCATATGACCAGCAGTTGACTTGACAAATTGCTACTGAACTTTTAAGTTTTAACTTCATAAATCCTTTTGAGGCTTATCGGATTAAGAAATGCAGTCATTTTTATTTTATTTTTATCCTTTCATAATTTATTCTCATGGAAGGATGAAAAACCAGTGTTCAACTGCTTAGGTCTCGGCCATGTATTGGTTGCGAGAGGTCTGCTAGATGTAGTTTGCAGCCTATTACCACAAGACGTAAGGATGCTCGGGGCAAGTCTGTTAATACCAGCTTACAATGGAATAACCATATCACTCGACTAGGCTCACTGTTTGTTTATTTGAACTGACCTTTGCATGAGAAGTTTAGAAGAATTAAGACATGTTCATTTCACATTCTAGAATTCCTTTTTAGCTTTCAATTTCTGTAGTTCAGTTTCTCTTGTAGTTTAAGACAGAAACGAAAATAATCCCTTTTTGACAGTTATTATCATGATGATTATGTTACAACTATGTTTACAGATATATGTAACATGACTTTGAGGATATTAATTGATACAAATTGGAGAATTCTTAATTAACGACTATACAGCTATATTTTTTCACATTAAACTGGTTTAAGCTTCTTACAATGGGCTTATAATTGTTCTTTTCCAGTAGGTTTATGTTAAGTTGACTGTATTGTAATGGGTATAAGATCCTGAGTAATCTTCCCAGTATTAGTAATCATCCAATCAATTAAACTTTTGGCTGTTGATTTGTTTGGTTGAAGTAGTTGCTCCAATTGTTTTGGCATAAATTTGGTCTAATATCAGATTATGCTTCTTTTCCAAGTTTTCGATGTTGTGTGTTGTTATTTTTGGATCTGGGGCCTGCTTGTACTAACAATTTCAAGGGTGATAAGCAGGAAAAGGTTAGCTCATCTGAAGATATTTATGTGAAAAACAGGAGTGTCATCGAATTGAAAAAGCTTCAACTCTTAGAGCTTCAACATCGTCTCAGGAAGTAAGCTGTTTAGTTTCTCGTTTCAGTTTTGGAGCTTATGTAAGCCTAGTGTTATGTGTATTTTCAGTGAATAAACAAAATTATGATATTCTATCCACTTGTTCATTGCTTCTTTGAGTTAATCGATACTAGATATCCATTTTCGTTTGACGTTGTAGTAATTTTCATGTGCAGTGACATCTTGAAAGATTTCTTCAGACCAATAGCAACGGAAATGGATTGCTTGAAATCAATTAAGAAAAATCGAATAGGTCGGAGATCAAAACATCTTGGCAAGTATGAACTGAAGATGAAGGAAGAACGGCAAAAGAGAATTCGTGAGAGGCAAAAAGAGTTCTTTAGTGAAATAGAAGTTCACAAGTATGTGCTGTATTATTAATTTATTCCTTACAGTATGTCTATCATCTTATCTCTCTCTCTCTCTCTCATACACAGAGAGAGAGAGAGAGAGAGAGAGATCCATATTTGTGTGAGAGAGAGAGAGAGAGATCCATATTTGTGTGTTTATGTAGATTCTTGATTATAAGATTGTTTGGGAATAGTCTACCTCATCTGACCCCGCATGATAACTTATTAGGGAGAGACTTGAAGACATATTTAAATGGAGGAGAGAACGAGTGAAGGGTTTCAATAAGTATGCAAGAGAGTTCCATAAGAGGAAGGAAAGGCTACATCGTGAGAAGATTGACAGAATCCAGCGTGAGAAAATTAATCTATTGAAAATAAATGATGTTGAGGGATATCTTCAAATGGTTCAGGTGAAGTTTGATAATGATCCATTATGAAATAAGAACATAGGAAATTGTATTTTATTTTGAAGTGTGTCCAACTATCGTCTTTCTACTTGCAGGATGCAAAATCTGATCGTGTTAAGCAACTACTGAAGGAGACTGAGAAATATCTTCAGAAGCTTGGATCAAAATTGAAGGAGGCAAAGGCCGTGAGTAGAAGCTTTGCTTCAGATATAGATGAGAATAGAATCTCTGGTCTCAATGAAAAAAATGAATTTACTCTCGAGAATGATGATGAAACTGACCAGGCAAAGGTATTTTATCCTCGTTCCCTTCTGGAGTTTACATGTTCTGTCTTTCTAATCCCTTTTCTTTTGGCAGCACTATTTAGAAAGCAATAAGAAGTACTACATGATGGCTCATAGGTAAGTTGCATCTTCGATGCCTTCAATTATCGTCAAAAATTATAATTTCATGGTCCTTTTTTTCCAATCCATGTGGTTTACAGGCATCCATTTATGCAAGCCATCTTTATTTCTTGTTGTTATACACTTTAGTTTAGTGTCTTTACTTAACTAGTTTCCTGACTATACCTCCAGTAAACGCTTAGAACTTGAGGTCTTCCACTACGTCATTTTCACCAATTTCATACTATTTCTACTTTCTTATCATGAACTTCCTTCCTGCAGTATTAAAGAGACTGTAGCGGAGCAGCCAACATGTCTCGTGGGTGGGATATTGAGGGAGTGAGTGACATAGGCATTCTTCTGATAGTTATTTCCTTCGTGGAAGCATTCATTCTTCTATGTCCTGGCGATGTTTCCTGCTCATATTATTAAAAAATTTAATTGGTAATGGTTTTGCTTTAGTTTCTTTATAAGCATTTAGTGTTTTCCTTCAGGTATCAACTGAATGGACTTCGTTGGTTGGTTTCACTGTACAATAACCATCTGAACGGAATTCTTGCTGATGAGATGGGGCTTGGCAAAACTGTTCAGGTACAATGGTGCATAAATGGCTAAAAAACAATTTATATTTTCAGTTTTATTGATGCTCCTCTACATGGCTCACGACTCTAAGCAATGCTTGGAGAATCTGATAGCATTAATTGCTGTAGGTTATCTCCCTAATCTGTTACCTAATGGAAACCAAAAATGATAGAGGGCCATTTTTAGTGGTTGTACCTTCCTCAGTTCTACCTGGATGGGAATCAGAAATTAACTTCTGGGCCCCAAGCATCAACAAAATTGTCTATTCCGGGCCTCCGGAGGAACGTCGTAGGTTATTCAAGTAATGTTCTCTCAATGTGAAACTCCTATTGTTTATTTATCAAGGTTGAATCTTTATCTTATTTGTCTCTTGGATCTTATCTTATCACTCTCTTGCAGGGAAAGAATTGTTCAACAGAAATTCAATGTTCTTCTGACCACATATGAATATCTCATGAACAAGCATGATAGACCCAAACTGAGCAAGGTACAATGGCACTATGTTATCATTGATGAAGGTCATCGCATAAAGAATGCTTCTTGCAAGTTAAATGCTGACTTGAAGCACTACCGCAGTTCTCACAGATTGCTTTTGACGGGAACTCCTTTGCAGGTTTTAATATTCTTGCTTGCTCTGTCTCTGGGTTATGTTCCATAAGTAGGATGTAGAATGGTGTAAAAACTTGACCAGTAGAACTTAGTTCGTACTATTACCTTATCTCATTTCGCGTAATTAGAAAGCTATTATTTTCATGCAGAATAATCTTGAGGAACTCTGGGCACTGCTGAACTTCTTGTTGCCAAATATTTTTAACTCAGCAGATGATTTTTCTCAATGGTTCAACAAGCCATTTGAGAGTAACGGAGATAATTCACCTGAGCAAGTGAGTTTTAGACCTTTGGCCTTTGCATATCATTGCGATCTATTCCATTTTTACATGGTAGCTCTGAACCAATAAATGTTGCGTATGATGTCTAGGCTCTACTGTCTGAAGAGGAGAATCTTCTGATCATCAATCGCCTCCACCAAGTCCTGCGGCCATTTGTACTTCGAAGACTAAAACACAAGGTTTTATTTAAATATCTGTGCTTTTGCTGGAGCACCCCACTTGGCATCAGATGTAATCAATGTTTACATATATGTGTGTGTGTGTGAGTGCGTGCGTGCGTGCATGTGTTTATGATATTGATTATTGGTTGAAGTTAGTATTGGTGCATTAATCTGAAATCAATTTGTTACATACTATGCTCAATAAAAGAGAACACACGGTTTAGACAATTTCTTGAGCTAAAAGAGTGCTCTTGGTTTTGCTACTCGTGTGTATTACTAAGATTCTTTCAGGGATCACAGTTACCTGCTTTATATGTTACGTCATTCTAACTACATTTTGTGGAGTTGAAAAGAACCCATAGTAGATGCATCCAAAGTGCAAACGCAAGATAAAAAGGTATTTGGATAAGATGAAAAAAGCACTACTCCGTCCAACCAAAATTAGCGCCCTTTATAAATATATTTATTTTTCACAAATAAATGTCCATTTTATTTAAATGTACTAGATTCACTTTTGGATCAATACTATGAAGACTAAGATTATTCACTTACATGTACTAAAGACAATTACTAAAAAGTTTTAACATACGTAGTTTCCATGAGAAATTAAGAAAGGATACTCATTTGGGCCGGAGGGAATATCGGTGAAGCCAGAAAACTCTGGTTCCTGCATGCGAAAGTCATAGACAACTTGGTTCTTGAGGATGAAGAAAGAACGTTCTTAACTCATTACTTTTTCTAGTTACTGGTGTGAGGCTTTCTTCCAACATGTTGATCAAGTTTGACGAAGAAATAGCATGGTTACTGCATTTGGGCTGTCTAGCTGCCTAAAAAACTCGTGTCTTTTTGTATCAGCAAACAAGTAAATATTGATGTCGGATTCTTGCTGTAACAGCAATTGCTCCACTATGTTTTGAACTTCAGTATGGTACTAATCCATGCATACCATTTGAATGTGAATTGCCTAGTAAAGATTCGAATGGGAAGAAGCTGCAATTTATATCCTGTTTGAGGTTGCATGAGTGAACTTGTATTAGTAGCTGTTGGTGTTTGTCTGTTTATTGTTTTTGAAGAGGTAAACTATTTGTTCTGTGGTCTAGGAATATCGTCCATCAAATACTTAACCTGGGATTTTTATGATTGGGGACAATTCATTGTCCACTAATTTTAGCACCTTTTATGCATATTGATTTTGTGTTGTGATCTCAATTTGTTCCCATTGTAAGGAGGGGGGTTGCTTTCTCCTGGAATGAAACTATTTGTCCTATGATTATATTCTGTTATTTTTATGCTTAAAACTGCTTTTTGTCATTAATAGTTTTCTTTCTTTCTTTCTTTTGCTGCTGTTGGTAGGTTGAAAATGAATTACCTGAAAAGATAGAGAGGCTCGTAAGATGTGAGGCTTCTTCATATCAGAAGCTATTGATGAAGAGGGTAGAAGAAAATCTTGGTGGATTTGGAAATTCAAAGGTTTATTTCACCAGTGTTTTTCCCTCTCTGTTTGTTGCCTTGGATCAGAGCATAATCCATCTTTATTCTGTTCTCAATCTTTATTTTCATAAATCTGCAACCAAATTTCTAAGACACAAAAATTATGATTGAGACATTTAGAACCTAAGGACTTTTGTGCTCATGGAGAAATGGGAGTGCATATATGTTTCCACCCTATGACCTCCATGCTATCTAGGTTTAACTTTTACCTTTTTGTAGGCTCGATCTGTGCACAATTCAGTCATGGAGCTACGTAATATATGCAATCATCCTTATCTAAGCCAACTTCATGTGGAGGAGGTATGCAGGTTTTCTTTTTAGTCATGCCAATCTTTAGACATGACCATCACCGTATTTGGTTAATGTGCACTGAAAGAAATGGTAGCATAAGATCTGTATGTGTTCAGTACAAGGGGTAGTGATTTGACCAAAGTGTGTTTCCTGTTATTTGTGTGGTTAATGTTTTTTATTTTATAATGTTTTATTAGCTTTTCTAGGAAACCACAACTCATTGCTCTTCCTCGGAGTTGTTAATATTGTATGCCCAGTTATTTATTGTCTCATTTTTATTGTCTTGTGTAGGTCCATGATTTTATCCCTAAGCATTATCTACCGAATGTTGTGAGACTTTGTGGGAAGCTTGAGATGTTAGACCGGCTACTACCTAAGCTAAAAGCAACAGATCATCGGGTATGAAAATGCTTTTCCATATTTGCAATTAGTAAGTTTTGCCAGTTTAGATATAGAGATCAAGATCAGACTTTCTCTATGAATCAACTGCAAGCATATAATATGAATTTTTCTTCTCTACCTATTATTTGTCTACTCTTTTTTTTTTTTGGCGAAAGGAGGACAGTACCTCCCTAGATTTTATTAATATAGAAAAAGAAAATTACAAACAAGGAGGGGGACATGACCACCACAACCTCCTGAAAAGGAAATAAACGATAAATGTTTAAAAAGGTAGTAAAAGGGGACGGACTTTAATTCTAAATGGATTAAGCCGTGACAAAGTGGGAATAAGGGGATTTGATCTAAAGGGGATGGGTCCAATCCTTAAAGGAGCAGCCCAGTACAAAGTGGGAAGGAACCTATATGGCCATTAAACCAGCCCATATCTATGATAAAAGAGCAGCAACAACATATGCACATCCAGGCAAATGGCCATGCCATCTCAAAACCCCGACCATAATTAAAGCCTAACATAGGGAATGCTAGCTTTGTCAAGAATACAAGGGCCATGACACTCTCATGGCAGCTCCGTAACTGTGTAGGCAACCAGGTTTCTTCGACATGTAGCAACTGCATTTGCTAGGCCGTCAGCCACACTATTGCCTTCTCTAAAAATGTGACTCGCCCGAACTATCATTGTGGTCATTAAATACTGAATTTTCTGAATCAGATACCCAATTTGCCACGGAATATGATACTTCCCAATAATAATCTTCATGAGAACTTCCAAGTCCACTTCCAACCAAACCTCAGTTAGTCCAAAATCACGAGCTAGGGTGAGGCCATCAAGAGCAGCCTTGGCCTCCGCCCACATGTTTGTGGCCACACCATAATAATTTCCATAAGCATAGAAAACCTCCCCATGTGAATCCTGAAAGATACCACCCCTGCAGCTATTCCCGGGTTACCACGCGAAACACCATCAGAATCGAGTTTAAAGATATTTGGAGAAGGACAGGTCCAATAAACCAATCGCATAGGGGCCTGTACCGAGCACTTTTTTGACGGCTGAACACGTTGTGCACATGATCATCAAAATGAGATGGGGAGAACTTTATATCAAAAGCCCGAGCAATATAAGAAACCTGATTAATGACGGCTTGAACAAGAGTTTACGTGCTCATATTCACATCCTCAAAAAGTCATTTATTTTTGGGAAGAGAACATGAGCCCTCGATCCAAGGCCCTCCAAAGAAATTTAGATATATTGAGTGACAAATGCTTATGCCAAACAGAGGAAAATATCCTACTAACAGACCTTGTAGCTCGGCATTCCCTCCAAGTCGAGTTAATATAAAATAAGCCCGAAGAAGCAGGACGCCAAATAAGAGTATCATCATGATCCGTATCTCGAACATGTTGCTTTTCCATAAGAGAGACAAGGTGGCTGAAAAAATGAGTATAGATGTAATTCCATCTAGGGCTGCCCTCAACAAAAAGATCGACAACTCTACATGTTCGTTGGGAAGAGAACATGAGCCCTCAATCCAATGCTCATGAATGGAGATTTACCCCCTACCAATCCTCCACCCCAACCGTGCTTCCATAAGGTCCTTAACACCCATCATTCTTTTGCATACGTGGGAAGAATAGGAAGGGATTGTAGCATTAATAGGGTGAGTCGTATGACAATATTTCTCAAGCATAAATGATGACCAAAGGGAGGAAGACCCCCTTAATTTCCACCATAACTTCATTGCAAAAGCTTTAGTAATATCCTCGAATTTTCTAACACCCAAACCTCCTTCATATTATTTGTCTAGTCACTCTTGGAAACTTATGATACTTCTGATGTTAAAGCATAAGCGAGTCTTGTGATTTTTCCATCTTCTCATTTATCGTCCAGCAGTAGCTGCTCTAATTTTTTTATTACCTTATAGAATATTTGCAAAGGATCTAATGTGCTTGTATTGTCTTGGTATTTGCTAATCCTTAATTTTGTCAAGGGTTTTTACTCTCTTGAAACAATTGCGCCACTTGAGGCAGCTTATGTTTTGTGATTGGTTGACAACTTCATTAGCAGTTTCACTAGAATATGGAATTGTAATTTGTCCTCATAGTCTCTATCTTTTTCTATACCCCTTGTCCTAGAATAAATGTCACACTTTTTTGTATGTTAGTACGAAGGAACTTCAATTAATAATTTTAGGTTAATTTAGTTATCCTAATGAAAATTTAAAAATTGTTATTGATAGTATTTATAATAGTGTTTCATTAACAAGTTTATATTTTTTTTAGGAAAATTAAATTAACCTAAAATTATTGCTCAAAGTTCCTTCGTATTAACATACAAAAAAGTGCGACATTTATTCTGGGACAGAGGGAGTATCTGTTAGGGGCCCAAAAGCTGATAAGCTGAAATATATATGGGATAGGCCGTATTTTGAAATTGTGAAGAATTATACAGGGTACAGGAATTCTAAGATGTTGTACTAGTTAGATAGATTTTCTAGCCAAGAGCAACATACTTCAGTTCATTCTAAAGAGATTTGAGAGCAACACATTAGGATCCAAATTTGATCAACATTATTTTGGTTTGTTTAGAATAGGGGCGTGGTCTGTAATTTGGATTTCCTGAAATTTAGTTTTCAGATGCAGTTAAATATTATCAAAAGAGTTCAACCTTGAGAAAAGAGTTAGGGGTTTTGATTTGGGGTTAGCTATTGGGAGTCAGAGCTTTGATTTTTGGAGCATCAGTTGGATATGGATATCATATTTATCGGCCAAAAAGACCAAAATATGTGACATAGTTTTCAATATTCAACAATTAATGCGACCTGCATGTTAGTGATAGAATTGTCTAATGTACTTTTGTCAAAAATATCAAGTACTCATATATTGTTTTAATTTTTTCCTTGATGGCATTAAAAACCCTGATGGAATTGTGATGTGGCAGCTGAGGTGTTATTTGGTTAACACTAGTCAGCAATATTAGGGATAAAATTATAAACTTCCGTTAAAAAAATGAACAAAAGTTCCTCCATCATCCCTCCCAAACCCAACCCCCATCCTACCACCGCACTCACCTTCCCTCTCAAATCCGACAACCACCATGCAACTCCAGCCACAATTCCCAATTGAATCTCCCATTCATCCATAATTAGTAAATTCCGATCCTAATCTATGGAGGACACTTTTCATCTGACCAAAAAGCTTTGGCCTTTGACTTTTATTCCTAGTTTGTTCGGCATCATATCCTCTCCTCACAAACTCACCATAATTCATGGACGAAATAAGCTAAGAAGCTTTTTCATCGCTGAACCTTTTCTCCTTTTTGCCCTATCTCTTGGATTTACTGTCACACTTGGCTCCAGCGGGATTGAACAGATTTATGCATAACTGATTCACAATTGTTTGGGCATCCCGGTCCTACCTGATCCTTAGGACCACTAAGGGAGTTGATAAGGAAGACATTTTCCTTTCTATTATAGTCGATATGGCATAAAGGAAAAGCAGAAAAACTAACAGAATGTGTTGGCTTGGTACCCCCTGCAACAGGTCTCTGCTCCCACAGATGCACTTTAAAAAGAAAACATCAGGACAGGTGTCCTAAGATAAAGAAAACTCTAGTTCTAAGTGCGATCGAGGTAAGGGAGACTCTAAGAAGTAATAAATCAACTTTTCAAATTCCACTCACTGGAATTCCAGGAACTTGATAAACTTTGCACAAACAGTATATTGAGTACTAAGACATAAGACAACAGCTCTGGGATCAGTGGAAGAATTTGCTAAATTATTTGGGCTCGAGACAAGTCAACTACGACGGAAGCACAGTAGGTTGACTGCTCCTTGTGAATATATCACTCTCCCATCGTGAAATACTCATATACTCAGAGTCTCAGACTCCAAAAGACAATGGAAGAATTTAATCTTTAAAGTCAATGTCCCCTTAAATTGAATTTGTCACTCTTGAAAGATGGGTTGGGATTGGACTAGCTGGTAACTATGCAATTCGTTCAGCAGTAACTCCACATCTGATGCTCTTTTTGCCTCCCCATCCATCATCTTTCTCCTCATGTGTAACACCCTCTAAATCCAACGACACAACCCAGATGTTTTCTGGCCCAAACATTTAACCTTGTTCACGTGAAAATCAGTAAGCTTATATAATAGTCGTTGGGGAAAATCGTCTCCGAATGACCACAACTATCAAAGGAATTGATGTATCATTGGATATTATAATAAACTCTTCTCTGGTGGGTCAGACATAAAACTTTCTATGAAAATAATATGAGGCGTTTGGGCAAGTGGCCACTTGTTGTGGATGGTGGAGAAATGCCGTTGTTAGATCAAAATCTTATAACAACCGTACATTTGCTCATTTAATCTCCTATTTGGTCAGTTATCTTCTTTTTCTTTTTCTTTTTGTTTTTTTTTTTTTTTTTGTTTTGTTTTGTTTTGTTTTGTTTTGTTTGTTTGTTTGTTGTTTTTTTTTTTTTTTTTTTTTTTTTTTTTTTTTTTTATGTGAGGCTGCATTTTGCAAAACTTCCGTCTCATCTTTAAGAAGATACCTTAATATATACTCTGGAAGCACATCAGTTCATTACACCATTTTCATGAGTTGATGCCTGGATCTCAATCTTGTTTTACAGGTTCTTCTCTTCTCGACAATGACCAGGCTGCTTGATGTACTGGAAGATTATCTCTACTGGAAACAGTATAGGTACCTACGTTTGGATGGACATACATCCGGGGGTGACCGAGGGGGTCTTATTGATCAGTTCAACCAACCTGGCTCTCCATTCTTTATATTTTTGCTTAGGTATTAAAGTATGTTCATAGCATGTTTTCTTCTCTTCACTTGGGTGTCTTTGTGTGGCCTTCTCTTGAATTCCTGAAGTAGAATTTAGGTGGCACATTAGCGAAATATTTAAACATGATCGTGTTATTATTCTATGGTTTGAAAGTGCCACAAGTTCAAAAATGCTTCTATTGCAATGCAATTATAGTTCTGACCTTGACATGCGTGCTTACAAGTGAACATCAGTGACTAGAGGCTTGTCAAGGCTCGAGCTTCTTTGGCAATCTTGCTTCAAAAGGTTGTCATACAAATTTTGTTGACATACAAATTTAGAAAAAAAATATCCAGTCCATGTTTTCATCTATTGCTTATTCGGTTATCTTTCTGGTTTTAGCCTGGAGATATTTTGGAGCCGAATGAGATATAGTAAATATGCATCTTCAAGATACTAGTCCTGACACGAAATAATTGATAAAGTTTTGTTTTGTTTTCCATTTTCATTTATTTCAAGTATTGTCCTGAAGTAACTGGGATTAACGGCAAGTTGAGTTAGTTGAGGGCATAGGTCTTTATATGGAGTATTCTTCATTAAACTCTATCATGGTCAGGTGTTCTTGCAAACTTAGTGGTACATTTTTGACACCGAATGAATCAGAAATCAACTTGACTCTGGAAGTTGGTGATTAATTGTTTTAGCCTGGGTTTTTGATGAAAACAAGATTGATTGTTTCTCTTTTATGTTTTTCATTTACTGTTACATATGCGATCAGCATACGCGCTGGGGGTGTTGGTGTGAATCTTCAAGCTGCTGATACAGTGATCATATTTGACACAGACTGGAATCCACAGGTAATTTATGAATATAAAAACAACTTATTATTATTATTTTTCTCGTTATTTCAACTTTAGATCTGTTAGCACCGGCAGTGTATGTATTCTGAAAAATATATATCTCTCTTCCCCTCAGGTTGATTTGCAAGCACAAGCAAGAGCTCATAGGATTGGTCAGAAGAAGGATGTCCTTGTTCTTCGGTTAGAAACTGTGAGTATATGACTGCATGGTTGGAGTTAATTGTCTTTTTTCCAGGGGAAAGGTTTCAGAGCTGAAACTCTATGGATGTTTAAGGTTACAGGATAATTGTTTGAGATAAGCTCAATTCCATAATCTAGAGCCTTAGAGCCTCCGTTTAGCTGCAAATTTGTTTGAATTTGGTTATTGGTATTTGTGAAAGGTGGTCAAAGGTTTCAATCAGATTGCAAAAAGGTTGTCTCCTGGTATATATGGGTCACAGGCTGTAGAAACTTCCTCGTTTTTTGTTTCATATTTGGTTGCCATTGAAATATAGCCACAGTGCAGTATTGGATATTAGATTTTGCAGCAAAATAGCAGTGAATGCTGAGATGTCATTACTCAGTGTCAGCCTCTTCAGTGAACATCTTGTTCATTCCTCTCTTTTATTTTTATGCTTCTCCAAAATATCTGGTTTTTTTTTCTCCATCCTTCCAGTTCCCCTCTTCAAAACTATCAAGTGGGGGGGGGGGGGCTGGCTGGGGGTGGTGGAAATGATAGTTGTAATGGCTAGGTGGAGAAACGCCTCCTGCTTTATGAACACATTGAAGCATCTCACTATTCAAATTGATACGTCCTCTCGTATATTTGCTTGCTGTATTCATTTTACAGTAAGCTGAACTCACTTTGTATCCACAACTTCCAGTCTTATGACCTCATTGATATACTACCATTCTTTAGGTTGTAAGGAGACTTATTCCATGTGAAACAACTTGTCAAACTTTTCGAGGGTCTTAAGACACCACTTCCTTCTGCTTACAAACACCGCCAGCATTAATGATAGTAGTTATAATTGTATATTCCTAGATAATGCTAACCCTGAAATTAGATGCTCCCTCCGTCCCTAAATGAATGTCTAAATTTCATTCAGTGGACATTCTGAAAATATTTATTTTTTATGCAATTTAATGGAAAAAATACTTATATTCTTCTTATTCACGTTCTAAACATTTAGTATTGCAAGTATAAAATAAGTAGTGAATTTTTTTTTGGTAAAAATAAAAAATTCAGGGACAGTTTTTTACACAAAAGACATTCATTTTGGGATTTTTTTTTTTCTTGAAAATGGAAATTCATTTAGGGATGGAAGGAGTAAAAGAAAAAGGTAAATTATGAACACATTTTTTCATGGGTAAAATAGTATAATTGCTCTGTTGTATCTTCATTAACCCTTTGTTTCTTAGAAACTGAAATTAAAAAAGTTACTGTGGAGGTATAAAAAAAAGTTTTGTTTACTTTGTCAAACTTAGATTTCTGTCTTGATCGTCAAGTTTAGGCCCGTACTCGCAAACCCCCATTTTATAATTCGTAAGTTTCACAAATGTAGGAATGATTTGTCTTGTTAAGATAAAATCTTGGAATTCTGAATGCTATATTGATTATCTTGGTATGGTTTTGAAAAAATTTCTGCCTTTTGCGTGCAACTGTGTCAGACCCAACATAGAGGACTGAAAAGTTTAAGGTAATTGATATATTCCCTGGTTAACTTGAATTTTTGACCTAAGGTTCAAACGGTGGAGGAACAAATTAGGGCTTCAGCTGAGCATAAACTTGGCGTAGCTAACCAGAGTATCACTGCTGGGTTCTTTGATAACAACACAAGGTAGCATGGCATGGCATGTTCTTTTATTTTCTTTTTCTGTCCCTTAATTTTTTGACATCATTAGTAAATACCCAGTGGCGTATCAACCTCGCTTCCATTGGGAAAACTATTTATGCAGTTTTTTTTTTTTTTTTGAAGATAATATAAATGTTTCTTTGGTCTGTTCAGTGCGGAAGACCGAAGAGAGTACCTGGAGTCCCTACTACGGGAGTGTAAAAAAGAGGAGGCTGCACCTGTTCTGAATGATGATGCTTTAAATGATATTATAGCCCGCAGGTCAGTTGCCAGCTGTCAGTTTTTGAGTGGTAGCTATATATGCCATGAAACAGCTTATTGATCTCTTACCTTCTCTTTGGTGCTAGACTATTTCTTACTGGACATTACTTGGAAAAAGTAAGATTTAAATAATGAAGCCATAACTGCACAATGATTGGAAAGGCCTACAGAATCTAGTCTCTGTGTTTTTTGTGAGATTATAGCTTGAGTCCTCGGTGTTTTCGCAATCATGGCTAATAAATTATTATTATGATTCGTTAAAACAAAAGTAATGTGATGACCTTGGTTGAATTTCCTCACGCATCTTACGTTTTTGAAGGATATCCCATTTTACATACATTATTGCACACTCCCTCCGTTCCACCCGAAAAGGCACAAAATGGACCTTGCATGGGAATTAAGGAGAGTGTATAGTGGATTAAGTGTGAGTATGAAAAGTGAGGTAGGAGAGAGAATGTGGGGTAGGGTATCGTAAGTGGATAGTTATTGTGAGTATGACAAGTGGGTCCATGAATAAAGAAGTATAAAAAAGTTTCCTTTTTGAGACTGTGCCTTTTTAAATGGGACACCCAAAATCGAATTTTGTGCATTTTCAGGTGGGGCGGAGGGAATAGTTGTAAGGAACGTTCTGTAGATCCCAACTTTCAGCCCAACTTCTCACCCAGTCTACATGGCTATGCATGAGTGGCTAGTCTATGGTCTTATAAATAAGCTATGTTACTCGGACTCTTCAAATTTGCCGAAGTACCTGTGTTCGACACGACACGCACCAACATGGGACTTCATGTATAAAGATTTTCAAATTTTAATGCTAGTGTTTTACTTAATTATACATTATATCTTAGCGAAATTTCATTAAAATTATAATTTTATTTAGAAATAAAATTATAAAATTATACTTTTGTAAAAAAAAAAAATAGACTATTGTTTATGATAAGCGAAGTATATAAAAGACTCAATATATTTTGTTTTTAACGTATCCCCGTACCCGTGTCTAAATTTAGGATAGTGTCCCCATGTCCAATCTTTTTTAGAAAAAGTGAATCCGACACTCGGATCCGTATCCGTGTTGGATATCCGTACCCGAGTCCAGGTAACATAGCAAATAAGTAATCTGATATCTAAACAGTCACATGCATTAACACATAGTGGGGTGAAAAGTTGGAATGGTGGTATAGTATACTTTCCTATCATTTCAGTCCTTTTTTTTTCTGGTGTATGTTTTAATGCCTGATGGGTATGCACTGATTTTATCAATGTTTGCAGTGAGTCAGAGATTGGCATTTTTGAGGCAGTTGACAAGAAAAGGAAGGAAGAGGAGACAGTATATATCTAACACTATTTGTTTTGGATGTGTACTTCTTTCAGCTTTTGTAGAGTGGACACCTTCATTTCTGCCAAAGCTAAATCTGCAAAATAATATAATTTCTGCAGGTTGAATGGGAAAGGTTGGTATTGGAAAACGGGGTAGGTGGTTCGGAGTCTATACCTGTCCCCCCTTCTAGGCTTCTGACAGATGATGACTTGAAAACATTTTGTGAAGCAATGAAAGTTTCTGAAGTAAGAAATCCTGTAGACGAATCTGCTATTGGGGTAAAAATGAAGGGTGAATCTCTTGGAAGCCATGATATGCACCAATATGGAAGGGGAAAGCGTGCAAGAGAGGTTAGCATATTAATTTTTTTCCTTGTTGACCTACCTTCATACTACCAAGGTAGTGTTTATTTGTGTATGCTACCTATTTGTTTGTTTTTCTTTTTCTCTTTTCCTTTGATTAGGTGCGTTCATATGAAGAGCAATGGACAGAAGATGAATTTGAAAAGCTGTGTGAAGTTGATTTACCCGATTCCCCGAAATTGAAGGAAGACCTGAAAGAAAATAACTTGCCAATGGCTGTTAATGAATCTAGAATGGTTGCTGAAGCAGAAACAATGACACAAGTGACACAATCTGTACATCCCCCACAACCTTCTGCAGAGCTGCCCCCTGACCAAAGCAAAGAGATGAATCCACCATCTAGACGTGGTCGTGGAAGACCAAGAAGGAAAATTGTGGAAGCTTCCTTGTCCCCGATGGTTCTTCCATACCCATCTCCATCTCCTCCAATGACACAAGTGACACAATCTGTACATCCTCCACAACCTTCTGCAGAGCTGCCCCCTGACCAAAGCAAAGAGATGAGTCCACCATCTAGACGTGGTCGTGGACGACCAAGAAGGAAAATTGTGGAAGCTTCCTTGTCCCCGATGGTTCTTCCATACCCATCTCCATCTCCTCCACTTGTTTCTTCTTCTGCAGGAATCGTCAGTGCTACTATGCAGCAGTCCAGTACAGTGGTTGCTCCTAGCTCTGAGTCAACTGATAAACTTCCTTCTGGATCCAAGTCGATCATTACTCACTCTTCAAGTTCTCATTTAGCTCCTAATGCACCGCCTGGACATCATGCTACTCCGCCTTCTAGGTCTAATTCAATCCCTATTCCTTTTCCTGGATGTCAGCCTTCTGAAGAGACGTGATTTTGTTGCACTTGCACATAGAGATGGAGATGGAAAAGCCTCGGAAACCTTCAAGTCTCGTAGTAGAAAGCTCCGCATAGCATTTTGGGGATAGGAACGACGTTTCTACACTATACCAGATAAAATTGGAAAAGAGCTTTTTGATGAATTAGGGAGGTTAGTAAAGGTAGAAGCATGGAGAAGTGACTAGACAAGTAGTTTGAGCTAATGGTAGAGAAGCTGGGTTTAGTTATAAATATATTAATTACATATTGATATTTACTTGGACACTAAACCTTCTGGTTTGTAGTATCATTTTATACATACTTCATTTATCTACTACTCCCTCCGTCCCAAAATGAATGTCCCTCCGTCTCAAAATGAATGTCCAGTGTATAATGGTTTTGTAAATTATGAAAGGAGTATGAAGTAGTAAATCTAAGTTCTGGTGTTGTGATTTAACTTGAATTGATAAAAAATAATGTACATTACAAATAAGGGTCCTAATATGCTTAAGCCTATTTGTTATGATGAAATGTTTTAAAAGGAAATATTACTTATAAATGATTATTTTTTCTCATTTCATTTCTTTTTAAAAAGGTTTAATTTCATGATGCCCTACACACCCCAAATCATTCTCCATAAAATCCCAGACGAGATTTAAAAGCCCACACACTATTGAAAGCCGAGATCAAAATCCCACAAAACCCCTCCATCTCCATTTCAGTGCATCACGGATGTGTTTCATATCAAGCAAGGTCGTTCCCGCTATTCGAATCCTTGTCATCTCTTATACCTTAAAAGTTATTTTTTTTCAAAATTTGAATGGAACAAATTACTCTTATATCTATAAATCTACACTTATAGTATATTAAAGTAGGTGAAATCAATTCTAGACTTGACACCTCATCAATTTTCGGATCTATCTTGACTGTGAGAAGTCCACGTCGAATGATAGTCACAAGCCTAATGACTTTTAATTTCGCCTAAAACACTGAATATATTTGGTCATGTATTTATGACTGGTAATAGATGTCTAAATAGGATGTATAAATAATATTCACATGTACATTAGGAGTTATACAAATGTCCAAATACATGGTACGTTTCTCAGATTACCAAATACATTTGGAATAAGAATGTGTACTAAAACTGATATCTAATCAAATGCTATTAAGATGAGTACTTAGTATAATATCAAATAAACAAGGTGTTTCATATGTACATATGAATGTTGAATTATTAAACTCTTCGTTGATACTCTTTGTATAATACTAGGTAGCAGCTGTCATTTATAGATCTAGAGGTAGTTTTAGAATTTCAATCATCACAAACTCCTCAGGTTCCAGTATCAGCATATCATCATCCATGCTTTTCCTCTTCTTCAAACTGTCAAGATATACAAGCAGATTAAATTCATCATTAATCTACATATCTTTTATAAAAACAAAAAAGTCTCAGTCTCTCTCTGAACTCACAATTTTATCACCTGAAAATTCGTTAATCATTTTCGGATGGCTCCACAAACAATCCTTCTCAGCCAATTGCAGCGAGGCAGATGTGAGAAAAGGGATATTTGCCGGGTCTCACATATTTGGAATTCGTACAACACAAAGAAAGATCGTGAAATAATGAATTAAGGTAATGTCACACATATGTCTAACATTATGCCATGCAATCATTTCTACTAAAAAACTTAAGTTAGATATGTCTAAATAACTTTTTTTAATGACTATTGCAGTCTGATTCAATACATTGTAGCATCATGAGTAGATTTATACCTGATTTTCGTGGGTTATTTGAAGAGGGCTGCATTTATACATTTAAAAATTTCACGGTTGAGATCACAAAGCCAGAGTACCGTGTAGTTCATAGGGATGAATTTATTCTCCTAGATGCTTCTACCTATGTTTAAGAGATTGTAAAGGATTTACCTCAGATTCCTAGGCATATATTTCACACTGTACCCTATCACATGTTACCCGACATCAGCGATAATAAGAAGAATCTTTGTGGTAAGTTGTTTTTTTATCAAATCTACTTTGTTTGTAATTTATTATCAATGTAGTTAGAGTAATATTTCATCCAAACAGATGTTATCGGTTATATCATGGGTGTCTCCGATGTTGGTGAAAGAATAAGCAATTTCAAAACAGTGTCGATGCAGTATATTGACCTTGAAGACACTAGGTAAGTCTACTTTCCTTTATAAATTTATCATGAATCATTCCTACATACTTGATTCTCTAAATATACCATGCAATTTCAGTGGAAATAAAATTAGGATTACTTTTTGGGGAAAGGAGATTATTGAGAAGGCATGCTCAGTTGGCAAGAGCAACCAGCGTGTTTAGATTATCAGTTCTACTATTGTAAAGTTTGATGACAATGGTCTGTGCATATCCTTCCTTCTAAATTCCTATAGTCTCAGCTACAATTCCTGATTGATATTTTCTTTTGAATGCTTTAACGCATTCTACGCAGGTAATCTTGCAATATCAAGCAACAGTGCAACTCAATTTTACAATGATGATTCCATTAAGGAAATACAGGAGTTTATTGGATTGTAAGTATTCCAACTTTCTGAATTCATGTGTTTTATGCATGTTATTGACATTTAGGTAATAAAATTGTTTACAAATGAATAGGCTAGGATCAAAGCAACCTGGCAATAGGATGGGTAAAATTCCCATGCAAAGTAGTTTCATTTCCAGAGAAGAGTACAACAGCAACAAAAAAACTAATAAATGAAATTTTAGAGATGTTTATTCGCTGTGAGAAATTTGTAAGTACTGTCTTCTTATGACAACTTCTCAGTACTTCCTCTCTTCTTATTACATAGATTTATTTTCATCTGAATATTGTTTACGTGTTCTTTCGTAGAACTACCCACTGTATGTGTATGGCAGTATCGCTAGAATTCAAGAGGTTAATGGGTGGAAATATAATTCCTTAATAGTTGTGCAAGGAAGGTCTATCTTAAATATGGAAAATTACATTGTGAGAGGTGTAAGAAGGATGTAATGTTTCCACATATAAGGTAATATTTCCCCTCCTGCTTAATAAAGTCATGTGTTGTGGGACACTATAATGTATCGTTCTTTTCATTTAATAATATTAGGTACCGTGTCGAAGCTGAGCTGCAAGACGGTAGCGATTTCTTAAAGTGAGTTCTATTTGAACGGGAGGTGGAGAAGCTTATAAATATTAAGGCAACTGATTTGGTTCAATTGGTTGATGAGGTAATTGACATAAGTTTTAAAATGTACGTTACAATAAATCATTAAGCAGTTGCTTTTATTTTTATTAAATTCTTCTGTGTATATATATATGTAGGAGGGATTTGCGGAACCACTGCCTAGACAGTTACGTTCAATGATAGGAAAATGTCATGTTTTCCAGATACAACCGAATGAAAAGCGCCTAAGAGCAACAAATGAGACTTTCACAGTGAAGCGAGTTCTCTTTGATTGTGACATTCGTGACAAAGTATCTGACAAGGTTATAAAAACAATCTTTAGTCTGAAAATAATTAATCAATTCGTGTTTTACTTTCCCTCAAGAGTCTGATTTTTTTTTAACCTTTTAAAAATGTAGTCCATTGTGAGTACTGCTGAGAAAGGTGATTCATCAATGGGTGTGAAAACCCCTTATGTCTATGAAAAGAGGAATGCTCTTAAGATAAGGTTAGTCTGTTACAATTAATAGCAGCTTTAGTTAATACCGATGTTAATGTCTAGAGAAATTACAATTGCAGATGTGAAGATGAGAGATCTGAACAAGATGGATATGAAGAAGGTTCTCAGAACGATGACGAGAATGACAAGCAGGAGAATAAGAAGGCTAGGAAAGAGCTAAAATATTAATTGTTTGATTTCAAAGGTCTATGTAGGTATTTTAGAATAAATAAGCGTGTTTTGAAGTGAGATTCTGCAAAAGATTTGTGGTGACAATATCATTGAAGTCTTTGAATAGATTGTTTTTTATGAGTATTTTGGAATAAAGTCTATGCTAATGAGCATAAGTTTGTTATTGATTGTTTTTTAGCCAAAATATGACTAAAATTTAGAAGAATAAATTATTTGTTATTGTGATTAAACTTTAAAATTCAGTGTATACTCATTGAAGAGTCCTTTCACAATTTCATTGATCGTATGACATAATTGGTACAAAATAAAGAAAAAAAGAAACAAGATATTAGAGTTGAAGCTCTAAGACTATATAAATTGTTAAGATATACTCATAATTACGAATTCTCCATTAGTGAGAGTAAGTGTCACGACCCTAATCCTAGGCATTATTTTATATATGCTTGAACTCGTAAGTAGGGCGTGCATTTCATATTATTTAATGTTTCGAATTTTGTGTTGTGGTATTTATGTGTTAGTTTAACATTTTAAAATAACTTATTTGATATTTAAGGATGTTAATAAATTAAATATAATTACTTAATGCCTAATTAGAATTTTTAGGAGTTATTTAATTGAAGTGGTAAATATTGAAATTTAATAAAATATCTTATAAAATGTTGAGGTGCTTTAGAGTAAACATTATAACTTAAGTTATTTAAGTTTAACAAATAAATGGATGGAGGAGCCTAGGTGAACTATTCCATGTTTATCTCTTTGTTTTGTTTAATTGAGAAGCTTTATTCTTCATTTTATCAAAAAACCCTTACCCAGCCAAAGTTCTTTCCATTCCAAGAGAAAAGAGTCCAAACCTAGTTTTCATTTTAAAATTCTCCCAAGTATTCCAGAAAAATCCGTTCTTCAATCCGTTGGTGTTTAAATGTTCGGGAGAAGAAGGGTATCATTTTCATCCGAATAAAAGTTGAAGTTTATCATTTTATTTTTGAGGTAAGTTATTATATTTTCCCTTCAATGCATGCTCATTTGATATTTGAAGTTAAAATTATGGAATATATTGTTGCATGTTGTTTTGGACCATTTTCTTTGAGTTTGGAATGGTAAAATTGGCCTTTGGCTTGGTTGGAAATGGTTTGAAGTAAATTGGGTTGTGTTGAACTGAAAGTTGGGTTTTGGGGGTTGTTGTTTGAGTTGGAAAATTTGGTATATAAATGTTTTAAGAGGCTGCTGATGTTTCAGCCAAAAAGCTGATTTTTAGTGAAGGGCACGACTCGTGCCCCTGGTCACGAGTCGTCCCCCTTCAGCCGATCGTGATACGAGTCGTGCACTTTTGTGCACTCGTGCTGGTTTCTTGGGCACGAGTCGTGCCATAGGGCACGAGTCGTGCCCTGCCCTATTTTGCTGAACCATTTTTAAAGCCATGTATGTCCAACTATATAACATATATTTTAACCAATTGAATACTATAATTTAAGTACATATGAGCTACAAAAGGATGTCTTTATATACCAATTGTGATATTGGGAAGATGGTTAAATACTTGGTTAAAGTAGGTTGGAACACTTGATGTCCATGAACCCTAAATTGTTCTACATCTTTATATGGTTGATATTAGACCTTGCATTGTTATAGTAAGTGTGTAGACCTTATGTGTTACACATTTTGGACTTGTTTGACATCTTTATGGTGTTCTTAATAGGTTTCCCTACTTTGGAATCCTAAGTTAAAATGAATTGGTTCAAGGATTGTTTAGCCGTTGTGCTACTTATGATTGATACTTGTTATCATCTTGCTATCATCTTGTTATGATATATTTGGTATGGTTCCCTACTTTGGAATCATATATTGGTTGTTTAAAGCAAGTATTTATTACTGTGCTTTTATTTAAAGTCCAGCTGGTACTTGATTGTTCGGGCAGTGGTATGGGATTATAATGGCACCCGAGCCGAGTTCATTATAATCCATACACTGGGTCCCTTTTTCACTTCCATTGGCCATGGTTTCGGTAGTGGGCTAGCTCCCCTTTTTAGGTGAGGTCTAGTTGCACTTTGGGGTATGGCTTTGTGTCATTTTCACCCATATTGTTTATATTGTTAATGGGTTCCGGAACCGCTTCTTCAGCTGTTGATGCTGCTCAGATTTATATATCCTTTTGGGATTAAACCTTGGCTTAGTATCCTTTTAAGTGTTACATTATTGCACTTATGTGTTATTGTATATATCCTTTTTTGTGTTGACAAGATTGTGATATATATATATGAAGAGTTTGATGTTATATGCTTTCATAATGTGATTGCATATCATATTGCTGCATATATAATAGCTTGCTGAGATTTATCTCACCCCGTCCTTTTATTGCTTTCTTAGATAGGGGCGAGCCAGGGCATAGGCCACGTTGAGCACGGAGAGGACGCTGAGTTGGGTTGTATTTTGGGCAAGGTATTTTGTTGTTGGTTGCATTATGTAAATGTATAACCAAGGGGTAGTATACCCGAGACTGGAGATGTTGTTACTATTTTGAAACTCTTTAATGATTGTAAATGTTGTATATTTTGAAACTATTTTCCTTGGTTTGTAAAGTTGTTTGAAGTTTGGATTTGAAGTAAATGTTGTTACCTTTAATGGTATGGTTATGAAAGTTTCTTTAAAGTAAACAGGTTTTGTATTTGACTAATTTTAGGAAGGACATTTCGAAAAGTTTTTAAAAATAAAGGCGTCTTCCGAGCGTGTCCCGGGCCTGGGGCCAAGTAGGACCACGGTTTGGGGCGCGTCAGTTGGTATCATAGCCTTAGGTTTAGATAGTCTAGAGTGACTACGTGACCTAGGAGGGTAGTTATGGATTGAGTGAGTGACGTTAAGTGTTTTATGCAGGTACTAAGTCCTTATGGCAGGAGCTGAAGGTGATCCGACTGGACCTTTAGGCCGTGGTAATGTAAGGGAGGAGACTCGGGATATGTTTCAAGGCATGTTAGAGGCGCCCATGAAGGCTATGGATGATCAAAGGCAGATAGGAGAGCAGGCAGCTCCATGGGTTGGACTGGAACAATTCTTGAAGATGAAACCCGTTGGTTATGATGGTGAGCCGGATGTGTCAAAGGATGAGAGATGGCTGGAAGCAATGGAGAAAATATTTGATGTATTGAGATGTACCGAGGAGGATCGAGTTAGGTTCGTGGCTTATAAGTTTTCTGGGGCCGCAGAGCATTGGTGGAGGACTTTAAAGACAAGTTGGGATGAGGCTCATGTTCCATATACTTGGGAGAATTTTGAGAGGAAGTTCAAGGAGCATTTCATTCTGAAAGTTGATCAAGATAAGAAGGAGATGGAGTTTCTTAACTTAGAGCAGAATTTCATGACAGTGGCTCAGTATGTGGCCAAGTTCACCGAGCTATCTAGATATTGCACTCATCTAGTTGCAACCGAGGAGAGAAAATCAATGAGATTTGTTCGGGGATTGAAGATAGGGATCCGAATGCAGTTAGTGTCCCATAAGTTTCAAGACTTTCAAGATGCAGTGGATTGTGCTTACCATGTGGAGCATGATATTGAGTAACATAAGAGGAAGTCAAAAGGGTTAAGTACCGGAAGTCGAGGAGGATAAGGGAGACAATAACAAGGCCGAGATAGTCGAAGAGGTCAAGGAATGACATCACAGTTTCGAGGACAGACGCTGGGTCCGTCAAGTGTTAGAAGGCAAGGTAATATTTTGGGGAATCAACCAAAGAAAGTTTGTACTCATTGTCTGAAGGAGGGGCACTTAGAGGATCAACGTTGGAAGAAGCAAGGCAAATGTTTGAATTGTGGTCAGTTGGGGCATTTTCAAAGGGATTGTCCAAAACCAAGGAAGCAACCATCCGGGAGTGGCACCGGGACTTCTCAAGGGCAGAAGAGGGATGCTTCGGGGAGGCCTAAGGTTTAGGGCTGGGTCGTTGCTGTGAATCAACAACAAGCGGCGGATTCCTCCACCATCATAGGAGGTACTATTTTTATAGCAAGTTTGAGAGAATGCGCACTTATAGACCCTGGCTCATCGCATTCTTATGTTTCCATGCATTTTGCATCGCAATTGCATGCTTCTGTTGAGTCTTTGCCTTATGTGCTAGAAGTATCAACTCCTATGGGAGAGTGTTTGGTAACTGATGAAGTGTTATGTGCCTGTGATGTGCATATATGTGATCATGTGTTACCTGTTGATTTAGTAGTGTTACCTATACATGATTTTGATGTAATTTAGGGTATGGATTGGCTAAGCAAATATCATGCTTTAGTTGATTGTCATAAGAAGATTGTTACATTTTCAGTCCCGAATATGCCTAAGTTTGTTTTTGAGGCTATTCCATCGGTTGGGACTATTCGTGTTATTTCTTATGTGAAAGCTAGAAAATTATTGCTTAGTGGTTGCACCAGATTCTTGGCTAGTATTCTTGATACTACTATAGAGTTGTCTGAGTTTGGGGATGTACCGGTAGTTAAAGAATTTCCTGATGTGTTCTCTTCTGAGTATGTGATGCCTCCGGATAGGGAGATAGAGTTTGAGATTAATTTGCTTCCAGGTACAGCTCCAATATCAAAGGCACCTTATAGAATGGCTTCGGCTGAATTGAAAGAATTAAAGGTTCAGTTGAGAGAGTTGCTTGATCGGGGATTCATCTGACCTAGTGTTTCACCGTGGGGAGCTCCAATTTTGTTTGTCAGAAAGAAAGATGGATCCTTGAGATTGTGCATCAACTATCGGCAGTTGAACCAAGTGACGGTGAAGAACAAATATCCTTTACCTCATATTGATGATTTATTTGATCAACTTCAAGGTGCGACAGTCTTTTCGAAGCTCGACTTGAGAAGTGGGTATCATCAGTTGAAGGTCCGTTCCGATGATGTTTCCAAGACTGACTTTCGTACCAGGTATGGCCATTTTGAGTTTCTTGTCATGGCGTTTGGGTTAACAAATGCTCCGGCCGTTTTTATGGATTTGATGAATCGAGTTTTCAAACCTTATCTAGATACTTTTGTGGTTGTATTTATTGACGATATCCTTGTATATTCTAATTCTCGGGAGGAACATGAACAACATTTGTGAATGGTTTTGGCAGTGCTCCGAGAGAAGAAATTATTTTCCAAGTTTAGTAAGTGTGCTTTTTGGCTCGAGGAGATTTCTTTTCTAGGCCATGTTGTGTCAAAGAAAGGAATTACAGTTGATCCTTCTAAGATTGAATCCGTGGTTAGTTGGAAGAGGCCGGAAACAGTCACCGAGATTAGAAGTTTTCTGGGTTTAGCCGGGTATTATCGAAGATTCATTAAAGGGTTTTCGAAGATTGCTATACCATTGACTCAGTTGACCCGAAAGAATGTACCATTTGTGTGGAATGAGAAATGTCAAGCTAGTTTTGAGGAATTGAAGAATAGGTTAACTTCGGCAGCTATTCTTGTTTTGCCAAATGGGAATGATGGTTTGGTGATCTATTGTGATGCTTCGAAGGAAGGTTTGGGGTGTGTTTTGATGCAAAATGGGAAGGTCATTGCTTATGCTTCGGGAAGTTAACTTCTTGTGAGCAGAATTATCCAACCCACAACATGGAATTGCTGCAATTGTCTTTGCGTTACACAAATGGAAACATTACCTTTATGGAGCAAAATTTGAGATTTTCACGGATCATAAGAGCTTGAAGTATCTTTTCTTTCAGAAGGAGTTGAACAGTAGACAGCGTAGACAGCGTAGATGGATGGAACTTTTGAAGGACTATGATTGTACCATTTCTTATCATCCGGGCAAAGCGAATGTGGTGGCGGATGCTATTAGCCGGAAGTCTTATGTAGCTTCAATGATGGTTCAAGAATGGAAGATGTTAGAAGATGCTCGAGATTGGTGTCCCCGGGAGTAGAGGCATGGAGCTATATTTGCAAATATTAGTTCTTTAATTTGCTAATCATGATTCAACAAATAAAGGAGGTTCAAAAGGATGATTGCGAGTTGAAGAAAATCGTGGATAAAACTATAGATGGAAAATTCAAGGATTTCTCTCTTAGTTCCGATGGATTATTGACATTTAGAGGTCGGTTGTGTGTACCTAATCTTGATGAGGTGAAGCGCCAAGTTCTTGATGATGACCACAAGTCCAAGTATACTATTCATCCCGAGAGTACCAAGATGTGTCAAAATTTGAAGCAACATTTTTGGTGGAACAATATGAAGCGAGAAATAGCAGATTATGTATCAAAGTGTTTGACATGTCAACAAGTTAAAGCCGAGCATCAAAAACCCACCCGGTTGCTTCAGCCGTTAGAGATTCCAGAATGGAAGTGGGAGCATATCACAATGGATTTTGTCACGGGATTGCCTCGTACTAGTAGGAAGCATGATACCGTTTAGGTGATTGTGGATAGATTGACGAATTCCGCTCATTTCTCTCTTATTAAGATTGTTTATTCGATGGAGAAGCTTGCAAAATTGTATATTCACGAGATTGTGAGATTGCACGGGGTTTCGGTTAGTATTGTGTCGAACCGTGACCCTAGATTTACCTCTAGATTTTGGCAAGCGTTACAAAAGGATTTGGGTTCAGAATTGAGATTTAGCACTTCGTTTCATCCTCAAACTGATGGCCAATCCGAGAGAACAATTCAGATTCTTGAAGATATGTTGCGAGTTTGTTCAGTGACTTCTCGGATTCTTGGGATGTTCACTTACCGCTTGTTGAGTTTTCTTATAATAACAACTATCAGTCGAGTATTGAGATGGCTCCTTATGAAGCTTTGTAAGGGAGGAAATGTCGATCTCCGATTTGTTGGGATGAAGTCGGGGAAGCTAAGCTTTGGGGTATTGATATGGTTCAGGATTCAGTTGATAAAGTGAAGATTATTCGGAACCAATTGATTACGGCCTAGAGTAGACAGAAGAGCTATGCCGATCAGAGGAGGCGAGACCTTGAGTTCCAAATAGGCGACTTTGTATTTCTGAGAGTTTCGCCAAAGGTGGGAATTAAGAGGTATGGTAAGAAGGGTAAACTAGCTCCGAGGTACGTTGGACCTTTTGAGATTTTGGATAGAGTGGGAAATCTTGCTTATCGCCTTGTGTTGCCTTCTTCTCTTGGGAAGATGAATAGTTTATTTCATGTCTCGATGCTTCGTAAGTATTTGTATGACCCCTCTCATGTGTTGCCAAGAATACCTGATGATATTGAACCAGATATGTCATATGTGGAGCAACCGATTCAAGTGATTGATACTAAGGTTCAAGAGTTGAGAAATAAGAGTATTCCCCTCGTTAGAGTCGTTTGGAGGAATCATGATGTTGAAGAATCAACTTGGGAGCTTCGGGAGGAGATGGAGCGGAAATATCCTTGGTTGTTTGATCTTCTTGGTAAGTAAACCTAAAATTCGGGTCAAATTTTCTTTTAGGGGGAGTGATTGTCACGACCCTAATACTAGGCATTATTTTATATATGCTTGAACTCGTAAGTAGGGCGTGCATTTCATATTATTTAATGTTTCGTATTTTGTTTGTGGTATTTATGTGTTAGTTTAACATTTTAAAATAACTTATTTGATATTTAAGGATGTTAATAAATTAAATATAATTACTTAATGCCTTATTAGAATTTTTAGGATTTATTTATTTGAAGTGGTAAATATTGAAATTTAATAAAATATCTTATAAAATGTTGAGATGCTTTAGAGTAAACATTATAACTTAAGTTATTTAAGTTTAACAAATAAATGGATGGAGGAGCCTAGGTGAACTATTCCATGTTTATCTCTTTGTTTTGTTTAATTGAGAAGCTTTATTATTTATTTTATCAAAAAACCCTTACCCAGCCAAAGTTCTTTCCATTCCAAGAGAAAAGAGTCCAAACCTAGTTTTCATTATAAAATTCTCCCAAGTATTCAAGAAAAATCCGTTCTTCAACCCGTTGGTATTTAAATGTTCGGGAGAAGAAGGGGATCATTTTCATCCGAATAAAAGTTGAAATTTGTCATTTTATTTTTGAGTTAAGTTATTATATTTTCCCTTCAATGCATGCTCATTTGATAATTGAAGTTAAAATTATGGAATATATTGTTGCATGTTGTTTTGGACCATTTTCTTTGAGTTTGAAATGGTAAAATTGGCCTTCGGCTTGGTTGGAAATGGTTTGAAGTAAATTGGGTTGTGTTGAACTGAAAGTTGGGTTTTGGGGTTGTTGTTTGAGTTGGAAAATTTGGTATATAAATGTTTTAAGAGGCTGCTGATGTTTCAGCCAAAAAGCTGATTTTTATTGAAGGGCACGACTCATGCCCCTGGTCACGAGTCGTCCCCCTTCAGCCAGTCGTGATACGAGTCGTACACTTTTGTGCACTCATGCTGGTTTCTTGGGCACGAGTCGTGCTATAGGGCACGAGTCGTGCCCTGCCCTATTTTGCTGAACCATTTTTAAAGCCATGTATGTCCAACTATATAACATATATTTTAACCAATTGAATACTATAATTCAAATACAACATATGAGCTACAAAAGGATATCTTTATATACCAATTGTGATATTGGGAAGATAGTTAAATACATGGTTAAAGTAGGTTGGAACACTTGATGTCCATGAACCCTAAATTGTTCTACATCTTTATATGGTTGATATTAGACCTTGAATTGTTATAGTAAGTGTGTAGACCTTATGTGTTACACATTTTGGACTTGTTTGATATCTTTATGGTGTTCTTGATAGGGTTCCCTACTTTGGAATCCTAAGTTAAAATGAATTGGTTCAAGGATTGTTTAGCCGTTGTGCTACTTATGATTGATACTTGTTATCATCTTGCTATCATCTTGTTATGATATATTTGGTATGGTTCCCTACTTTGGAATCATATATTGGTTGTTTAAAGCAAGTATTTATTACTGTACTTTTATTTAAAGTCCAACTGGTACTTGATTATTCGGGCAGTGGTATGGGATTATAATGGCACCTGAGCCGAGTTCATTATAATCCATACACTGGGTCCCTTTTCCCCTTCCATTGGCCATGGTTTGGGTAGTGGGCTAGCTCCCCTTTTTGGGTGAGGTCTAGTTGTACTTTGGCGTTTGACTTTGTGTCATTTTCACCCATATTGTTGATATTGTTAATGGGTTTCGGAACCGCTTCTTCAGCTATTGTTGCTGCTCAGATTGATATATCCTTTTGGGATTAAACCTTGGCTCAGTATCCTTATAAGTGTTACATTATTGCACTTATGTGTTATTGTATATATCCTTCTTTGTGTTGACAAGATTGTGATATATATATGAAGAGTTTGATGTTATATGCTTTCATATTGTGATTGCATATCATATTGCTGCATATATAATAGCTTGCTGAGATTTATCTCACCCCATCCTTTTATTGCTTTCTTAGATAGGGGCGAGCCAGGGCATAGGCCACGTTGAGCACGGAGAGGACGCCGAGTTGGGTTGTATTTTGGGCAAGGTATTTTGTTGTTGGTTGCATTATGTAAATGTATAACCAAGGGGTAGTACACCCGAGACCGGAGATGTTGTTACTATTTTGAAACTCTTTAATGATTGTAAATATTGTATATTTTTGAACTATGTTCTTTGGTTTGTAAAGTTGTTTGAAGATTGGATTTAAAATTGATGGGGATTAAAAAAAAAATATCTACAAAATATTTTCTAGATGTTTTGATAAATTATGTAATTGACAAATATTATGTAGACAATTTCTACTGATTATGATAAAGAAAAGTCATACTCTGTAAACTTATGAGAGAAAGAGGGAGTATATATTATTACGTAAATAGAGGGTGGGATTAATGTGAGGGTAAATAACCTGTTGTCTGCTTATGGTTGATAAATATTTACAGATTCTAGGAACCCATTGCCTGCTTATGCTTGATAAATGAAAAGGGCTTTTTAAAAATATTTCTTAGGAAATAATAAGAAAATATTATCTTTAGCGTATTCTTCAGTATAAAGAACAAATGTAAAAGTTTTAGAATATGACGTGTGAATGGTTTAGATTATAAACTGATTTATGTTCCATCTGTTAGGTATTTGGTCTATTTATGTAAGTGGTTAATACTTTCTCATTAATTATGTACATTAGGGTAGTATCTCTTTAGTCTTTCTATATTCAACATATATTCATTTTAACAAGACCTTTCCAGTTTATGTTGTTTACCGGTTCATATATGGGAATCTGACCAAAGGCTTGATTATAGAAATCTATTCCAGCAATAAGATGACAAGGAAGAGAATAATGGAGCATATTGAGTTTGATATTGTTTTCCCAGGTTTTGTTTTATGCATACAAAATACATAATCTACTTATAATCTTAGAATAATATTGCTTTTATTATTTTCTCTAGCATACTGTCCTCTAACATAGGATCTGTGCCAAAAGAAAGAGCCAAGGAAAATCGGGCGGAAAGGAAAATGATACTCATGGAAAAAAGGAAAATGAACAGAACGACATCTACTGAATCCAACATTTTTATAGCAGGTAACTGTGTAATTGAATACATATATTTACTAATACACAGCAATGAATAATTTCCAATCTAAAAAAAAAGTCCTCTATCATAGCATCTTCTTCAAAGGCCAAATGTGGGGGCAATAAAGGGAAAATAAAAGGACAACACATGTCACAAAGTAAACAGAGCAGCTCTATAAAAAGTGCAGTTCTAATGCAAAGGGAAGGTAAGTGAGAATTTGAGCTTATATACTTACCAACACATAAAAGTTGCTGAGTTGAAAACTTCTGCTTTATATAGTACTCCACCGTTATCATTTCCTTCTGGACATGCCTGCAATAGATCATTTCGTGTGAATTGCTTTGAAATAAAATTTATTTACACTCTACGTTATACATGAAGTCAGTTGTATCTACGTAATAACACATCAAAGATTCCAAATCTATCATTCCAATTTCAAACAAACTTATCAAAAGAAGCATTCACTTCTTGCACCATCAATATATCAGGTATTTTATATCCGAAATATTTTCAAATGCATTTCAGGATTTTAACTGTCAATGAATTTGGTACTTAAAATTTACCACTTATTTCAGATGAGATGAGCCGGGTATATGCAAAGCAAAGAAAACATGAGAGAATAAAAGAGAGAGCACTTCAGCGAGCTCAGCTATCTCATAGATCCCATGCAATGGATAATGATAGGATTCCAAACAAAAGAAGAAAAGTGTGTGCTAAAGGTACTGTCTTTGACTAAAGTGTAATTGAAGTACATATTTGGTATTAAATTAATTATATTCATGTTCATTTCAATACAGATAAATTCTCAAATGAAGTTTCCTATTATGGACTACCAGCCTTTACTTGCAAATACTGTAGTGTTATTTTTTGGGAGCAGGAGTGTGTGAAAAAAAATTGTCTAAAACCTACCCAATATACTTCTTATGTTGTATGAATGGAAAAATTGAGTTAAGCCCAATACGACAACCGCCCGAACCATTGAAATCATTGCTAAATGGAGATAAAGGAATAATATCTACTAAATTTCAAGAGAACATACGAGCTTATAACTCCATGTTTTCTATGACTTCAATGGGCGAAAAAAGTTGATACATCCATTAACAAGAATGGTTCAGTTTATATTTACAAGATAGGTGGGGAAAACTATCATCGAATAGGGTCTTTATTACCAGATGAAGGTCGTCCCGCAAGTTTGTTACAGCTCTATGTCTATGATACAGAGAATGAAATCCAGAATCGATTAAATGCCCTTAATCGCAAGGAAGTCAATGAAGATTTGTCTCCAGAAATTATAGAACAATAAATTGAGATGTTCAACTCTCATAATGAATTGGTCAAAGTGTTTAGAACGGCGAGAGATTGGTATAAAGAGCATTCAGTAGGGAATTTAACAATTAAGCTGGTGAAGAAAAGGGCAAATAGATCACGTCAATATTCAGCTCCGACTGCATCGGAAATAGCCATGTTAATTGTTGGAGATATGGAGAGTACAAATGGCGAGCGTGTCTTATTTATCCAAGGTACGGACGGAGTGTTAAAAAGAATTAACGACCTCCTCCGTTATTCATGTCTCTCCAATATCCACTTCTTTTTCAATTTGGTGAAGATGGGTTCCATTTGGACATTCCTTATGTTCGTAACACAGGCTCAAGGAAAACAAAGAGTAAAAATGTTATAGCTAGAGAGTATTATGCATATGTGTTACAACAACGAAATAATCAAGGGCAAACATTACAGGAATCTAGTCGATTATACCAGCAATTTATTGCTGATATTTATACCCATGTTGAATAACACAGACTTTGTTGGTTTAGAAAGAATCAGGCTATGTTATGCACAGATCTATACAGAAATGTCTACGATGCAATTCAGAGGGGTGATTCAGACTCTACAAATGTTGGAATGAGACTATACTGCCTTCGTCATTTATAGGTAGCCCTAGATATATGATTCAGAATTACCAAGATGCAATGGCAATATGTCGCGTTTTTGGTAATCCTGATTTCTTTATCACATTCACGACAAATCCTAATTGGAAAGAAATAAGTGAAGTATTGGAGACGTTGGGTGGTCAAAAACCGGAAAGTAGACCTGACATTGAATGCAGAGTTTTCAAGCTTAAGCTAGATGAGATGATACATGATATTGTGGATAATGAAATTTTTGGAAAAGTGGAGGCAGGTATGATTTAATATGAAAGTTATACTTTTCCCCTATTCTAAATTATTTCATATTGACTGTCATCTAACTACTTTTTCAGTGTTATACACAATAGAATTTCAGAAATGAGGATTGCCGCATGCACATATCATCTTTTGGGTGAACAAGGCATACAAATTAAACACGACTAATCTCAGCAGAAATACCTGATCCATCCTTAGATCCAATTGGATATATGGCTGTGTCTCAGTTCATGATGCATGGACCATGTGGATGTGCAAATCCAAATTCCCCCTGCATTGAGCGATGGTTAGTATTCTTTAAAAACTTGGAATACTCTAACTTAATGATTTATATATAATCTGCATATCATTCTAATTTACTTTTCCGCAATATGCGTAGGCCTATGTTCAAAGAAATTCCCCAAATCATTCCAGAATCAGACAACTGTTGATGAAAATGGGTATTGTGTCTATAGAAGAAGGGACACAAACATAACAGTTGATAAGAATGGCATCAAACTTGATAATAGATATGTTGTGGCATTTAATAGGTATTTATTTGTTAAATATCAAAGCCATATAAATGTGGAAGCATGCAATCAATCAAAGGCAATTAAGTATTTGTTTAAATATGTTACAAAGGGTTCAGACAGAAGCACCATTGTTATTGCAAATTCAGGAGAGCAAGCATGTGAAACTTCCCATAGTGATTTGAATGGAAATGATGAAATAAAGACATTCCTTGATTGTCGTTATATCTCAGCTTGCGAAGCGATTTGGAGAATTTTTGAGTTTCCTATTCACTATAGGAAACCATCCATTGAGAGATTGTGCTATCATTTAGAGGGAGAGCAAACATTAATATTCAATAATAATGAACCCTTGCCCAGAGTTGTAAATACAGAAAAAGCTAGAAAGACGATGTTTACGGAGTGGATGGAGACTAATAAAGATGATACAACTGCTAAGTCATTAACTTACTTTGAATTCCCCACAAAATATGTTTGGAAAAAAGGGACGTTAACATGGAAACGACGTGAGTCTGGGAGAAGTATTGGTCGTTTAACATACGCACATCCGAGTTCAGGGGAAAGGTACTATTTGAGGCTTCTTTTGAATATAGTCAAAGGATATGAAAACTATGAAGATATTCGAAAATTCAATGGCATTATCTACCCTACTATGAAGATGGTGTGTTATGCCTGTGGCCTTTTAGAAGACGATGGTGAGTGGCATGAAGCCCCAGACGAGGCAAATCATTGGGCCAGTGCTCCACAAGTTAGGGACTTATTTTTTACTATTCTTCTTTTTTGTGACGTATCAGATGCAAGGAAGTTTTGGGAGTGCAACTGGCAAAAAAATAGTGATGACATCTTGAGAATGAGGCGAAGAATATTAAGGCTTCCATCCTTAATATTAAGTGAAGAGGAGATAAAAAATTTGACTTTAGGTGAATTGCAAAAGGTCTTGGTAAAAAATGGACGATCTCTAGAAGATATAGAGGGAATGCCATTGTCGGATAAAACTTTGTTAGCCCAGTTTAAAAATAGGCTTCTTATGTAGGAACAGAATTATGATATTAGGCAACTTGAGGAAGAACATCAGGTTTTGAAAGGTTCCCTTAATCCTGAGCAATACAATGTGTATCAGAAGGTTATAACTAATGTTGAAGATCAGAAGTCGAAGTTATTTTTCCTTTATGGATATGATGGAACTGGAAAAACATATTTATACAAGGCCATAATTAATAAGTTAAGATCAGAATCCCACTACAAGAAAAACAGGCTTTAGCGACGGAAAAATCTGTCGCTAAAAGCCAAAATTCCGTCGCTAAAACGATTTACCGACGAATTTATTCCATCGCTAAAACCCTCGTTGCTAATGTTTAACGACGAAATTTCATGTCCGTCGGTAATTTAACGACGGACCAATCCCTTGCTAATCGATTTCAAACCGTCGCTAATAATATGAATGGGACGACAAATTTATAATATTTTGCGACGGAATAATCCGTCGTTAATGTTTAAATCCGTCGCAAGAATGGAAAAGTTATTAATTGTTGACGAAAAATTAACGAGGTATAGCGACGGAATAATCCGTCGTTAATGTTTGAAACCGTCGTTATAAATGGTTTTCTTACCGTGGGGTTATTTCCGTCGGTAATGAATTTTTTAGCAGCAACGGATGAATCCGTCGTTAAAATCCATCGTTAAAATGGCAGTAGCATTAGGGCCTATTTTATTTATTTTTCTACCACCTGTTTCATTTCTAATACTCCCATCTGATTCATTAACCCAGTACATATACCAAAAATATAATCTAACTCACAATATTCAGAATTTAAGAACTAGTTCACCAAAATAAAAGTATCATCAACAAGTAGCAAAATATTAAAATTTAAATTAGAAGTTTCTTAAGTATCAACGACTAGACCTATGACCCATAAAATCCATGATAATTTGTAATTTCCTATCTAGTTCCGCCCGATGTTGCTCCATCTTCTCCTCCATTTCTTCTTTATATTTCTTTTCTCTTTCCTCCCAATCTTTCCTCTCTTGAGCATGTTTTTTCTCCATCTTCCCGACATTTTTTTTCTTCATTGAGCTTCTCTAACATCCCACTCTTAAATTCCGTTAAATTATCTTCAACCATTTGCGGGTTAGATCCATTGCTAGTACCATCATCACTAGCCAATGACGAGCCAATTGAACCAAGACCATACACCTGTTGTACCTATAAAGCATATATACCCAAACCCTATACACCATATATATACTCATACCATATACCCAATAAATCATATACCAAATTAACATAATGTTGTTTGTGAACCAGCGGTTTATGATTTTCAATATTCCAAATAAAATATGAATTCAAATAATTTTATACTTTATAAAATTAATATTTGATATTCGCTCTTCAAAATATATATATTCATTTTTAAAATATAAACTACAATCAAATAATATAATTAACTTATTAACATTTTAAGAATGTCACATATTTTTATCATATTTGGCCTTACTTCATTTACATTTGAGGTAAACTTAACAATTAGGTATTAATAAACATGCATTAGACTGTATATATTAAAAAAAACAAATTCGTCGGTAATTCGTCGCTATTTCAAAATAAAAAATATTATTGAAAAATTCCGTCGTTAATCCGTCGGTAAGTGAATAAGAAATAATATTTTTTTTTAATTTTATATAGCGACGGAAAATATCCGTCGTTATATTATTTTTGAGATTTCCGTCGTTGTTCCGTCGCTAAACGAAAATGAAATAATTTTTTATTTATTTTTCATTTCTATAGCGACGATAAACATCCATCGGTATAAATTTTTTACAATCCCTCACTAATCCCTCGTTAAATCAGTCGGTAATGAATAAGAATTAATATTTTTTTTTCACTTATATAGCGACGGAATCTATCTGTCGTTATATTATTTTGAGAATTCCTTCGCTAATCCGTCGCTAAATGAAAATAATAATATTTTTTTATTTTTTTAATTCTTTAGTGACAAAATACATCCATCGGTAAAAAAAATTGCAATCCCTTGTTAATCCGTCGGTAAACCGTGGGAAAAAAAAGGCGCAATTTTTTGGCGCCACTTTTAAGACGAAATAGTGATGGAATTTTGTCCGTCGTTAAATTTGTCGGTAAAGTTGTCATTTTCAGCCTAATTTTTTTGCTTCTTATCTGTCACTATTCCCTCGCTATTCCGTCGCTATTAGCGACGGAATTGTGTCCATCGCTAAAATTCGTCGCTATTTGACAGTTTTCTTGTAGTGTCCAAGATTGTTCTTGCCGTAGCTTCTTCAGTAATTTATTTAGTGCATCATTATTTATTAATGTTTGTTATGCCTGATTAACATTTCACTCTCGCATGACTATCTATATATGACTATTACTGATTGTATTATTAAATTAAACCAGGTATTGCAACTCTATTACTCCAGGCGGACGAACTGCGCATAGTAGATTTAGGATTCCGCGAACTCTAGATGAGAACTCCACATGCACGATAAAACAAAACACCCGGCTTGCAGAACTTATTCAAAAGGCTTCACTTATTATTTGGGACGAAGCGCCTATGGACTCTAAATATGCTTTTGAGGTAGTAGATAAAACGATGAAAGATATTCTACGAGGGCGTTCAACGTTTGACATTGATAAACCATTTGGGGGAATAATAGTTCTGATGGGTGGGGATTTCCGCCAAATTCTTCCTGTTATTTCGGGCGGAACACGAGGTGATATAGTTACGGCCTCATTGAATAGTTCATATCTGTGGAATCATTGTGAGTTATGTGTTCTTTCAAAGAAAATGCGTTTGCAAAGCACTCCTGAAGAACTTATGAGAATGGAACGACTTTGGCTGAGTTCTCAAATTGGACACTTAAAATTGGAAATGGGCAGGAAATATCTAGAACAAGGGCAGATGTTGATGAGCCAGAATGGATCAAGATACTGGAACGAAGTAGTCGACGAAATAAATTCTGACTCCAAGATGTTGATGATCCAATTGAAAGTGTGTTCAATTCGACATATCCAAATTTCATAGCCAAGAAATTTGAGCCTAAATACCCGACTAATCGAGCAATTCTGACTCAAAGGAACTAAGTAGTTGACGAAATAAATTCTTTTTGCATGAATTTAGTCGATGGATAAGTAAGAGAATACCTAAGCTATGACACTATCGACAAATCAAGTGAAACACCTGCAATTTTGATATG
Organism: Adenophora triphylla var. japonica; assembly: GCA_022495995.1. Taxonomy (NCBI): domain Eukaryota; kingdom Viridiplantae; phylum Streptophyta; class Magnoliopsida; order Asterales; family Campanulaceae; genus Adenophora; species Adenophora triphylla. The sequence goes on from JAFEMH010001010.1 coordinate 357,034, forward strand.
ATATATCCTGTGGAATTTTTAAATAGCTTAAAATTCCCAGGTATACCTAATCATAGTCTACTGCTTAAGGTTGGAGTGTCTATTATGCTACTTCGAAATATCAATCCAAGCCAGGGTATGTGTAATGGTACACGACTTATCGTTGCACAACTTGGTAAAAGGGTGATTGAAGGGACAATAATTTCAGGCTCACATATTGGCCATAAAGTGATGATTCCAAGGATTACATTAACAACATCTGAAGGAAAAGTGCCTTTTGTTTTGAGAAGAAGACAATTCCCCATTAGATTTTGCTATGCAATGACCATTAACAAAAGTCAAGGGCAGACATTAGAAAATGTTGGATTATATTTGCCCCAACCTGTTTTCAGTCATGGCTAGTTGTACGTTGCAATTTCCAGAGTTAAAAGACCAAGTTGTTTGAAAATACTGTGCATAGAAAGTGACGATGAGTATAAGGGGTGGACCAAGAATGTTGTGTACAGAGAAATCTTTAATAAACTACAATAGTTTTATATTCAAGGTTGTTTAATTGTACTACTAGGTTGTTTAATTGTACTACTGTACTTTAAGTTTCTCTAAATAAATATTATTATGAAGTTCAAATTGCGTACTTAAATTATATTCAGCAAGTGACGAGACTGAGCAAATTAACACATCTCACAGAAAACCATTTACCCATGGTGTGTTTGGAATCACTGGAGTTGGAATAATAAACCCTCACATCAAGAACACTCATATTGGAATCAATTAACACTTGCATAGAGATTTTGTTCCTCTTGAAATAAAACCACAAAATATTCTGTCCACCCCCCCCTAAGTTCCATCATCCTATAATCATTGTAATGAGTCATCAGCAATGAGTAAAGGTTGGACCTATGAAAACCTTCACTCACAATGGTAACATCCGGGACCATGAACTGTACATAATTACTAAACTTAATTGCCATATCCTCTCCAGCCATGTCATCTTCAGAAACAAACATAAAAGTCAATGGCAAATTATTAATGTACGGATCATTTATCCATCCATTGCACCACGACGTAGGACCCTATCAACCAAGACATATCTAGCAATATTGGCATGCAGATTTTTAGAGTCAAAGAGGACATAATCACCCCTTAAAAGATATATTGAGGGTTAGGGGCAAGGTTATGTTCAGGTGGAGGGAAAATAGGGTTAGGAAAAGCCATAGTAAATGGATTTTGAGTATAAATTCTTTAACAATAACAAGTAACTATTTATAGTAAATTTCTAGCCATCAAATTAATGGCGCCTTAACCTAACTGTCGGCTAAAACCAAAGAGACGTGCCTATTCAGTGGTTAAACTGAAGCCCCTATGTATTATCTAAATTAACATCAATATAAATTGTAACCACAACTACTTCTCATATTCAAAGCAAATCACATATAGAATAATAGCAATATCAAATCGAACAGACGCGTATAGTAATTAAAAATACCTGCAAAGTTGCCGAATTAATTGAGTTCCCCTTGCCGTAGCACTTGATCACGCCAAAAAATAGGTCGGCGAATAATTACATGAACCCTGCCCATCAACAATCGATAGTGATGGAAGAAGCCACAAATATGAGCTCTCAAACCACAATTAGCTGTGATCGTATTCCAGATCTAGGGTATCTTTGAAAATGAAGTACTTTTCCAAATGACAATCATCTAATGAAAGGCGTATACTTCTTATTTTAAGAAAGAAGCGCACATAAACTCCTGCGTTTTTTGCCTCAAATATTCTTAAATGTCATATAAGGTATACAATTTGTCTAAATACCTACAAAGTCCTCCAGACCTTATAAACTCGTGCGTAGCACGGGTATTTTACTAGTAAGAATAATTCTAGTCTTATAACCTTCGGTATAAAAGTGAATTTTATTATTTTTTAAGAAATTATGAAAAATTGTGAAAAAACATACTCTTATACCTAATATAAGAGTAATTCTAGCCTTTTAACTTTAGGCATATGAAGGTATAACAGATGATCGTTTAATAAAATATTAGTCTTTTTTATTATTATTTTTAAGAAAAAATGAAAAATAGTGAAAAAAAAAATACTCTTATACCTAGGTAGAAGAGTATTTTTAGTCTTATACCCAAAGGTATAAGAGCGACGGGGTAGAGGTATATGTGAAATTTTGCATATCGCTTGAGCTTTTATAACTTTTATATCTCGCCTAGAGGCCCTAGGGTCCTCGGCCTTTTTGAAAAAGTATTCCTCAAATGACCAATTTGGAAAAATACTTGCCAAATTGATCAAGTTTGTGAGATTCGTCACTAGCGAATTTATGTTTTTCTCGATAAAACTCTAGTTCAATTGAGTTGCTTTTATGAAAACTAGTATTTTTGAGCAACGATAAAAAACGGGTTTCTCGTAATTGCTAGAAATTACAAAGTGCGACTGACACTTTGTAACATTATCACTTGCACTTTATTATACACAAGTGCCGATTTGAATAGCTGGCACTTTGTAACATTATTACTCACACTTTATGATAATAGCATTGACACTTTGGAGAAATGCATTTTAAAAAGTGCTAGTGTAGTGTGAGTGTTTAATAGTGCATGTATGTCTTAAAAGAGTGTCAGATTGTGCGTTAAATAGGTCAGTTTTAGTGTTAAATAGGGTAAGTGGTAGTGTTAAAAGAGTGTCAGTGATAGTGCTAAAAAGTTTGTAAATTGTCGGTGTTAGTGTTGAAAAGTGTCGGTGATAATGTTGAAGACTGCTAGAGTGTTTTAATAAGTTTTTTTTATTTACAAAAATGTCGCCGCACATTTTAAAAGGGTGACAATAGTAATGATAAAAAGAGTGTAGTGATAGTATTAAAAATTGTTAGTAGTAGTGTTGAAAAGTGTCGGTGTGTTTTAACAAGTTTCAATTATTTACAAAAATGCCAACCTAAATTCGCAAATGAAAGTGACGAGTTTACTTAAATAATCAATCAGAACAATATTAAGACATAACTATACTTGCTATTAACAATATCGAGTTTTTAAATTAATTTGCTAATACTAATAGCGAGTTTTAGCGGAAAAAAAGATTTAGTCGTCTTGTTCTAGCATTTCACAAACACACAACGAATACATACAACCGAAGAACAAAGAGAGGGAGAAATTGGCAAGCTCATGAGTACACTTTGAGAATCTTAGTATCGACTTCCAATCCCCAGGTGTAAGTCGTTAAATTCATACTCCCCTCCTATTTTTGAATTTGTATTGCAATTTTTCACTTGATAATTCAGAATCAAAATAACCAAATTAAGGTTTTTTTATAAATAGAGAGAATCTAGGGGTTTTAAATGTTTGGTTTACAAATTACTCTTATATAACTTTCTAATCCGTTAAAATTTACTGTGATTCTTTATACTTGATTGTTATGGTATTTGTTGGTTAAATTATGGCTTTTGTTACTTAAGTTAGGTTTACATTTGTTAAGTTAGGTATTTTGCATGTTAAATAATAGTTGTTGTTAAATTAAGTTTTGCATTAGTTTTATTGTGTGTTTTCTATTATAGATGAATGCAGAGTATCAACATGGAGAGCTTCTAGAGCCGCTTGTTGATCTGGGGCCTAAAAAATGAGATGTTTTAAAATTAGAGAATAAGCACCAACTTGAATTCATTCGGGCTGGAAGACATATTGAGTGGTTATCCTTTCCTCGTGGTTCAACTATGCCGAAAGTGTTGGATTCAAGGGTCCTGAAGAGATTAGTATTAGCAGGATTCTACGGGATTTACATGTTAGAAACAATCACGTAGGATTGTGTTCTGCCTACAATGTTGGTTGAGCAATAGCGCCAGGAAACCATAGTTTTCACTTTCCTGTTGGGGAGATGACTATTAGTTTAGAGGATATGTCAGTGTTACTGATTGATGAACTCCTTATTACTGGTTCTGACACTTCGAGGTTGCCTCCAAGTTGGTGCGACTTATGTGAGGAGTTATTAGGTATTAGACCATCTTATAGTGAGATTGAAGCAGGTTTGATGATGCTTAAGCGGCTTCTAGGTCAGTTTGCAGAGTTTGCTGCCCTATCGAAAAAATGCGACATAGGAGATGGTCGATAGGTATACACGTGAATGCATATTTGCAACCCTCGACTCACATGTGATGCTTGATTGAATTATTAATAAGGTGAATTTGATATATATCCCACTGCTTAAATATATTGTGCAAAACATGAATATAGTTGGGATAATACTGCCTTGGCTTCTTTTTTTTGTATCGGGAAAACTCTACAACTTTTCCCGATACCACTCACCGTAGTGGAGTTCTCACTATTTTGTAGGTATCATTGTATTTTCAATATATGTTATGCTTTATTTTATGTAAGTTTTAAAATTATTTTATATATCTGATTTTCTTATAATACAAACGCCAAAAACTTATAAAAAACGCGTTTTTTTTAACCTTAACAAAAAACGTCTTTTTCACCGGTCGCGCTCGAACTTTCTCTCTAAACGCAAACAGAGTTCCTCACCATTGCCGACCCCCTCAATCGTCTTCTTCATTGTTTTCTCTAATCTGGACACCAAAATCCGATCAAATCTGAACATAAAAATCCAATTAATCTTCAATTACACTACACCAGTCAATGCGTAGTTTATTAAAAATTGGATTGTACCTGCGCCACAAAGGAACAAGGTGTTGATCGAGCCCGGAGGCTTCACCGACGGTGGAAATGCGTAGAGTTGAAAGGAGATTTTGAGGGGTTTGATTTGGAGAGTGGTGGGTTGTTTATGTGTGGAATTGTATATTTTGATTGATTGTTGTCTTTCCGAATTTCAACATCTTCCTCATTGGCGAATTTTGTGTTTTAATTTTCATGTTTGGTGAATTACTGTTTATGCTCCTTGTCTCACCGTTCCCAAATCCTTTTTGCCTGTTCCAATTTTAATTCCAATTTCAGATGCCAGTCCATGTGTTTTGAAGTGCCAGTCCATGTGTTTTCAAATGTCAGTCCATGTGTTTTTGAATGCCAGTTAGTTCCAATTTTAATTCCAATTTCAGATGCCAGTCCATGTGTTTTGAAGTGCCAGTCCATGTGTTTTCAAATGCCAGTCCATGTGTTTTTGAATGCCAGTGCTTGTGTTTTTGAGTGCCAACAAAAATAATTACCAGTGTTTTTGAGTGCCAGTGTATGTGTTTTTGAGTGCCAGTGTATGTGTTTTCAAATGCCAGTCCATGTGTTTTTGAATGCCAGTGCTTGTGTTTTTTGAGAGCCAGTTCATGTGTATAAAAGTGTCCGTATAAAAAGTGTCAGTTTCATATTTATAAAATACCAGTATGAAATCACTGGTCATTTGTAATATTAACACTGGCATTTATCATGGTTGCCAGTAATTACAAAAATGCCACCGTTTGTTTTGAACATGGTTGCCAGTAATTACAAAATTGCCACCATTTATTTTAAACAGCGCTTTGGAAAACACGTTTTTCCTTATCTTAAGAAAAAACTAGTTTTTTATAAGACCAACTCAATACAAACAATTTAAGGCATGAGAAAGATTATTGCCTTCACATTCAATAGTAGTTAGGGAAATTCAAAATGAGCAACCAAACTCCCCGGAGTGTAGGTAAACTACAACCAATCTACCTTATTTTCTTAGTAGTTTTTTAGGTTAATAAATTATTAATAATTTCTTTAACTTTTTCAGGTGAAGTGGACAATTATCTTATTTGCATGTTCATGAACATAACTTACGTGTCTATCAGGATCACCTGGCGTCTCTTCCCGATGATCATATTAGCCGGCAATCATATAGAGAACACGAGACTCCAGATTATTATAGGCAGGGAGGGACATGCTGTATGGAGGAAGAGAGCGCTTCTTATGTGCCTATTGAAATCAAAAATAAAATTGTCCGCTTTTTTCATATACAAAACAACTTTATACATAAACATATTTAATTACCTGTATTAATGGTGACAAAAATATATTTATTAGTCCCTCATACAATTCAAGATATATATAAAATAATTAAACGTATCAAAATGTTCAATATATATAATTGTTTAATATCTACCCGATGAACCCGACAAATGTATAAGGGATGGATGTGAACCTAATAACTAATTTATCTTGTAGTACAGTGGTCAGAGAGCTTGTTCACAAGATGTTTTTTTCGGAAAATGAAGATGTTTTCGACTGTTTGGTAAGGAAAACGAGATAAACATATTTTCGGTTGTTTGGTAAGGAAAATATTTTTCGAAGAATATTTTCATGTATTTAATGAAAATATTTTTCAATATATATATATATATATATATATATATATATATATATATATATATATATATTATGATTATGATTATGATTATGATTATGATTATGATTATGATTATGATTATGATTATGATTATGATTATGATTATGATTATGATTATGATTATGATTATGATTATGATTATGATTATAATGATTATGATTATGATTATGATTATGATTATGATTATGATTATGATTATGATTATGATTATGATTATGATTATGATTATGATTATGATTATGATTATGATTATGATTATTATTATTATTATTATTATTATTATTATTATTATTATTATTATTATTATTATTATTATTATTATTATTATTATTATTATTATTATTATGATAATTAATATATATATATATATATATATTATTATTATTATTATTATTATTATTATTATTATTATTATGAGGAAGCAGAATGTTGTATCTTGTGAAATATGAGTTGTAGATGAAGGGCGCCATTTTTCGGAAAATATTTTACTTAGGAAAAATTCGTAAGTCGTTTTGCTTAGGGAGGGCGTAAAATGTTTTTCGGAAAACATAAAACATTTTCCGGAAAACGAGTTGTTTTACAGAAAATATTTTCCGGAAAACGAGTTATTTTACAGAAAATATTTTCTGGAAATCAACCAAACACCGAAAAATGGGAAAAACATTTTTCGGAAACAACCAAACAACGAAAAACGAGTTATTTTAAGGAAAACGTTTTGCGAAAAATGTTTTACGTCGAAACAAACAGAGTCTAAATGTTCCAAGTACACTTCCTATACAATTCTTTTTTATTTCCCATACTTAAGGTTTCATGTTAGTTTGTGCACCCATTTTAATTTTATTCTGGGTCTGTCACATACGTCTACAAAGCACATCTACCAAAAAGAAAAATTACAAATAGAAAACGTTTTACTTCAACATATAATTCATTTGTTCCACAAAAAAGTCACACTCTTTACCTTTTGGGGATTTTTTTCCCAAAATATTCCTTTTTAAAAATATAATTCCCAAAATAACAACCATTCCAAACTACTTGCCAAAATTTCCATTTTTTTGGAACTCGATAAATGGTATATCGAGTTTGATCTTTGTGCGTTGAAACTCGCCAAATGGAATGGCGAGTTCATTTTTTTTCAATTTGCAGTAATTATTTCTGTAATAAAAACAAAACGCCATGAAAATTAAAATCGTCATTTGATTTGGCGAGTTCAAATTTGCCAATTGATTTGACGAGTTTAAGCGAATTTTGTTGTTCAGATAAGGCTGTATAGGTGCCACACCCAGGGCGCGATCAACCGCTACTGAAGGTGCTTCAGCCTCAAGCCGCTGCTGCTCTCTAAGATGCGTGAGTGTATGTCTGACAATCCTTTGCACCTCAAACCGGGACGGACACAGCAAACTTCGCTGCTCCTCATCCCTAGTAATGACATCTTCATTGGTCACATAAATACGTTGTAAGTTTTGTACCTGTTTTTATAACATAAAACATAAGAATGAGACATAATTTAATAATTCAAAGTAAAAAATAATAAGGTGATTATAATGAGAACAATTTAAGAAATGCTTACCAAACCCTCCAAGAAAGGGGCTATCGTCTGGTAACCAAACTCTTCTACATGCAATGGGTTTTAGACAAACATGCATGTGATACTCCTATACCAAATTATGTAAGGACGCGTATAATGAATTACCTAAACCCCATCTGCCCGTATACCACTCTATCATATCGTTGTTCGCAAGATGATATATATCGATGGTGTCGGGAACTGCAAAGGACATGTTGTTCCCGTGGCGGTCAACCTTGTGCAACTCCACCCCTGTGTCACACTGCTTTGGGATCCCCTGTAGCATGCCGAACTGCCTCAACGCACGATGCCACTCTACCTTCTCAAAACAGATAAGAGGGATTCTAGACCTGCAAACAACTTCTCCCTGACGGCAATAAGATGGAGCCTGTCGATCTAGATATGGCCTCCACACAACTTGATCATCAGTCAATTGCGCAAGCTGATCTCGATAGCTGCAAAGGTTGTGTGCAGTAACATACTTCAGAGATAACCGTCCAATCCACCTGAAATTCAATAAATGAAGAAGTATAAGTCAAAAGTTTCAATATGTAGTAGGTGACAATAACATTTCAAATGGAAAAGTCGTTAATAAATGTATACCTGCACCCCAAGGAAAGGTTGCTCTGATCCTCATTTGGCTTAAGAGAAATAGGTTGTGTAAATAACAACTTATCCTATGCCCAAAGCTGTATAAAAATATAAAATACTATCAAAATATATGATTTCAAATTAAAAAAAAAAGAAAAAAAGAAAACAACATTATAACATTTAATTAAAATGTTATAGCATACCTGCATTATATTCATAAATTCACCACACTAACTAGTCTCGGGGTGAGTTGTAACGACCCTAACCCTAGGCACAATTTTAGTATAATATTATATGCTTTTAATATTAATGTTAACTTATGTGTCTATTTTATGTCTTTACATTCTTATGTCAAGATGAAATGGTTGGAAGATAATTTAGAACCCTTAGAATTTCTAGAGAAATAAAATAAAGCATTGGGAAAAAATATAATAATAGGTGTTTTGGTAGAAAAAACAATAATGTCGAATCTTGACTTATGAAAGTGTATGGATTTAATAATAAGGAGGGGACTTTGGAATTTGATTAAATGGAACAAACTGATGCTAAAATGAAGAAACACAATCAAGGACACAACAATATAACGAGGAAAGCCCTTGAGTCAAATGATCTCGCCGGCATAAAACCTCGGGAGGTTAGGTCACCTTCCTTACCAAAAAATTCACTAAGTATTACTCGGTTACAAGATGATGGAGAGCTATGGAGATTACAACGAGAGTGTGTTCAGTGTACGTGTGATAATGTGTATCTGAGTGTGTGAGTGTGTGTTTGTGATTCTCCATATCCCCTATTAATAGTAAAGACTAACAAGAAAATAACAAAAATCCCTATAATCTCGGCACATCTTCTTATCCTCTCAAACGTCCTTTGACTTGGTCTCCTTGGCATGGATGGAAGAGGTTCACGTGCTGATAATAGTGATCCCGAAAATATCTCTATAATAGCTGTAAATAAAGAGTGGTTAGTTAAACATAAAAATAAATTATGCGTAACTTACAGGGAATCATCTTGACATGCAGGAACAACTGAGGATGTCAACATGTGGAAAATCTGGCCACAACAATTGCCCCCAAACTTATCACTTCGTGGAATACGAAGAGGTAAGTTTCCAGACTCCGAGTAACTGGCGAACATGATTTGACAGCATTCGGTGGTGAAGGAAATCAAGAAGAAGTCAAGCCGTCGTCCTCTCTCAAAATGTCAACAGGTAAGAATAGTTTACCCTGTCTTTCGATTCCTGTTTTTCCTCAATGCTTAAACTTTCTCTTCAGTTTCAAAGCCAGTTGCTTCAGGCTCAGACCTTGATCTGGAAGATTTGGAAGCTCTTGTTGGTACTTCTCCTGCTAAGTATGATGTTAGGCCACCAATTGTCCCAAAGAAACAAGTCCAAACGGGTGAAAGTACTGGCGTTGATTCAAGGGTAAAGAAGAGGAATGTTGCAGAGAGTGAGGCTATCGAAGTTACGCATGCGGATATTTTTGAGATTTGAAGGCAGGAGAGGTGAAGAAGAAGCTTCTAGGATTAGTAACCAATGTAAGATGTTACTAAACTATTCTGACTGTTCCATAGCTCTATTATTTGCTGATTTGGAACTTTATGGTGTTTTCTTAACAGGCAATGGGATGTTTGGAGTCCCAAGTGGAAGATATGGCTAAGATCAATGAGCAATTTAAGAAGAGCGCTAAGAGTGATATGGCTTAGGCCAAGAAGGAAGCTACTTTTTGGGAGAAGAAGTTTTAACGAGCAGAAAGAGGAATTTAGAGGAACAGAAGAAGACAGTGAAGGGGTTGTTAGCAATCTGACTTCTATTAAGGGTGACTATCAAAATGAAGTAAGGGAATCCTGGAAGTTGGTTGCTGCCAAAGTCATGTCGAAGATCAAAATCAAGATGATGGAAGAACATAATGATAGAAAATCTAAGGATTGAAAGGTTGAGAATGAGTATGCAAAGTTGAAGAATCTGTTGGGTGAGAAAAGTGGATGAAGGAGAGGTGTCATCTAACCCTAAGGATACGATGGTTGAAGAAAAAAAAGAGAGAAGAAGGATGAAGAAGACAAAACTTCCTCGGCAATACCTGCAGCAGATGCTAAGTGAAGAAAAATTCAAGTTAGTTTTTTAAGTTGTTTTGTTTGATGATGATTCCCAGGGCTGAGCCCCAAAGATAATTTTATCAATTTTGGTATGTACCTGGTCCATAAGGATCGAAGAAAATTTATTTCAAGTGTTGGGTTGGTTCAACACTTTACTTTTAGTTTTATGTTGTTTGGATGTTGGAGCGGGCCAACTGAATTTGGAGAAGTATTAATGGTATTTAGTATCTTAATGTTTAGAAAAAAAAAAAATTTGTTAGCAACTTCTGTGCATGTCATGCTTTGATCCCTGATGCTAAAGTATTATCATAGGATGTTGACATAATAAAATGTCATTTTTTTGTTTTCGAGTGAAGACATGAGAATGTCATAACCGGATGTACTTAAGATGACAGGAATATGCCATAACCAATTGAATCATGCTTAAGATCAATCATTTGACTGAGTGGAAATGGGTAAGCTATACAAGTTTCCTCATATAGGCCCATCCCACACCTCAACCAATGAGATATCGTGCGCTCCAGGCGAAGGTGTAGAAACCTAACTTTCGGAGAAAGAGGTAATTAACTCTTTAAACCTTAGAAGGGATTGTGTACCTTAACTTTAGAAGAGGTGGCCAGCCTCTAGCGGAGGAGATTTCGTTGTTACTTTGACTTGAGCACTTTGATATGTCCCCACTTTTGTATGTCAACATCTTACAAGACAGAGATATATTAGAGATGGGCGTCCACTTTGTTGACGCCCCTTCACAGGTTGTGTTAGCGACATCTTATTTTGAAGTAAATAAATAAAAAAATGACAAATAGGGAAATGAAAGGATACTTAAATTCAATAAATGAAAAGACCAGTAGAGGATTGTCTATGCAGGATGATGTAAGTTTTAGGAAGGCATTGCCTAGATGTAATACCTTTTAAGATGAAATGGCATTCCAACTTCGTGGGATCATTTGGCCATCCAAGGTTGATAAGCGATATGCTCCTTTCCCGGCCTGTGCATCGATCAGGTAGGGACCTTCCCACTTTGGGGCAAGCTTGCACTTTTGTTGTAAGACCTGGCTACTCTTTCTTTGATATCTTTGCCATCAGGATTTTGGCCATATCTCTTAGTTCGTCTATAGTATCTAAATCATGTGTCAAGATGTCCTTATTATGTTCGGATGTCAACAAACCATATCTTCTTTGTAGGTATGAGAACCTGTTGGAATGTCGACTCGACCCAAACACTAGAGAGTAGGGTGTCGACCGGTAGCATTTTTGGATGTCGTCTGTCGGCCCATAAGACCATTGGTAGCTCTTGACCCATCTTCCCTTCTTTTGGTCTAGCCTTCTCTTTAAGTTGCTCGGGATAATCTTGTTGCTTGATTACGCTTGTCCGTTTGCTTGAGGGTGAGCAGGTGAAGATGTCACCATCTTAACTCCCCACCTTGTCAAGAAGTCCTGCGTTTTCCGGCGATAAGCTGGGAGCCATTGTCTGAAGGTATTCCAAACTTCTTTGAATATGTTCCTTTTGATGAAAGAAATAACTTCCTTGTCGAGAACACGTACATATGCTTGACTTCTACCCATTTGGAGAAGTAATCTATCATGGCTAGTAGAAAAACTTTTCCTCCCGAAGCTCTTGGCAATTTCCCTATGATATCCATTCCCCAAACCATGAATGGCCGTGGCGACGGGATAGGATGCGGCAATTCGGTGGTTGATGTAGGATGTCGCCGTGCCGGCAGCGGGAGTCACATTTCTTTGCATAATCTGCGCGTCTTTTTCGCATTGTGGGCCAAAAGTAGCCCATATTTAGAGCCTTGGTATATGGGCTTACGCCCCGGTATGATTTCCACATTGCCCTTCATGCGGCTCCATCAAAACTGTTGTGCTCGATGCACTTCTAGACATCTCAAGTAGTGACTGCGGCAGATTTCCTAAACAAAAGTTATCAATAAGTAAATACTTAGATGACCTTACCCTGGATGCTTTCGAATGTTTGTCTCTTCTTTGAGATTGTATCATCTTGGAGATACTTGATTATAGGGGATCCGTAGGAGGTTCTTCTTTGGGGGAAGGATGTCGACATCTAAGGCAAACAACTCAAGACATTCAATTCTTTGGGATGTCAACATGCACAATTGGAATACTTCTCTGTGAAATGCTTTTGAAGAATTTGAGCCTAAGTTTGCAGAGCATGCGCTTGTGAGTTTTCTTCTCGCGGCTTTTGCTCCAAAGTAAATGTTTTGAATTTGGCCGCCATGATTTTCACTATTTCCAAATATGTCATCATCTTCACATTTTTTGCTATGTAGGACCCGTTGTAATGGTTGACAATCGGCAAAGAATACAAAAACACCACGATGTGCTTGATATCCAGGTCTGGGCCACTTGTAAGCACAATTAATGCCTCGTACTCTGCCTCATTATTGGTAGCTTTAAAGCTGCTGGTGATGGATTGTGGTATTATGTCCCCTTGTGGCGACTTTAGTACGACTCCAAGACCTGTTCCTCTCATGTTCAGCGCCATACGTATAGAGTGTCCATATTCTTGAGATGTCATCATCCTGTAATTCTTTGAAACTCTACTTCTTGTTGCATGGTTGGACTAAAGTCGGCCACAAAATCAGTAGAGCACGAGATTTTATTGCTGTTCTTGGCTCATATTTGATGTCGTAAGTGCTTAAGCGCACGGACCACTTAGCCATCCTACACGACATCTCTGGTTTTCTCATGACATTCTTAAATAGGATAGTTAGTACGCACAATTATAGTATGTGTTTCAAAATAGTGTCTTAATTTAATGGATGCGGTTATTAAAGCTAGAATTAACTTTTGTAAATGAGAATACAGTCTCCGCATTTAAGAGTGTCTTACTTATATAATAGATGGGTTGTTGAAGACCATCTCGCTATGTTACCAAGGCTGCGCTTACGGCGCTTTACGATACTACTAGGTAGATGTAGAGGTGTTCGCCTTCCAGAGGTTTGGCCAATAACGGAGGTGTCGACAAGTAAGTTTTGAGGTCTTGAAAAGCTTGTTCATGGTGGTCCTCCCACTAGAACTTCTTGTTCTTTCTTAAGATGTCATAGAAGGGCTTGCATCGATCGGATGATTTGGAGATGAGCCGGGTGAGTACGGCAACCTTCCTGTCAATCTTTGGATGTCCTTGACGGATTGAGGTGATGACAAGTTGATAATGGCGCGAACTTGCTCGGGGTGGCTTGATGCCTCTCTTAGTCACCATGTAACCTAAGAACTTTCCTGCCTTCATTCGAAATTGCATTTCTTTGGATTGAGTTTCATATTGAAACAATCCAAGATGTCGAAGGCTTTGAGATAGGTGGTTTATGTGGTCTTCGACTTTCTTGGATTTCACCACCATGTCATCAATGTATACCTCCACCGTGTCCCCAATCTGGTCCTTGAACATCTTGTTCACGAGCCTTTGATATGTTGCACCTACATTTTTAGTTCAAAAGGCATAGCAATATAACAATAGATACTGTGGGTGTTATGAAGGCGGTGTCCTCTTGATCGAGATGACTCTAGGCCGTCGTGGGGAGGTTCCGGCAAGTTGTCTCGATTACTCTCATCAAAGGTGATTGGTAGGATGTGGACATCTGGATGGTCTTCTGGCTTCTCCCCTTTGACTCATTGGCGTGTCGCTTTGCGCGAGAATAGGAAGTGCCACAAATCTCTAACCCTCCGCGATGAAGTTGATCACCTTTGTCGATCTTTGGAGGAGCGCGAGTCGCTCGACTTCATGTGGAACCTCTTGCATTTTACGCCTTCTCCTTTACGGACCCCGAAACTCCTTAAGATGTCCGCTTCGAGAGCAAGTAGGCGATCTCCTTTCTTAGTGCTATGCGATCTTCTATGATATGCCCGAAGTGTTCGTGGTAGCGCACCATTTTGACTTGTCACGCCATCACAATGGATTTATCGGCCTTCTTTGGCCATCTTGCTTTTTCTCCAAGGTTACCCATTGCACAAAGTACACGAAATGTCAACGAGAAAAGCAATAGTCGGAAATATTAGGAACATTATCGCTATCTTCATCCTCACCCTCAATTGAATTAATTTTGCTATTATCGGTTCTCGGATAAGGATTGGAACGGTTGTTCTGCGGTGGGATGATTCGGTCTTCCACATGCGGATTGTCGTATGTCGACAACTTGGATGAGGACTTTAATCTTCGCGGCTCATCTTCCTCCAATCTTATGAATCTTAGGGCCACCTTCGACTTCTTCCAACCGTTTGCAAGGAGTCATCACCGGATCTTGATAGTCTTTGTGAATCTTTCTTGACCCCATTTTGAATGCTTACTGCGGTGTCGACATGTCGAGATTGGGAATTTCTAGCACTTCTTTGTTAAACCGGTGGACATATTCCTTCAAGGTCTCATTAGGCTGTTTGGGTTACATTGTAGAGGTCGCTTGTCGGCTTCTCGGGAATTGTCATTGCATGAGAATTGGTTATAGAACATGTTGATAAGTGGGCGTATGAACCAATTGAGCCTAGGGGTTGCCTAATCGGCCATTTAAGAGCCGGTCGACCAAGGTTGATCCAAATCCTCTGCACAAGCAAGCTTCCACTGAATTGAAGTGGGATATGCACTATGTCCATCTTCTCGTGATAGTGGGCAACATGCTCCTCTGGATCCGTCTTTGCCGTCATACAACTTCATGGATGGAGCAATGGCAGCTTCGGGATGTCGACATTTGAAATTGTTGGGACAAACCGGGAGGATTGTAGCAATTACGAGATCTTGGTTGGATTAGAGGGGTTATGCACAGTACATTCATTATCGGCTCTCTAAGGTCCTACATGCGCTTGGCTAACGGATTACTGCAAAGGGTCGGCCGCGGAATATGATTGAAAGCATTATTATTAAAAATATTATTAAGCAAACCGGTGTTGTCTACGGTGAGGTAACAACGGTGTTGTCGGTGAATGGCATGAAAGAGGTGAATCTGTTGGGGGTGGTGTCGGCAAAGTGTCATCGGATTAAAGGTGTCGAGCATCAAGGAAGGTGTCGACATCACGGGAAGGATATCGACATCTTGGAAGGTGTCGACATCATTGAAGGTGTCGTCGATGAGTGCGAGATGGGCGCCCATTGGAATGAATTCATTACGAAACGGAGATCCTCCACGGTTTCAAAGGCGATATTCCTCGCGCGCATTGGCGAGATGTTCTTGGTGGGATGCAATGAGCTTACGATCTTGCTGCATCTTGATCATATCATTGGCCAAAAATTTGAGTTACTATCACAGGTTATCCGGCCTACGATTCAACATGGTCAAGGCACTTTGGTTGTCGGCATCCACATTAGAAGATCTGCCTTTTGGGAAGATGGCGAAGGCTGCATCATCGAGGCTTCGATTGAGGAGGTGGCGGCAACGAGGTTGCCTTGCCCCCAGACGACGGAGTAACGACGATTGTCTTGCCGGCGGCGGAAACCTTCGGGTTAGTTGACATGATGAATCGTTTTAGGAAATGATCCAAATAATCAATAGACCAAATGGCCCCTCGGTGGGCGCCAAATTGTTTTGGTAGAAAAAACAATAATGTCGAATCTTGACTTATGAAAGTGTATGGATTTAATAATAAGGAGGGGACTTTGGAATTTGATTAAATGGAACAAACGGATGCTAAAATGAAGAAACACAATCAAGGACACAACAATATAACGAGGAAAGCCCTTGAGTCAAATGATCTCGCCGGCATAAAACCTCGGGAGGTTAGGTCACCTTCCTTACCAAAAAATTCACTAAGTATTACTCGGTTACAAGATGATGGAGAGCTATGGAGATTACAACGAGAGTGTGTTCAGTGTACGTGTGATAATGTGTATCTGAGTGTGTGAGTGTGTGTTTGTGATTCTCCATATCCCCTATTAATAGTAAAGACTAACAAGAAAATAACAAAAATCCCTATAATCTCGGCACATCTTCTTATCCTCTCAAACGTCCTTTGACTTGGTCTCCTTGGCATGGATGGAAGAGGTTCACGTGCTGATAATAGTGATCTCGAAAATATCTCTATAATAGCTGTAAATAAAGAGTGGTTAGTTAAACATAAAAATAAATTATGCGTAACTTACAGGGAATCATCTTGACATGCAGGAACAACTGAGGATGTCAACATGTGGAAAATCTGGCCACAACAATAGGAAATGAATAAAATGTGGAAGGAGAATTAAAGTATGTGGAATAAATACTTGAGTAGGAGGGTTTAATTTAAATGCTTTGGAATATTAGGGGACCAAATTGTATTTTGGTGAAAGCCTTGAGTACTTGGTGGCATGGGGGACCATGCCTCCCCCTAATTCACTCATCCTCCTTGTCCCAATTAGTCAAAACAACCCATACCTTCCATACTCCTTTCACCTCCTCATCATTCTTCTTACTTCCATCTAGCCAAAAACCCTCCATGGAAAACCTCCATTGAAAGCCTCACTTCCAAGATCTCTAGCAAGGCCATTTCTCATCCATTTTCAAATCCAAGAGTACTTTTGAGGTTGGGACAACTAGAGGAATCAATCAAGCCAAGAAAATCATCTTTTCATCCAAAAATCCTAAGGTGAGTTGTTATGATTTCCTTTCTCCTAAATGTTCATACCTCTTAAATGATATACTTGTTCTTATGAAGTTTGTTTCATGCTTTGGGAACCTTATATGAGTGGGATGATTGGTAAATGGAATAGGTTGAAATTAATGTTCATGGAAGATAATCTAGAGGGTATGAAATGGGTGGAATTTGTAGTGATAAATAATCTAAGGTTACATTATGTTGGGTTTACTTGTTTTATGTTGAACTTGGCTAAGCTAGGGTATCCTTTTGGTGTTCATGGAAATAAGCAAGGTTAAAAAGGAAAAGAAAAATAGGTAAAGAAGAGTTGAAATCTGGGAAATTGCTGGAAGGGCACTTGGGCGGTCGCCGAAGGGGGCATGAGCGGCCGCCCATGCTGCCAGAAACTTGGTTGCCTTGGAAACCCTCTTGGGCGGTCGCCCAAGAGGTGATGTGCGGTCGCCCAAGAGGGCAGAAACTAGTATACCTTTGGAAACCCACTTGGGCGGTCGCCCAAGTGGTATGGGCGATCGCCCAAGACCCCAGAAACTCACTTTGAATCTGAACCAGAATTAGTTTGGTAAGTTTGATTGATTACTTATAAATGGTGACCTCCACTTGATAAATTGAGCTTGGGCCTTCATAGAGGCTATGTATTATTGTATAATGACCTTGTAGGATGGATTGATGATACTTTCTTGCTTTACTTGAGTTCTTATACATTGTTTATATTATGCATAGTGTGTTGAATAAATGTGGCACTATGATATTGGTTGGACATGAGTATATTTTACCATGTTGCTATATTGTTATCCCTTTTATGGATTATGTTTCAAGTAACTATTATGTGCTTGATAATTTGTTAATCAGCTGATGTTGGGGGTATAACATAATACGATCAATTATGGAAGTGTGACCTAATGTGATCGGATTATGTTATATCACATGGCAGTCCCCTCCTGTGGCCATAGGTCGGGGTTATAGCATCTGTAGTGAGCCAAAAGCCTTACAGAGTTGCTACTATCTTATTTGGTTCCCTGAAAAACGGGTCTTATAAGATGTGAGTATTGCTTAAGCAGCTCACTTAAGATTGAAGTATTATTATACCCAATGTTGTACGACTATTGTTCAGACGGGAAAAGGTAAACCAAGGTAATGGAAGGTGTTTACAGCTTTTCCAATGTGTTATGTGCAACTTGTTATGTGTTGCATTTTATTTGGCATATTGCTGCATTCATAATAGCTTGCTGAGATTTATTCTCACCCCTCTCCCTTTAATGTTTTTAGATCCCGAGACCGGCGAACCGACCAAGTAAGGGCGGAAAGGAGTTTGGCAGTGAGCTTTTGGGTATTGTCGGGGTACGTTAGGTTGGCGTAGAAAGTATATTTTGTTATAATTCCTCTATGGAAGTATATAATTATAAACTTAAATTTCTACGTTGGAACCACAATCTTTTGTAACAAAAACAATTTAGTATTTTCAAAGTTAGTCCACTCTTCCTCCGGTGTGGAGAGTAGTGGAGTTGTTTTGAAATGGTTATGTTAATCTAGTTATGTTTGAAAGTTATATCAAAGTTTTCAAAGTTTAGTATATTTGGGTTAGTTTGAGGATGCTCCAACTCGGGACACGTGTAGGTTCCGAGTCGGGGTTCTCACAGTTGGTATCAGAGCTCGGTTAGAGTTCTCGGGTAGAGTCTAGCTGAGTGAGAGTGTGTGATAACTGACGCCGAGTGTTTAATGCAGGAGTTTGTACTAATGGCGGGTAATGATGGAGATCAGGATCGGGCTTTGGGAAATGTTGGAAATCCGAATGCCGAAATGATGGATATGTTTCGAGTGTTTCTTCAGAATATGGCAAATCAGAATCAAGGTAGGGGACAACAACAACCCGAAGGTAGGCAAGGGCACCATGGTCTAGAGAAGTTCGTGAAGATGTCTCCTCCTAGCTTCAACGGAGATCCGAATCCGGTGAAGGCGGAGAGATGGCTTGAAGCGATGAATAAGATTTTCTTGGCTATGGAGAGTTCTAATGCAGAAAAGGTGAGATGTGCCGTTTTCAAGTTGGAAGGACCCGCGGAGCACTGGTGGCAGGTAGTGAAGGATGGTTGGGACCGGGATTTGACACCGCAAACTTGGGAGAATTTCACACGTAAGTTCCGGGATCACTTCGTTTCGATGGTGACTAGAGATAAGAAGGAGGTTGAGTTTCTGAAATTGGAGCAAGGGACAATGTCTATAGCACAGTATTCGGCCAAGTTTACGGAGTTAGCCCGATATTGTCCCCATTTGGTACCGGATGAAGAGAGGCGTATCTACGAGGTTCGTGAAAGGCTTAAGGGTGGAGTTCGGAGCGGCTTTTGACTCATGACTTCGCCAACTTCCAAGCTATTTGTGAATATGGCGTATCGGATTGAGAATGATATAGAGGAGCATCGTGGTAAAAATGAAGGTGGGAACAGAAATAGATTCCAAGGTCGAGGTTCGGGACAGAACGAGAGGCGACCAAGGGCATTCACTCAGGAGCAAATCGAGGAGGAAAGCGTAGCGGCTCCGGCAAATCGATCGACTCCGAGGTCGGTTTGGGGCATCGTGTGGATATTGCAAGAAGCGAGGGCATTCGGAGGACAAGTGTTGGAGCAAGCAAGGTCGGTGTTTAGAGTGTGGGCGACGGGCCATTTCGGAGGAATTGTCCCAGTGGCGAGAATAAGCAAGCCGGGTGGTGGTCGGGGACAAGGTAGTGGTGTGAAGAGAGATGTCGACGGAAACCCAAAGATAGAGTGCAAGGTCGAGTATTTGCTTTGGGTTGAGGAGAGGTCGATCCCAATGCCGTCATTAGAGGTATAGTCCTGTCTCGGGGAGTTAAGGCCCGCATTCTTATAGATCCCGGGTCTTCCCATTCATTTGTGGCATCTCATTTTGCATTCTCATTGCATATTTTGCACGAATCTATGCCTTACGTGTTGGAGGTCTCTACTCCTATGGGAGAGTGCCTTGCATCTTCTTTGATATATCGTGGTTGTGATGTGACTATATGTGGGCATGTATTGCTTGGGGTGGATTTGGTCGAGTTACCAATCCGTGATTTTGATGTGATCCTTGGGATGGATTGGTTGAGTCGGTGTCATGCTTTGGTAGGCTGTCTTAGAAAACGAGTCTCATTTGCTATGCACGATGTGCCTACTTTTATATTTGATGCGGATAAATCTATGTTCGGTTTACATGTTATTTCCGCCTTAAAAGCTAGAAAAGATGCTATCTAAGGGGTGTCACGGGTTACTTGGCTTATGTGGTAGATTTCAATAAGAAGTCCCCCGAGTTAGCTCATGTCCCGATTGTGAATGAGTTTAGTGACGTGTTTTCTAGTGAGTACTCATGCCTCAGGATCGTGAGGTAGAGTTTTGTATTGACTTAGTACCCGGTCCGCCCCTATCTCTAAAGCACCCTATAGAATGGCTCAGGCCGAGTTAAAAGAGTTGAAGGTCCAATTGCAAGAATTGCTAGACCGGGGTTTTATTCGTCTAGTGTGTCTCAGTGGGGAGCACCGGTTCTATTTGTTAGGAAGAAGGATGGTACCTTACGATTATGTATAGATTATCGTTTGTTGAACCAAGCCACCATAAAGAATAAGTATCCTCTTCCGCATATAGATGATTTATTTGATCAACTCCAAGGTTCCGTTATCTACTCAAAACTTGATTTGAGAAGCGGATACCATCGATTGAAAGATTAGGCGGATGATATTGCCCAAACGGCTTTAGAACTAGATATGGTCACTATGAGTTTGTTGTGATGCCTTTTGGGTTGACTAATGCTCCAGCCGTGTTCATGGATATGATGAACCGTGTTTTCAAGCCTTATCTTGATAGCTTTGTGGTGGTATTCATTGATGATATCCTTGTTTATTCTAAGTCCAGGAAGAGCATGAAAATCATTTGAGGATTGTCTTGTCGGTTCTCGCGTGAGAAGCGGTTACGCCAAGTTCAGCAAGTGTGAGTTTTGGCTTGAGCAGGTTTCTTTCTTGGGGCATGTTGTGTCGAGTTCGGGGATTTCCGTGGATCCTTCGAAAATTGAAGCCGTGGTTAATTGGAAGCAACCTTCGGCTCATGGCGAGGTTCGTAGTTTCCTTGGTTTGGCGGGGTATTACCGAAGGTTTATAAAGGGTTTTTCTCGGATTGCGACTCCATTGACTAGGTTGACTCGAAAAGATGTATCATTCGTATGGGATTCTAAATGTGAAGAAAGTTTTAATGAGTTGAAGAAGAGGTTGACGACGGCTTCTGTTCTTACCCTTCCGGATGGTTGTGAGAATTTTGTGATCTATAGTGATGCCTCGAAGGCGGGTTTGGGGTGTGTCCTAATGCAGAATGGGAAAGTTATTGCGTATGCCTCTAGAAAGTTATCACCGGCGGAACAGAATTACCCTACTCATGATATGGAATTGGCGGCGATCGTGTTTGCGTTACATAAATGGAAGCATTACCTTTATGGGGAGAAATTTGAGATATTCACCGATCATAAGAGTTTGAAGTACTTATTTACCCAAAAGGAGTTGAACAACCGACAAAGGAGATGGCTTGAGTTCTTGAAGGATTTTGATTGTGTAATTTCTTATCATCCGGGGAAGGCCAATGTAGTGGCGGATGCGATTAGCCGAAAGGCGTATGTGATAGCTTTGAGTTCCCGAGAATTGAAGAGTGAGGTAATCATTGCGAATGTTCGAGCCGTTCCTACATTGTATGGAGATTTGAAGGAAGCTCAACAAGGTGATCCGGAGTTGAAGAAAATTTTAGATCAAGTGCAAGATGGGAAAGCCGGGGAATTTGCGTTGAATAGAGATGGGATTTTAACCTTCCAAGGGAGAATTTGCGTTCCTTCATCACCGGAAATCAAGAGGCGTGTCTTAGAGGATGGCCATAAGTCCAAGTTTGCGATTCATCCGGGTAGTACGAAAATGTATCAAGACTTGAAACGCGGGTATTGGTGGAATGGTATGAAGAGGGAAATTGCGGATTATGTATCTAAGTGTTTGACTTGTCAACAGATTAAGGCTGAACATCAGAGACCGGCGGGACTACTTCAACCATTGGATATTCCGGAATGGAAATGGGAAGGGATCTCGATGGATTTTGTTTCGGGTTTGCCTCTTACCGCGAAGAAGATGGATGCTATTTGAGTTATTGTGGATCGGTTGACGAAGTCGGCTCATTTTCTTCCGGTATCAACCAAGTTTTCGTTAGAGAAGTTAGATCAGTTATATATGAAGGAGATCGTGAGACTTCACGGGGTTCCGGTTAGTATTGTTTCCGACAGAGATCCGAGGTTTACTTCTAGATTTTGGAGAGCATTTCATGAAGCCTTGGGTTCTAAATTGTGTTTCAGTACGGCGTTTCATCCTCAAACCGACGGTCAGTCCGAGAGAACTATTCAGATACTTGAGGATATGTTACGGGCTTGTGTGATGGATTTCCAATTGTCATGGGAGGATCATCTACCTTTAGTGGAGTTTGCCTACAACAACAGTTATCAGTCTAGTATCGAGATGGCTCCGTATGAGGCGTTGTATGGTAGGAAGTGTCGATCTCCGATATGTTAGGACGAGGTTGGTGAAGCGAGACTTTGGGGCCCGAATTTGGTTAGAGATTCAACGGAGAAGATCAAGGTGATTCGGGATAGATTGAAGACGGCTCAGAGTAGACAGAAAAGCTACGCCGACAATAGAAGATGGGATTTATCTTTTCAGGTTGGTGATTTTGTGTTCTTGAAGGTCTCTCCGAGGACGGGAATCAAAAGGTTTGGTAATAAGGGTAAATTGGCTCCGAGGTTCGTTGGTCCGTTTGAAATTCTAGAGAAGATTGGGAATTTGGCTTACCGGTTGGCGTTACCTCCCTCTTTTTCTTTACTCCATGATGTTTTCCATGTTTCTATGTTGAGGAAGTATTGCCATGATCCTTCCCATATCTTGAGTTCTCCCCCCGATGAGGTGCAAGCGGACATGTCTTATGTTGAAGAACCGTTAAGAGTCTTAGAATTCCAAGTTAAGGAGTTGAGAACTAAGAGTATCCCTATAGTGAAGGTCCTTTGGAAGAATCATACCGTTGAGGAAGCAACATGGGAGCTAGAGTCGGAGATGAGAGCGAAATACCCCTGGTTGTTTGAAAATCCAAGTAAGTCTTTATAAAATTCGGGACGAATTTTCTTTAAGGGGGAGTGAGTGTAACGACCCTAACCCTAGGCACAATTTTAGTATAATATTATATGCTTTTAATATTAATGTTAACTTATGTGTCTATTTTATGTCTTTACATTCTTATGTCAAGATGAAATGGTTGGAAGATAATTTAGAACCCTTAGAATTTCTAGAGAAATAAAATAAAGCATTGGGAAAAAATATAATAATAGGAAATGAATAAAATGTGGAAGGAGGATTAAAGTATGTGGAATAAATACTTGAGTAGGAGGGTTTAATTTAAATGCTTTGAAATATTAGGGGACCAAATTGTATTTTGGTGAAAGCCTTGAGTACTTGGTGGCATGGGGGGCCATGCCTCCCCCTAATTCACTCATCCTCCTTGTCCCAATTAGTCAAAATAACCCATACCTTCCATACTCCTTTCACCTCCTCATCATTCTTCTTACTTCCATCTAGCCAAAAACCCTCCATGGAAAACCTCCATTGAAAGCCTCACTTCCAAGATCTCTAACAAGGCCATTTCTCATCCATTTTCAAATCCAAGAGTACTTTTGAGGTTGGGACAACTAGAGGAATCAATCAAGCCAAGAAAATCATCTTTTCATCCAAAAATCCTAAGGTGAGTTGTTATGATTTCCTTTCTCCTAAATGTTCATACCTCTTAAATGATATACTTGTTCTTATGAAGTTTGTTTCATGCTTTGGGAACCTTATATGAGTGGGATGATTGGTAAATGGAATAGGTTGAAATTAATGTTCATGGAAGATAATCTAGAGGGTATGAAATGGGTGGAATGTGTAGTGATAAATAATCTAAGGTTACATTATGTTGGGTTTACTTGTTTTATGTTGAACTTGGCTAAGCTAGGGTATCCTTTTGGTGTTCATGGAAATAAGCAAGGTTAAAAAGGAAAAGAAAAATAGGTAAAGAAGAGTTGAAATCTGGGAAATTGCTGGAAGGGCACTTGGGCGGTCGCCCAAGGGGGCATGAGCGGCCGCCCATGCTGCCAGAAACTTGGTTGCCTTGGAAACCCTCTTGGGCGGTCGCCCAAGAGGTGATGTGCGGTCGCCCAAGAGGCGAAACTAGTATACCTTTGGAAACCCACTTGGGGCGGTCGCCCAAGTGGTATGGCGGTCGCCCGAGACCCCGAGAACTCACTTTGAATCGAACCGGGAATTAGTTTAGTAAGTTTGATTGATTACTTATAAATGGTGACCTCCACTTGGTAAATTGAGCTTGGGCCTTCATAGAGGCTATGTATTATTGTATAATGACCTTGTAGGATGGATTGATGATACTTCCTTGCTTTACTTGAGTTCTTATACATTGTTTATATTATGCATAGTGTGTTGAATAAATGTGGCACTATGATATTGGTTGGACATGAGTATATTTTACCATGTTGCTATATTGTTATCCCTTTTGTGGATTATGTTTCAAGTAACTATTATGTGCTTGATAATTTGTTAATCAGCTGATGTTGGGGGTATAACATAATACGATCAATTATGAAAGTGTGACCTAATGTGATCGGATTATGTTATATACGTGTCGACCGTCCCCTGTGGCCACAAGGTCGGGGTTATAGCATCTGTAGTGAGCCAAAAGCCTTACAGAGTTGCTACTATCTTATTTGGTTCCACTGAAAACGGGTCTTATAAGATGTGAGTATTGCTTAAGCGGTTTCACTTAAGATTGGAGTATTATTATACCCAATGTTGTACGACTATTGCTCGTACGAGAAAATGTAAACCAAGGTAATGGAAGGTGTTTACAGCTTTTCCCAATGTGTTATGTGCAACTTGTTATGTGTTGCATTTTATTTGGCATATTGTCACGCATTCATAATAGCTTGCCGAGATTTATTCTCACCCCTCTCCCTTTAATGTTTTTAGATCCCGAGACAGCGGACCGACCAAGTAAGGGCGGAAAGGAGTTTGGCAGGTGAGCTTTTGGGTATTGTCGGGTACGTTAGGTTGGCGTAGAAAGTATATTTTGTTATAATTCCTCTATGGAAGTTTGTAATTATAAACTTAAATCTCTACGTTGGAACCACAATCTTTTGTAACAAAAACAATTTTGTATTTTCAAAGTTAGTCCACTCTTCCTCCGGTGTGGAGAGTAGTGGAGTTGTTTTGAAATGGTTATGTTAATCTAGTTATGTTTGAAAGTTATATCAAAGTTTTCAAAGTTTAGTATATTTGGGTTAGTTTGAGGATGCTCCAACTCGGGACACGTGTAGGTTCTGGGTCGGGGTTCTCACATGAGTGGCACAACAAAGTTTCTATATAAAAAGGCTAAACATGCACTACCCCATCTGTACATGTGTATCTTCTTGATATCTCTAAATAAAGGGAGATAAAACAACTTCACCTTGTTGTTAGTACGATCTGACATCACATTAGCCCCAAGGGCTATCAAAATATAGGCAAGTGTATACATATCAACCAAGTCTTGGGGAATCAGCGGGAAGGCTACCAAACTCGGAAAAATGTGTATTTAACCAGTTAATCTTTAGACTACTACCATCAAACGCTTCATCAGGTGGGACAACACCTAGAAGCTCCACACATAAGACCCGCTAATCTGGAAGTACGGGCAAATCTGAATTAGTAACGGGTAACCCATCAAATGGCAATCCAGACAACATCCCGATATCCTTTAATGTGTGGTCATCTCATCAATAGGGAGGTGGAATGTATGTGTTTCTGGGCACCGTCTCTCAATCAACGCCTCAAATTAAGCCCAGTCATACTGTACTCTCCCGATCAAATGAACTCTCAAAAACCCAGCCACGGCTAATCTCTGCTTAATAACTGGAGCTATAACATCTGGCATGATCGCACCACGGCGAAATGATAAACTCGAAATGTCATGATTTGCCCAAATATATCGAGCTCGGTGGGAGTGATGTAAAGTCAACACGGAAGGCAAAAGGAACATGATCAACAAAAATATCCATTTGTTAATCAAAACAACACAAACACAAGTATTATTTTGACAAATCAAATACTTTAGGAAGTGTTATTTTCACAAGTGTTATGTTCACAAATCAAATCAAAACAAACACAAATATTACTTTCAAAAATCTATACTCTAAGAAATACTAACAACACAAAATATCCCCAAATTTTGATTAAAAATAAATCATACTTTAGGAAATACTAACAAATCAATCAAATACAACCAAAACCCTAACATTTGTTCAAATAAATACTAATTCAGTGGAATGAATGGAATAACTTAGAAAAAAAACCACCAAAAATTCGTTTAAATTAAACCTAAAATGACCAAATTCAAACTCAAACCTAAATTCTAAATTCACAAGTACAACTCATTCTAACCTTCAAAAAATGAAAATATGGGAAAGAGAATGAAAACGTATTTAACAATTTTGAAGAATCACTTGAATAGAGAGGTTTTGAATTTGGCACAATGCTTTTGAAAAATCGTTTTTCCTTCCTTTGCTCTCTTCTTCTTCCTTGATTTTTTTTCTGAATGGGGACCGGGTAGTAAGCTTAAACTCGCCAAATCAATTGGCGAATTCAATTTTCATGACGTTTTGTTTTTATATTACATAAATAATTAATGGAAATTAAAAAAAAATTAACTCGCCATTCCATTTGACGAGTTTCTACGGACAAATGTCAAACTCGCTAAGCGAGTTTCAAAAAATTGGACATTTTGGCAAATAGTTTGGAAGGATTTTTATTTTGGAAATTATATTTTTAAAAATGAATATTTTGAGAAAAAAAAATACCTTTTGGGTATCTCATTGAAAAATTACACTTTCCTTAAATGAAAATATTTTATATTCAATGAGACACATACATACTCATAATAAATATCTATTTACTATATTTTACCTCATTTCCTCTTTCCTACTGGCTACCTCATTTTTCATATTTACAACACGTACGACTTGTACTAAATTTCCATTTTCAAAATAAAAGTGATTTTTTTTGTGGGATGAAGAAAATGTAGTTGTATTTATAGTATACTTCCTCCGTCCCGTTTGAAGAGGCACAAATTTTCTTTTCGGGCGTCCCATTTGAAAGGGCACAACCCAAAAATAGAAATTTTTTTATTACTTTTTTATTTGTGGGACCCACTTGTCATACTCACAATAACTATCCACTAACTATTTCCTACCCCACTTTCTCTTTCCTACATCACTTTTCATACTCACAATATTTATTTCACTATACACTTTTTCTCAATTCTCGTGCAAAGCCAATTTTTTTTTTCACTACTCACACACACGCACATGCACGCACAAAAGCGCCTAGGAGATAAATCATAGGGAGAGAAAGTCTTTCCTCTAACTTCTGGGGGGATCGAACCCATGACCTATAGGTTGAAAGCCATTCTAGCCAGCAGGCCAAATCTCCATGTGCGCAAGGCTAAAATTTTGCCACTTCGGGCGGGACGAAGGGTGTATAGGGAAGGGCCATTAACTCGCCTATGAGGTACTTAAACGTATACTCCCTCCGTCCCGGAACATAATTCACAAACACTGTTTGCACTGGTTTTAAGGAGGGAGTATTATATTGAAAGTGTTGTGAGTGTGAAAATAAAATAGGAGAGAGAATGAGTGGAGAGAATAGTAAATTATAATGGTTTTGTGAGTATTAAAATAATGTAGGAGAGATAATGAGTGGAGGGAATAGTAAAGATTCCTTTCCATTTTAGATAAGTTTTAAATGTGTGAAGTAAGTTTTGGGACGCCCAAAAGGGAAAATGTGAAGATTGTTCCGGGACGGAGGGAGTAGGTGTATTTTTGTCATTTAAAAAGGTTATAAAACTAACCAGGCGTGCTATGTGCTTACACTTGACTAATGTCTGTCCTTAACAGGCATTTAATACGCACTTAGGCACTTGGTGGGAATAATCGCAAGAACTAAAAGGCAGCTCACGGCGGAAAAAAGTAAAATGCGGCCACCGGTTGCCTCCTCCTCCTCCTCCGTCGACGCTCTATCTTCCAAACTCCGCCAACTCATGTCTTTCACTTCCCCTCCTAATTCTTATCCAGGTATCTCTTTCCTATTTAGCTGGTATATGAAGGAAATTGGAACTGAATAGGTGTATGTGTGTGTAATTCTAGGGCTTTAACGGTGAGGTTAGTTTTCTTGTAATTATTTGTTGAAAGGGGGATTGGGCAGTACCTTCTATGGGGGACTCTCTAATTTTACTGATTTTAGATGGGCATTTTCTTTTTATGTGTGTTTTAGGGCCTGCAATGGTTTGTAGATTGTACAAAAAGGAAGAGAGGAGATAGTAATTTCAATAACCCAGATGGCAGGGTAAGCGGTAGACTACTTTTGTTTAAACTATGCTGTTGTAGTTTTTTTTTTTTTGGACAATGAAGGGTATTTGTTTTGGATGTTTTGTAAGACTAATGTTAATCAAGTTGTTGTTGACAGATTTGAGCTTGAGAAGATTAATCAATTAAAATTAAATGATGTCGAGGGATATCTTCGAATAGTTCAGGTGAAGTTTGATAATGATCCATTATTAATTAAGAACTTAGGAAATGCTCTCCATCCCAGAATGAATGTCCAAAATATTTTGAAATTTGCTCTTGATCAAGAGTAAATTTGGAATTTTTTTGGACACATTTTGGGACGGAGGGAGTAACATTTATTTTTGTGTTTACAACTAAAGTCTTTCTGCTTTCAGGATGCAAAGTCTGATCGTGTTAAGAAAATATTGAAGGAGACTGAGAAATATATTCAGAAAATTGGATCAAAATTGAAGGAGGCAAGGGCTACGGGGATAAGCTTAGATTCAGATATTGATGAAAATCGAATCTCTGGTGTCAATGAAAATAGTGAATCCACTCTTGAGAATGAAAATGAAAGTGAACCGGCAAAGGTATTTTATCCTTGGTGTCCTTACTGAAGGTCACATGAACAGTCTTTCTAATCCCTTTTCTTTTGGCAGCACTATTTAAAAAGCTATGAGAAGTACTACATGATGGCTCATAGGTAAATTGCATCTTCGATGCCTTAAATTATTGTCAAAAACTAGTTGGCTGACCATAAATCCAACAAATGTTTAGACCTTGAGGTCTTCCAATACGTGATGTTCTCCGATTTCGTACTATTTCCAGTTTCTTATCATGAACTTCCTTCCTGCAGTATTAAAGAAACTGTAGCGGAGCAGCCAAGATGTCTCGTGGGTGGGAAATTGAGGGAGTGAGTGGCATTGGCATTCTTCTGATAGTTATTTTCTTCTTGAAAGCATTGATTCTCTATTTCCTGACAATGTTTCCTTCTCATCTTATTGAAAATTTTAATTTGTAATGGTTTTGCTTTAGTTTTGTTGTAAGTTCTTAGTTTTGTCCTTTTAGGTATGAAATGAATGGACTTCGTTGGTTGGTTTCGCTGTACAATAACCACCTGAATGGAATTCTTGCTGATGAGATGGGGCTTGGCAAAACTGTTCAGGTACAATGATGCATAATGTGGCTGACAATGCAAGTTTTTTTTTTTTTTAAAGTTTTTTGATGCTCCTCAACATGGCTCTCGAGTCTTGACTCTATACCATAATGGGAGATTCTGACAGCATGAATATCTGTAGGTTATTTCCCTATTTTGTTACCTAATGGAAACCAAAAATGATAAAGGGCCATTTTTAGTGGTTGTACCTTCTTCAGTTCTACCTGGATGGGAATCGGAAATCAACTTCTGGGCCCCAAGCATCGATCAAGTTGTCTATTCCGGGTCTCGGGAGGAACGTCGTAGGTTATTCATGTAATGCCTCTCAATGTGAAATTCCTATTGTTGGTTTAGTTTTCTTAAATATCAAGATTGAATATTATCCTATTCGTCTCTTGGCTCTTATCTTACTGCTCTCTTGCAGGGAAAGAATTGTTCCTCAGAAATTCAACGTTCTCCTAACTACATATGAATATATCATGAACAAGCATGATAGACTCAAACTAAGCAAGGTACAATGGCACTATGTTATCATTGATGAAGGCCATCGCATAAAGAATGCTTCTTGCAAGTTAAATGCTGTCTTGAAGCACTACCATAGTTTTCACAGATTGCTTTTGACGGGAACTCCTTTGCAGGTTTAAATATGAATTCTCTCTTGCTTTTTCTCTCTCAGTTATGTTCCATAAGTAGGATGTACTCCCTCTGTCCCATAATAAGGGGCACAAACTTGGGAGTGCACGGGTATTAAGAAGGAAGTATAATGGAGTAGGTGTTGTGAGTATGAAAAATGATGCAGGAGAGAGAAAATGGGGTATAGAATAGTAAGTGTATAGTTGTTGTGAGTATGACAAGTGGGTCCCACCGAATAAATACCATATTGCGTATTGAGCAGATTGTTGGATCTTGAGATTGTACTTGATCACAAAACTTTAGCTTCAGATCTCCTACCTCCAATTTCTGATGATGCAGATACCATATACCACATTCAAGACGTGTTCTAGATGTGTTCTTGGATCACCAATGAGTTGAACACCAGATTCAGATCACCAAAACTTGCTGGAATCTTTGCGGCCGCGTTATGCGGCCGCATAGTTTCGAGTTCCTTTTTTGCAAGTTAAATGCTGTCTTGAAGCACTATCGTAGTTCTCACAGATTGCTTTCGGGAACTCCTTTGCAGGTTTAAATATGAGTTCTTTCTTGCTCTTTCTTTCTCTCTCTTTTTTTATTTTTTTTTCCTTTCTCTGAGTTATGTTCCATAAATAGGATGTAGAATTCAGTGTAATAACTTGAACAATAGAACTTAGTTCATATTTGCCCGCCCCGACCCGAGGAACGTGCCAAGGGCGTAACATGACCACAGACCGTTGAGTACACAATACGAGCTTGCGGGATCACACTTAAACAACCATTCAATAAAAATCATTATACTTTTTGACTTTCTTTTGAATTCTGAGCAATCTAGCCTCAATAATACCGCCAATAAGAATGTTAATGGTTCGGTTTAGCTCGATTTGGGCAAATTTAGAGATCAAACCGCTATTCATTGGTTTGAAAAAAATCCCAAACCGAGCTAAACCATGAAAAAGTTCAGACTGAGCTGAATCGAACCGCCACGGTTTGGTTTGATTCGGTATAAACTACGGTTTGGTTTTACGGTTCAGACCGCGGTCCAAACCATAGTCCAGACCACGGTCCAAACTGTAGTTATTAAAGGTTAGTTTTTTTTCCCATAACTCTCAAGTTTGTCCTTATGTATTATTAATTGAATGATGTTTAAAGGCTTAAAGCTTCATTTAAGTCATTAAAGGAAAAACTTGGAAGTTGCTAAACCAACAAAATCTAATGTACATATCTTGAAATTATTGAATTTGCTCTATATAAAGCTCATTTAACTTATACTAACCCAACTAAAATCCAAACTTTAACTTGTCAGTAAAAACCTAACAATACTACTTTTAACTGCCCAACTAATTATAACCTTTCAAATATTTAATTAAATCCCAAATATATAATTAATAAAGTTTCGGATTATTGCAATATTATTACAATGATATTTTTCTACACAACTAAAAAGTTATTCTCTTCTTACAGAATAATCTTGAGGAGCTCTGGGCGCTGCTGAACTTCTTATTGCCAAATATTTTTGATTCAGTAGAGGATTTTTCTCAATGGTTTAATAAGCCATTTGAGAGTAGCGTAGATAATTCACACAAGGAAGTAAGTTTTATACCTTTTTGTGTTTTCATATCATTGCTATTTATTCCATTTTTATATGGTAGAACTTGACCCAAAATTGTTGCTTATGATGTCTAGGATCTACTTTCTGAAGAGGAGAATCTTTTGATCATCAATCGTCTACACCAAGTCTTGCGGCCATTTGTACTTCGAAGACTAAAATATAAGGTTCTATTTTAATATTTGTGCTTACATTCAAGCACCCCAGTTGGCATCATATGTAATCAAATCCTAACATTTATAGGCCTGAGATGAAGTTGAATTATTGTCCCTAATGATTGGTGATTTAAAAAAGTAGAAACTTAAATTTTATCACCAAAATGTAAGCTATATAAACTCTGCTACACTAATGGTTAATACTAAAAGAAAAGAAGGGAAAATGAATATAAATTTTGTATAACAAAAATATAACAAATAAGTATGAAGGTCCCAAAAACGTTACAAGAGAAAATATTATATACAACAAAAATATGAAAAATAATAATGGAGAGGTTAGAGCTGTAAAAGAAAAGATTATGTACAACCAAAATATAGAAATAATAAAAATGAGGCAAATATTTTGTATAACAAAATAATTTGTTAAAGTACATTTAAGTAAAGATGAAAGCACAACCCCCAAAAAAATTACAAAAGAAAAATATATGTACAATTAAATTACGAACAAATATATTAATTGAGGGCCTGAAGAAATGCTAGATAATTACATCACGTACGACAAAAATATGTAAAAATAAATAAAGGAAAAATGCAAAAAATAAAAATTACCCAACTCTTTAATTTTTGTGGATTTGATCACCAAACTCTTTTTTTTTTTTTTGCATCTAACATATCAATTTTTTTATTTTTTTTGCGTATGTTGTCATTATTACTAACCCTGTCACTTTTTCTCCGTTAATTTAATCATGCGCATTGCACATGATATATTTTTAGGGGGTATTTTTGGTAGATCACACCCATGTGAAATATAGGGGGTCTGTTTGATAGGGGTGAAAGTGTAAATTTACTACCTTATTATGTTTATTTTAGCAAAGTTAAATAAGGGAAGCAATTCAATAATTTTCTTCTAACTTAATATTCAAATTTAATGACATGCAAAACTAGTAATTAACTTACTTTTCTCACTCTAACAGTAAAGATAGACAACAATTGCATACTCATCAAACACCATTGTGTTTGACCAAGTGAACAATCTGCGAATAGGAAAGCTGCAAATATTGATTCCTCATTATTTTTATTATTAGAATAATAAGAATTCATTTTTCATATATAGCGAAAAACCTCACCACTTGATAAAAACCATATCCATAACCAGTTCAAACCAAAATGACTAATGAGCATAAAATGGAACAATCATGAATCTATTTAGATTCACTGACTGTGGCAACATTCCAGGTCAAACACTTAGACAAACATTATATGTGAATGTGTACTCAAAATTCAAGCAAGCAAAAACAAAGAAATTGACATTTTTAGGGTTTATCTTTCATTGCCAAGATGCTCAACAATCGGTCAAGAGGATGTCTGAGAAATGAGTGAAGCGAAAGAGGGAGAATATTTATCAATAAGCCCTAGATCGGCGATGACATGAGACAAGGCCAGATGGAATGGGATGGGACTGTCGATTGTACCGAACATAGATAGTGATTGCACCGGTTGAGGCCGGCAATTACACCTGATGAAGTTGGTGATGACGACGGCTAGACGAGCCTTGCAATCTCTGTGGTCGGATCTGGAATTGCCTCTCTTCTTGTTCAATGTTCGATGCGCACAAAATTGTGAACCTAGTATTCGCCTGATTGGATAGGGAGATTTTAGAGAAGGGGGTAAATGCAAAATAATGTGGGATTTAGAGGAAGGGGGTGGGGTGCAGAAGTACTTATCTCTACTTTTTGTCATTGAAATGACGCAAAGGGCTCCTGCTCACTCTTTTTGTTAGTAAAGGGCTCTCTCATAAAATATTGACAAAATTGCCACTTAATACTTACGAAAGATACTGAAGCCAAGTTATTAGTCTGAGAATGTCGTGGACAATTTGAAAATTTTGAGTTTCCATTTGTACCATAACAATTGGGTAAGTAATTATTGAAGGAATCATTTTCGTTAATAATTACCGTTACTATTTTGACTCATTCATGTATTGGTAGTCATGTGAATACAATCTGTTAAGTAATTGACGTATCCGTCAATGTGATGAGCACATTGCAAAATTATGGTAGTTGGGTGATGACAAGTGACCCCATTTGAAAAACATGTATAGTTAGGTGACCAAAATATATGTTGGATCCTTGTTCTGATATAATTGCTCCTCAGTGAAGCATGAGCTTTAGTGTGTTACAAAATCGATGTATAAAATTTGAATATGGAAATGCCTAATAAAGATTCAAATGGAATGAAACTGCAATTCATACATGGTTTGAGTTTGCATGAGTGGATTTGTATTAGCAGTTGTTGGTGTTTGCTTATTGTTTTATAAGAGGTAAACTATTTGTTCTGCTGGTCCAGGAATATCGGTCATTAAATACTCAACCTGGTGTGCTTTCTATGATTTGGGATTCTTTTTACTGTCCACTCTTGTAGAACCTTTTAAGCATATTCATTTTGTGTGGTGATCTCATGTTATTCCCATTGTGAGGAGGGGTTGTCTTCTCCTGGAATGAAACTATTTGTCCTGTGATTATATTCTTTGATTTTTATGTTCGAAATTGCCGTTGGTAGGTTGAAAAGGAATTACCTAAAAAAAAAGAGATGCTCGTAAGATGTGAGGCTTCTGCATATCAAAAGCTATTGATGAAGAGGGTAGAAGAAAATCTTGGTGCATTTGCGACTTCAAAGGTTTATTTCACCATTGTTTTTCCGTTGCTGTTTGTTGCCTTAGATCAGAGCATAGCTCATTTGTTTTTTGTGGCTTTGATCATATCATACACAATTCATCGTTTTCTGTTTTTCGAACTTTATTTTCGTAAATCTGCTACCAATTTCCTCAGACGTGAAAGTTGTCAAGGACTTTTGTGCTCAGGGAGATATAGGAGTGCATATATGTTTCCCACTCTCTGACATCTATGCTATCTACAATTTACTTTTACCTTTTTGTAGCCTCGATCTGTGCGCAATTCAGTCATGGACCTACGTAATATATGCAATCATCCTTATCTGAGCCAGCTTCATGTCGAGGAGGTACGCTGGTTTTCTTTTCAGTCATGCCAATCATTGAACATGACTAACACCTTATTTGGTTAATGCTCTCAAATATATCAATCATACTGTTGTACCAGAATGAGGTGGTTTAAGTGAGCTCCAAAACCTCAACACTATCAAATGGAGTTTGACATTTGTATTGGTGAATAAAAGGTGTCAATATCTCATTTCATTTATGTTTTAATTTGAACTTTTTTTATATCTAATTCTTTTTTACTCACTATAATTTTCTGTAAGTTTAGTATAGAAGCTAAGATAGTGAGTTTAAGATCTAGGTAAGCTCCTTTCCTTTTCTTTTTAGCAGTCAACTTAAAATTTGTGCCAACCAACCATGAGAACTACGGGGTGTGTAGCTTAGTACTCCGGAAACAAAAGTTCTCATCATTACTTTACTTATCCCAAAAACTCAAGCCTCCCCCCCTCCAAATATACTTCATTTTGATATGAAAAAAGGAAAAGAAATGGTTATTTTCAATATTCCAAAACGTTAATAAGATATGCATAGGAACATCCTATTACATATGTCTTCCCCCCCCCCTCTTGTTATATACTCCTATTTACTCCATTTGTACCATAAGATGGTCTTGTTTGACTTTTGACACATATCAAGAGATCTCATTGATTGAAGTTAAATTTTCGTACACTGCTCTTATTAATTAGAGTTGTCATGAAGATAGATCTTATGAGAGTGTTTGTGGAGCTTTTTAGCAATGGTATTATCGGGAGGAGTGTTAATTCCTCTCTTGTTACTCTTGTGCCTAAACAGGACTGCTCAGTTAAGTTTAGTGATCACAGACCTATTAGCATGGTGACAAGTTTGTACAATATTATCACAAAGGTCTGTCTCTTAGGTTGAGATCTGTGTTGGGCTATACCATTTCAGAAGCTCATAGTTTGTTTGTAGGGGGTGTCAAGGTATCAATGCGGCTTTGGTGGCGAATGTAGTGGTAGAAGATTTACAGAGACGGGATACCAAGGGTTTAATGGTGAAGCTCGATTTTAAGAAAGCTTATGATAGGGCGAATTGGCCAATATCTTGATCATTTGATGTTGAGGAAGGGGTTTGGAGGTAGATGGAAAATGTAGATTCTGGGTGTTTTAGATCTCCCGCCTTTTTTGTTATAGTGAATGGTAAGGCTGAGAAGTGGTTTGAGGCTGCAAGAGAGAGAGAGAGAGAGAGAGAGAGAGAGAGAGAGAGAGAGAGAGAGAGGGAGGGAGGGAGGGAGGGAGGGAGGGAGGGAGGGAGGGAGAGAGAGAGAGAGAGAGTAGTGGTTTGTGTTATGAATTAGGAGGGTTCTTGTAATTTGGGGTCGACCGTTGGTGGTGACCGTTGAGAGTCAATAAAGTCAATTAGCGTAAAGTGTCGTCGTTTTAGTTAGTAGTTACGGCGTCGTTTGGTTTAATTAACGGTGTGTTAGTTAGTGGGTTGTAAACGTTGCCGTTTTGATATTTTTGTCGCTTTATGGGTTGTTATAAGCTAGGCATGTATGGCGTGAAGGCATTATGAAGAAAATGATATTTCTCCCTCAATTCTATTTTTCTCTCTATCTTCTCTCTCCTAAATCTGATCTTTCTCATCTCTTTCTCTCTCTTAGCTCATCTCAATCTATTTCTCTCTCTATTATTCTAAATTCAGTGTGGAAATTACGGAACCCATCTCTGTAAATTGATATTCAATTTGCAGAGATCATTGTCAAATATCCAAGTTCATAACAAGTGGTATCAGAGCCTTCTCGATTAAGGCGACTGTGTAGAAAATGGATGCTCGTATTGAAGCATGGGAGAATGGTTACAAGTACTGTGATGTCCGCAACAGATCCGAGAAAGTGAAGAGAATTTTCCATCATTTTGATGTGAATCGGGATGGTGTTCTTAGGCAAGGCAAGCATTTGCTCTTGCTATTGCCGTTAACCCTCAGGTTAATTTCAGTAACAAGGAAATCAACGTGTATGTCGATGATACCTTATTCTTATATGGCGAAATCGTAGACGGTAAGGAAGGGCTGACATACGCTGGGTTGTTGTTTAGCTACTATGACGGCTTTGGCGATGTGAATCGAGATTTTGATACCTTAGCCTATGACCTAAAGCTGATTGACCTGGACTCGAATGAAGATGATATCTCAAAGGATGCAGAAATTGAGCAAACTGCAAAGAGAGAACAAGCAACTGAAAACCACGCCAAGTGTTCGATAGAATGCCAAGGTGAAATAATAGAGGGATTGCTTGAATCAGGTAATCATTATTCATTCCCTAGATTGCTTAGTCCTTGTGCTCAAATGAAATGTGTATTTGCAAAAGGAGCTGGATAGTAGGTATGACTTAGCATATGAAATAAGTGAGGAAATGCACATGGGTTGTGAGCATGCTGAAATTATAAAGGTTGGTTCGAGGTTATTATGTGAATTTTGGGATCCAGGTGGTTATATAGTGATTCATAGACCGATGTCTATGTATTTCTCTTATGAGAAATCTGTGGCAAGTATTGAGAATTGTTTGGAATCCCTTCCAATGATTTCAAAGGGTGCAGGGGTTGGTTTTGTACTGCTTGTAGCAGTTGTATTTATTTTTAATTGTCTGAGGGCATCTATACCCCACGGAAGTGGTGAAAAAGAGACTGAAGAAAATATATCTCACAAGTTTCAGATTCTTCGGAATACAAGCTTTTGTTGTGGTTCAGGAAGATACATATGCTGCAAATCTGGGGATTGGAGACAACCTGGTGGGGAGCCTAGTGATCGTCAGATGAACATTCCAAAAGTTATTGGTACTGATGCCATTGATGTAGAGAAGCCTGTTGTTTTCTCATATGATGAAATTCTCTCCTCTACTGACGGTTTCTCTGATTCTAATCTTCTTGGGCATGGAACATATGGTTCTGTGTACTATAGTCTTCTCCGAGACCAGGAAGTTGCTATTAAAAAGATGACTGCTACGAAAACTAAAGAGTTTATATTAGAGATGAAGGTTTTGTGCAAGGTTCACCGTACAAATTTGGTAGAGTTGATTGGTTATGCTGCAAGTGATGATGAGCTCTTCCTCAATTATGAATATGCCCAGAAAGGATCCCTTAAAAGTCACTTGCATGATCCTCAGAATAAGGGTCAAACATCTCTCTCTTGGATCACGAGGGTTCAAATCGCACTTGACGCTGCAAGAAGCTTGGAATTTATACATGAGCACACTAAGCCTCACTATGTGCATCGTGACATCAAGTCAAGCAACATATTACTTGATGATGCCTTTAGAGCCAAGATTTCAGATTTCGGCTTGGCAAAACTTGTTGGGGTTACCAATGATGGAGATGTTGTTGATAAGGTAACTGCCGATCCTGTTGAGAATTCTATTAATATTGTTGCTACGTATGATTTTGAGGTCCAAGTTAATGGAGTTGATGGGGATATTTGTTTAAGGGAATGTAATTCTCAGATTGGGATAGGTGATAGTTCCATCATGGGACCTAAACCATTCTCAGATGCAGTTCATATTCACAAAAAAATATGTTGTTTGAATGATGCATATAAGGTGTTTGACAATATGCCTGAGAAGAACACATTCACATGGAACTCAAGTAATGGTCTGGGATCATCATATGAGTTATTGTGGGATCCGGGAGGATGGTTGAAATATAATGAGCCAGACTTGAGCAATTTTGAGCATCATGATTTGATTAGGTCAAGTACTTTGAAGAGGCCTTCAAGCATCGACAATTCTGATTTGATCTGTGATGCAACATCAGAAGATTCTACAATGGGTATTGAGCTCCATGACGCCATAGTAGAAGGAGTCACCAGGGAGTTTCGTGTTGTCAGAGACAACAGAAATACTCAAACTGGAGATAGAGAGATGAAGCCTCTTTCGGCACCTAGTTCTATATCAACAAATGATCAGCTGAATGCCAATTTTTCTCAGAAGAGCAGTTCAGCAGGAACTTCTAACAATCAAAGGCCACCTGCTGGGCGTCAGTCTTCGCAACATTTAAATGGGCCAACTGATTCACGTGTCAGGCAAGTTAAGGAGACTGGTTCAAGTGGCACTGATCGAAATGATACATCTACAGAGAGGCGATCGTTTGTTTCAAATATTGCTCCGTCTGGGAAGCAAAATGATTCACCGCATAATTCAGTGGTAGGAGTGTATTCTTCGTCTTCAGATCCTGTTCATGTACCATTGCTTGATTCCAGACAAGCTGCTAATGTTGGGGCTATTAAGCGTGAAGTTGGGGCAGTGGGTGCTCGACGTCAGACTTCTGAAAATTCTTCCAAGATGACATCTGGACAAGCCAGCTCTTCCTCTAAAGAAATATCTCGATCTTTCACTGCAATATCTAAGAGTGACCAACTTGCTCATACAAGCGTTGTTGCTGAATCGGCTGTTCTTATCATGCCTGTCAGCAAACCCTTCCTGAATAATCAGCATAATAACAGATCACATCAACAAGTTGCTTCCCATCAAAAAGCTCCCCAACATAACAAGGAGTGGAAGCCAAAATCAAGCCAAAAACCAAGTGCAGTTGACCCTGAGGTTATTGGTACCCCTACCAAATCTTCCCCTCCTGCTGCCCCCAAATCGAAGGACTTGTCAGCAGAAGCAGCTCTGTTGCAAGACAAGTTATCACGTGCAAACATTCACGAGAATCAAAATGTGATCATAGCAGCACACATTCGAGTCTCTGAGACAGATCGATGCTGGCTAACATTTGGCAGCTTGGGTACGGTGGTCGACTCTAGTACAGGGTTTCAAACAAATGATAGTGCTGAATCAATTATTGCTGCATATGCGTCTCATGGCCATGGTGAGGATGCTGTCAGGCTCTACACAAAGATGAGAGGAGAAGGGATTAGGCCAAATAACTTTACATTTACTGCAGTTTTGACAGCTTGCAGGCATTCGGGTCTTGTAGATGAAGGTGGGAAACATTTTGAAAGCATGAGAAAAGACCTTCCACCTGTTTATGTAGAGAGCTTTGAGAATCTACCTGGCAGAGGGCTTTATGCGGCATTACCTAGCTTGTCTCATGCTAAGTGGGATGTCAAGTTTTACTGCAGAATTACCAAGTTGCCTAAGGGAATCGGTTAAAATAATCCTTGAGGACAAGGATTTATCGAAGGGAAAGGGATTGTTATGAATTAGGGTTCTTGTAATTTGGGGTCGACGTTGGTGGTGACCGTTGAGAGTCAATAAAGTCAATTAGCGTAAAGTGTCGTCGTTTTAGTTAGTAGTTACGGCGTCGTTTGGTTTAATTAACGGTGTGTTAGTTAGTGGGTTGTAAACGTTGCCGTTTTGATATTTTTGTCGCTTTATGGGTTGTTATAAGCTAGGCATGTATGGCGTGAAGGCATTATGAAGAAAATGATATTTCTCCCTCAATTCTATTTTTCTCTCTATCTTCTCTCTTCTAAATCTGATCTTTCTCATCTCTTTCTCTCTCTTAGCTCATCTCAATCTATTTCTCTCTCTATTATTCTAAATTCAGTGTGGAAATTACGGAACCCATCTCTGTAAATTGATATTCAATTTGCAGAGATCATTGTCAAATATCCAAGTTCATAACAGTTTGAGGCTACGAAAGGGTTGGGCAGGGGATCCTTTGTTCACCTTTCTATTCACTCTTGTGGCAGATATTTTAAGCTGGTAGTTACATATAGGTAAAGAAGTTGGTTTAATCGAGGGATGTAAAGTAGGGAGAGAGAGAATGTCGTGGTCTCGCATCTGCAATTGGTTGATAACACTATTTTGTATTAGGAGGAAGGTGTGGGTAATTTTAAGATTATTATGAAAGTTCTGCAATATTATAGAGCATTTCAGGCTTAACGTTAACGTTACTTACCGAAGCATCTTTTGTGGGAAAAAGTGATGACTTAGCTCCCCTTTGGGCGTATGTTAATGGTGCTTTTAAAGGTCTATCACTGAATGACTTGAGGAGAGACTGGGTTGCTGCAGTTTCTTAATATAGTGTCTTCATTTATTCTTTTCTTTCTTCATTATAGATGGACATCATGTCCCATCCTTTTTAAATTGAGATTCTCCTAATTCAATCTTCTTCTCTTATCGAAAAAATAGATACTTTTCATTTTGATTGTTGTATGAGCTTTTCCAAACCACAACTCCTTTTCCTTGCGTAGAAGTTGTTAATATTGTATGCCCAGTTATTTATCATTTCAAGTTTTTATTTCCTTGTGTAGGTCCATGATTTTATCCCCAAGCATTATCTGCCAAATGTTGTGAGACTTTGTGGGAAGCTTGAGATGTTAGATCGGCTACTACCTAAGCTAAAAGCAACAGATCACCGGGTATGAAAATGTTCTTTTCTATATTTGCAATGAGTAAGGTTTGCCAGTTTACATATAGAGATTGGACTTTCTCCATGAACCAATGCATGCATATCCTATGAATTCTTCCTCTCTACCTTTTCCTTGTCCAGTCACTCTTGGAAATTTGTGATAATTCTGATGGCTCACACCAGAAGAGAGTCCTTTTATTTCTCCTTTTCTTTTTATCATCCCAGCAGTAGCTTCTCTAATTTGCTTATTACCTTATAAAATATTTTCTAAGGCTATGTTTGTATGTTCTCTCGCTACATGCTGATTTTGCCAAGGAGATTTTTATACTCTTGCAGCAAAAGGAGGCAGCACCACTTGCCTCGGCTTATGTTTTGTAATTGATTGACAGCTTTATTAGTTATTTTGCTAGAATTGTAGTTTGTTCTCCCTTCCTTATCTTTTTCTAAACTTGATTGGGCGCCACAGGATGGTAAAATTGACATGTATATGGGATAGTAGAGCAAAAGACTTCTGAATTTGAGAAGTCTGTTATTTCTAAGTCTAACAAGTATATACATACAGGGTACAAGAAGATGTTGGACAAGTTATAACTAGATTTTCGAGCCAAGAGCACCAAGCTTCAGTTCATTCTAAGAAA
Source organism: Adenophora triphylla var. japonica (assembly GCA_022495995.1). Lineage (NCBI taxonomy): Eukaryota > Viridiplantae > Streptophyta > Magnoliopsida > Asterales > Campanulaceae > Adenophora > Adenophora triphylla. The sequence continues at coordinate 399,101 of JAFEMH010001010.1, forward strand.
TTTAAGAGGAGCAATTAGGATCCAAATTTGATCAAATTCTTAAGGTTTGCAGAAAATAGGGACTTGGTTTGTAAATTTGGAATTAGGGATGGAAACAAGTCGGGTTCGGAGCGGGTTTTCTCTAAACCGGACCGGACCCGCACTATGAGATGTCCATTCTGAACCCGCCCCGAGCCTACTCAAGACTCACATTTTTTTTATTTATAAAAAAAAATTAAATAATAATCATTATTCTTATAGTCAGGCCAAACACAATTGTACCATTGTTCTTCTGGTCATCATTGACAAATGGGTTTTATTACAATGGAATGACAAATCGATTGCTATTCAATTCTTTACGTATTCTTAAAACATCTACACAAATATCATCTTATAAGGCCATCACCACCATGTAGTATGAAATCTGCCTTGTATTCACATCCTTAGACAGTAAAGAACATTGGAGATGGAGAGGAGCAGAGACAGAGAATGATGGAGAATGAAGGAGATGGTGCGACCATCAGTGTCAGAGTGGCGGAGTGGGGAGAACCGAAGGAAGAGTCGGAGAGAGAGAGAAGTGAGAAATTGTCTGACAAACAGGGGTAAAGTATTTAATAACTACAGCCCTCAAAACATGCACATATCTGGGTTGGATCTGGCGACCTGACAAATGAGTGAGAACCCGACCCAACCCGACCCCGTTTGGGTTAGAAAAAATGCTTACCAAAACCTCTTTTTGGGACGGATCAGCTGCGGGTCGGAGAAATTGCCATCCTTATTTGAATTTCTACAAAGTTTCCAGACTCAGGAAATATATTGTTATAACATTTCAACTTTAAGAAAAGAGTACATGTTTTGATTTGGGGTTAGCAATCGGAAGTCAGAATTTTGGTTTATATATGGAGTTAAATATGGATAGGATATTTATCTGTCTAGTATCTTTCTCTTACCCCATGACTCCACAAAAGTTGCTGGAACTTTGTAATCCCTTTGTCTCGGTTTAAGGTTCTTAGTTTCTGATTTTTATTTATTTTAATTCCATATTTCATATAGTAGTGTGAAGTAGGGATGACCAAACCGGACCGGAACCGGCAAACCGGACCGGAAAAGCCCGGAACCGGAGCAAACCGGGGAGAAAACCGGAACCGTGAGTCAGGCGGTCCGGTTCAGGGTCGGAGGTACCAAAACCGGTGAACCGCCGGTTCTTTGAACCGGAACCGTGAACCGGTGCAAAGAACCGGCCAAACGTGTGTGTGTGTGTGTGACGTGTGTGTGTGACACTGAGTGAGGGTGACTCCCTCCCTGTCCCTAGTCCCTACTCTACTCATACTCCCTAGTCCCTACTCCCTCCCTTAGTCATTATTGTGAGTCTTGTTCAACTACCTAATGGCTAATGTAATGATACCCTTTAATTTAATCAAATTTAAATACAACCTTTTTATTTTTTTTCTTTTATTTTATTTTTCCTTTCAATATAATTGTCGCATTTTTAAGTAATAATATAATTTTAAGATTGTGCAAATAATGTATCAATAAGTATATTTGTCAAAAAGGTTTATAAGTATATTCTTAATTTAATTAAATTTCAACCAAAATTATATTAAATTTTAATTCCAAAACAAAATTTATAATATAATTGAATTGTCAGATTTTGCTTTTAACTTTTTTTTTTGAATTAGTCAGAGAGAGTTAGATCAAATTCAAAATTCAAAAAAAAAAAAAAAAAAAAAAACCGAGGAACCGCCGAACCGGACCGGAACCGGTTTGTACCAACCGGAACCGGTTCCGGGGTTAGGCCGGGCCGGTTAAGGGTCATGATTTGACCGAACCGGAACCGGCGGTTTTTGAACCGGGCCCGGACCGGTTTTGGCGAAGCTGCATTTTGCAAAACTTTCCTCTTATCTTTAATACATATCCTGGAGGCACATAAGTTTATTACATCATTTATGCGTTGATGCCTGGTTTCAAATCTTGTTTGCAGGTTCTTATCTATTCGACAATGACTAGGCTGCTTGATGTACTGGAGGATTATCTCTCCTGGAAACAGTATTTGTACCTTCGTTTGGATGGACACACACCCGGGGGTGATCGAGGGGATCTTATAGATCAGTTCAACCAACCTGGTTCTCCATTCTTTATATTTTTGCTTAGGTAATGAAGTATGTTCATCATGTCATTGACATATTTTATTCACTTCACCCGGGCATCTTCATGTGGCCTTTTCTTGAAGTGGTTGTTATTTATTTGTGAAGCTGCTATTAATGTTGAGACAAGTTGTATTGGATAAGTTAGTATTTGCAGGCCTGCTCAAGCACTGCCATTGCTTCATAAGTTTTGGTTTCTTTATTGATGGCCAATTTTGAGCCAAAGTCACGAACTTGTCTCAGTCACTGTCTTGTACATGGTATATATAATTGAATTCCTGAAGTATAGGTGGTATGGTAGCAAAAATATAAACATCAATGAGTTATTATTCTATTATCGAAGTGCCACAAGTACAATTATGCTTGTATTGTCCTTTAAGTGTGTGCTCACAAGTGAAGATCAGCGACTAGAGGCTTGTGAAGGCTCGGGCTTCTTTAGAAATCTTGCTTCGAAAATATGGATTGACATACAAATTTAGAAAATCTCATGTCCATGTTCATCTAAATGCTTAGTCAATTATCTTTTTGGTTTTAGCATGGAGATACTTTTGCAGCCAAATGAGATATACACCCTCCGTCCCAAAACAAATGTTACCAAAATTGAATGCACAGGAATTAAGGAAAAGAAATCATAATATTGATAGGGAAGTAGGTATTGTGAGTATGAAGAGTAAAGTAGGAGAGAAAGTGGGGTAGGGAATAGTAAGTGGATTGTTGTTGTGAGTGACAAATGGGTCCCAATGAATAAAGAATTATTATCAAGTTTCCATCGTAGGATAGTAGCATTTATTATGGGACGCCCAAAAGGGAAAGAAGTAACATTTGTTATGGGACGGAGGGAGTAGTAAATATGCATCTTCAAGATACTAGTCCTGACACGAAATAATTGATAAAGCTTTGTTTTCTATTTTCATTTTCTAAGTATCATCCTGAAGTAACTAGGGATCAACGGCGAGTTGATTTAGTTGAGGGGATAGGACTTTGTCTGAAGTGTTCTTCATTAAACTCTTTCAAGGCCAGCTGTTCTTGTCTACTTAGTGGTACACTTTGTAATTGAATGAACCAATAGATCACCCTATTCTTAAAGTTGTTGATTAATTGTTTTTAGTGGCGAGTTGATTTAGTTTTTGATGAAAACTAGATTGCCTTGTTTTTCGTTTTTGTTTTTCATCAAACTTTAGAATAACTAAGAATATTTGGTTATTTTTATTTATTTCAATATGGAAATTTAGGAAGTCAAAGTTACATATTGGCAATTCCTTTAGTATTTTGCACATGTAGTTGCACTTGCACATTTATTATCTGAGCTTATATAGTGCTGACTAGATACATATGCAATTGCAGCATACGTGCTGCGGGTGTTGGCCTGAATCTTCAATCTGCAGATACAGTGATCATATTTGACGCAGACTGGAATCCACAGGTAATATATGAATATGAATAACCACTTTTTATTTAGCTTTTTTCTTTGTTTTTAGTTGAAATCTGTTTGCACTAACAGTGTAGCTATTATGAAACAATATATTTCTCTCTTCCCTTCAGGTTGAACTGCAAGCACAGGCAAGAGTTCATAGGATTGGTCAGAAGAAGGACGTCCTTACTCTTCGGTTAGAAACTGTGAGTATTTGACTGCATGGTTGGAGTTAATTCACTTTTTACCAGGGCACGGGTCCAGAGCTGAACTCTGTGGGTGTTGAAGGTTACAGGATAAATCATAATGTATTAGATAACATCAGTTTCATATTCTAGAGCCCTAGAAGCTCAGTTTAGCTGCACATCTGTTCAAGTTTGAATTATAGTAAAAATTGTATACTCCTGGATAATCCTAACCCAGAAGTTGGATAAAAAGAAAGGTAGTATTTATGCTGTCTTCTATTTTCATTAGCTCTTTGTTTCCTTAAAAACTAAAAATGAAGAAAGACTCTGTAGAGGCAAATAAAATTTTTCTGTTTACTTTGTTATACTTAGATTTCCTTCTTCAATTCTTTCATCAGATTTAGGTTGGTATTCGCTAACCTCATTTTACAATTTAGAAAATTCACATATGTAGTGTTGATTTATCTTGGTTAAATAGAATTATGGAGTTCTGAATGATGCATTGATTTTCTTGGTGTGGTTTGTTAAAAAGTTTCTACCTTGCTACTTACGTGCTACTCTGTCATCAGATTAGGTTGGCATTCGTTAACCTAAATGTTTTTACACAAGGTTCAAAGCGTGGAGGAACAGGTTAGGGCTTCAGCTGCGCATAAACTTGATGTTGCTAACCAGAGCATCACTGCTGGGTTCTTCGATAATGACACAAGGTAGAATGAAATGTTCTTTTATATTCTATAATTCTGTCCTCTCTCTCTCTCTCTCTCTCTCTCTCTCTCTCTCTCTCTCTCTCTCTCTCTCTCTCTCTCTCTCTCTCTGTTGATAACATTAGTAAATATCCAATGTAGCTATCAACCTTGCTTCCAGTGGAAAACTATTTATGCAGTTCTTTTTTTTTTTTGTCTTGAATAAATAAGATAAACTTCTATAATCTGTTCAGTGCGGAAGACCGAAGAGAGTACCTGGAGTCCCTACTGCGGGAGTGTAAGAAAGAGGAAGCTGCACCTGTTTTAAGTGATGATGCTTTAAACAAACTTATAGCCCGCAGGTCTGTGCTCATGTGTCAGTAAATGAGTGGTTGTTATATATGCCATGAAACAGCTTAGTTGATCTCGTACTTTTTCTTCAGCTCAACTATTTCTTACTAGAAATTACTTGGAAAAAGGTAAAATTTGAAGTCTTATCTGCACACTGATTGGGGGACCCACAGAATCAAGTCTCTATGCTTTTTATGAGATTATAACTTGAGGCAACTTGGGATTTTTGCAACTTAAGGCATAATGGCTAAGAAAATAATATTATGTTCTATTAAAAAAAAAAGAAATCACTGTTCTGCCCTTGTTAAATTTCCTTATGCTTCTTGTGATTTGGAAGTATAACTATATTCCATTTTACATACACTATTGCATAGTTGTAAGGAAAGTTCTGTGGATCCCAACTTCTCACCCCAATGCATGTGGCAATGCGTTTGTGGTTAGTCTATGATCATACAAATAAGTAATGTGATGTCTAAACAGTCACCTGCATTGCCACAGTGGGTTGAAAAGTTGGAATCGTGGTATAGTAAATTTTCCTATCATTCAAGCCCCTTTTTTTCCGCGTATATTTCTGTGCCTGATGGATACTCACCGATATTTACAATATTTGCAGTGAATCAGAGATTGACATTTTTGAGGCAGTTGACGAGAATAGGAAGCAAGCGGAGACAGTATATATCTAACACTATTTGTTTACAATATTTTCTTCTTTTATCATTTGTATAGTGGGTTCTTTCTTTTCTGCTAAAGCTAAATTAGGAAAATAATCTAATTTCTGCAGGTTGAATGGGAAAGGTTGGCAATGGAAAAAGTTCAAGGTGGTTCCGAGTCTATACCTGTCCTCCCTTCTAGACTTGTGACAGATGATGATTTAAACCCATTTTGTGAAGCAATGAGAGTCTCTCAAGTAAGAAATCCTGTAGTGGTATCTACTGTTGGGGTGAAAAGGAAGGGTAAATCTCTTGGAAACATTGATATGCACAAATATGGAAGGGGCAAGCGTTCAAGAGAGGTTAGCATATCTTTTTTTTTTTTACCCACCTTTATGCTACCGAGGCAGTGTTGTTTATTTTTTGTTTGTTACCTATTTGTTTCTTCTCTTTTTCCCTTTTCCTTTTGTTAGTTGCGTTCCTATGAAGAGCAACTGACAGAAGATGAAGATGCAGATGAAGATGAAGATGAAATGGATTCACCCGATTCCCCGGAACTGAATGATGACCTGAGAGAAAATAACTTGGCAATGGGTTCTAGAATGGTTGAAGAAGCAGAAACAATGACACAAGCACCCCCACAACCGTGTGTAAAGCTGGAAAGCATAGAGATTAACCCTCCTCCATCTAAACGTGGTCGTGGAAGACCAAGAAGGAAAAGCGTGGAAACTCCACCCGATTTCCCGGAATTGAATGAAGACCTGAGAGAAAATAACTTGGCAATGGGTTCTAGAATGGTTGAAGAAGCAGAAACGCAGGTTGAATGGGAAAGGTTGGCAATGGAAAAAGTTCAAGGTGGTTCCGAGTCTATACCTGTCCTCCCTTCTAGACTTGTGACAGATGATGATTTAAACCCATTTTGTGAAGCAATGAGAGTCTCTCAAGTAAGAAATCCTGTAGTGGTATCTACTGTTGGGGTGAAAAGGAAGGGTAAATCTCTTGGAAACATTGATATGCACAAATATGGAAGGGGCAAGCGTTCAAGAGAGGTTAGCATATCTTTTTTTTTTTTTTACCCACCTTTATGCTACCGAGGCAGTGTTGTTTATTTTTTGTTTGTTACCTATTTGTTTCTTCTCTTTTTCCCTTTTCCTTTTGTTAGTTGCGTTCCTATGAAGAGCAACTGACAGAAGATGAAGATGCAGATGAAGATGAAATGGATTCACCCGATTCCCCGGAACTGAATGATGACCTGAGAGAAAATAACTTGGCAATGGGTTCTAGAATGGTTGAAGAAGCAGAAACAATGACACAAGCACCCCCACAACCGTGTGTAAACCTGGAAAGCATAGAGATTAACCCTCCTCCATCTAAACGTGGTCGTGGAAGACCAAGAAGGAAAAGCGTGGAAACTCCACCCGATTTCCCGGAATTGAATGAAGACCTGAGAGAAAATAACTTGGCAATGGGTTCTAGAATGGTTGAAGAAGCAGAAACAATGACACAAGTACCCCCACAACCGTGTGTAAAGCTGGAAAGCATAGAGATTTACCCTCCTCCATCTAAACGTGGTCGTGGAAGACCAAGAAGGAAAAGCGTGGAAACTCCACCCGATTCCCCGGAACTGAATGAAGACCTGAGAGAAAATAACTTGGCAATGGGTTCTAGAATGGTTGAAGAAGCAGAAACAATGACACAAGCACCCCCACAACCATATGTAAAGCTGGAAAGCATAGAGATTAACCCTCCTCCATCTAAACGTGGTCGTGGAAGACCAAGAAGGAAAAGCGTGGAAACTCCACCACTTCCTGTTTCTTCTTCTTCTTGTGTAGGAATGGTTGACCCAAGTGGGTCCAAGTCAACCATTACTGACTCTTGGGGATCTTTAACTCCACCTTCAGGTTCACTAGTTTATTTGGTTCCTGTTCTTCTTGGACCTTCTAAAGCCTCCAAATCACGGAGAGCACCAGCCTCCATCTCCTCTGTGGCTAGTAGGACCGTTGTTGATCATGGTAGTGTAGCAAGCACTCATAGTTTTCAGACAACAAAAACTTCTTCATTGCCTTGTGTTTCTGCTGACGCCGAGTTGGGGATTGTGCACCCAATCAAGGACAAGGCCGATGCTTGAACGGTCAAACTCGAATAGCGGTACAACATGGCAGAGGAAGGAAGGAGGACCAAGCTGCTGCAATTCCTAATGAATTAGGTGGGGTCAGCAGGAGCCAGAATCTATTGAGCCTCCAGAGAAGAAAGCAGGAGTAAAGTTTGTCCTATATTATGGATATGTTGTCCTAATAGAATATGATTTGAAATTTTCTAAAAATATAAACAGAGATTTTGTAGAAAGTGTGTTTTTAGGTGTTGTACCGTACAATGTCGTGATGTGAAGTGTAAGGGATTGTAGAATATAATGGCTTATGATTACTTTTCTAAAACTAAGGTGTGGAGTTCATTTTGTTTTGTTGGAGTGACTATGACCAAGCAAGAGCACCCACAATGAGCCAATTTGTCTCACCAAAGTCGATAAAATATGCACCGACTCTTATTTATACATGTACTGACACTCACAAAACACATGCACTGTTACTCAGTAACACGTGCATTGGCATTTGTTAATACACTCACACTCAATAACACATTACAATCATTTATACATGCGTTTTACACTTACAGATACATGTATTGACAATCACAAAATATGTGCGTTGATACTCATTAACATATTCCCCAACACTCACAAAATACATGCGCTAGCACTCGTTAATAATAAAATCTATGGAGATATCGTCCTCCTTTCACAAAAAAAAAATAAAAAAATCACTCATTAATACATTTACTCGCACCCGATAAAACATTATTATAAAATGTTTTCTTAGAACAAGCTTCTTATGAACTAGTCGGTCAAGTAAACCGATGAATCAATAGGCACAACATACAACAAAGAAGATGTTCCATGGTTTGACTTACACTCTCACTCAAATCGGTTGCTCCTAGCATTTGTGTGTGCATATATGTATACACTGAGGGCGAACCCACCTTCTGACGAGTAGGTGCGATGGCACTAATTTTTAAAAGAGACTTTGATCAATTAGTCCCCCAGCCAAATAAAAACTACCTTTTTTATGGACCAAACTACCCCACACCTTGCACGCGTCAGTTTAGCGCTAAGCGCTTATGGAACATGCGATTTCTTCTTATCTATTTTCTTTCTCTCTCCTTTTCTCTCTCTTCCTATTTTTTTCTCTTAAATTTTTAAAATGCAATATCTCAAAATTTAAAAGTCGAAAAAATAATCCGAAACCACTGTTTTAATCGCATCGCCGAGACGAATTAAACAAGTTTACTCATCATATATTTCAAATTTTATAAATAAAATAAAATTATTTTTCACTTGTAAAAACTGAGAAAATCATTTATCATTTTTCACACATGAATATAAAACTGTATAATGGTTTTCACATTTATAAACCGAGAAATCTATTTCACAGTTTTGATGTAAATAACTGTATAATGATTTTCACATTTATAAACTGAGAATTTCATTTCACAGTTTTGATGTAAATAACTGTATAATTGTTTTCACATTTATAAACTGAGAATTATATTTCACAGTTATATAAAGTTGTGAAATGGTTTTGACATGTATATGAGCTTAATAACTGTGTATTGAAATAACTGTGATGTGTATTTCATAGTTATTTTGGTTAGAGTTTGAAGTCTATTTCACAGTTTTGATGTAAATAATTGTATAATGGTTTTCACATTTATAAACTGAGAATTCTATTTCACAGTTTTGATGTAAATAACTGTATAATGGTTTTCACATTTATAAACTGAGAATTCTATTTCACAGTTTTGATGTAAATAATTGTATAATGGTTTTCACATTTATAAACTGAGAATTCCATTTCACAGTTTTGATGTAAATAACTGTATAATTGTTTTCACATTTATAAACTGAGAATTATATTTCACAGTTATATAAAGTTGTGAAATGGTTTTGACATGTATATGAGCTTAATAACTGTGTATTGAAATAACTGTGATGTGTATTTCATAGTTATTTTGGTTAGAGTTTGAAGTCTATTTCACAGTTTTGATGTAAATAATTGTATAATGGTTTTCACATTTATAAACTGAGAATTTTATTTCACAGTTTTGATGTAAATAGCTGTATAATGGTTTTCACATTTATAAACTGAGAATTCTATTTCACAGTTATATAAAGTTGTGAAATGGTTTTGACATGTATATGAGCTTAATAACTGTGTATTGAAATAACTGTGATGTGTATTTCACAGTTATTTTAATTAGAGTTTGAAGTCTATTTCACAGTTTTGATGTAAATAACTGTATAATGGTTTTCACATTTATAAACTGAGAATTCTATTTCACAGTTTTGATGTAAATAACTGTATAATGATTTTCACATTTATAAACTAAGAATTCTATTCCACAGTTATATAAAGTTGTGAAATGTATTAACCCATTATTCAGTATACATGAGAGAGAGCTAGTTCATCATCTTTCACTGGAATCCAAGCTCCCCAATTTGGCATGAATAAGAAACAAACTAAATTGGCAAAGAATGATAACTCATGTATCAATTTGTACATAAAATTCCTTTGGAGGAGAACCCAATTGCACTTTTGTAAAATAAAGCCTATAGAGACATCCCATTTCAAATAAGAACCAATATAATCATTTATACACCATAACACAATGCTCTTAAAACACCCATAAAACTCAACAACACATTCAATACAAATTTCAGTATAACATCACATTCAATACAAACTTACATTCATTCTATAAAGTAGGCAGGTGATATATACATATATAAAGTGTGTATTGAAATAAATGTATAATGATTTTCACATTTATCAACCTATAATTATTGCTCAAAGTTCATTCAAATCAACAACAAAAAGGGATTTTTACCAATAAAAGACCTTGACATATGGTAGAGTTTACCAATAAAAACAGTACATTTCGAATTCTACCATAGGATCCGAGAGTTGAAATCAAAACGACCGTAGGATCCAAGAGTTGAAATCAAAACGACCGTAGAGAATTTCACTCACCGTAAAATTCGGCAAGAATCATCAAAGTCAAAAGAGAAACATCCTGCATAGTCATCATAACAGCTGATACTTTGTAAATAAGTAAATGTGCTCCTGTGTCCAAAATTAATAGCAACATGAAGTGGTAGGTCGCCATCGTCATTTCTAGTTGACAGCAAAGATGGATTTCTTTTCATCAAGATTTTTATAGCGTCAACATTTCCAACCATTGCAGCAACACTTGGGGCTGTGTAACCAGAACTACTTTTCAGATTCAATGCATCCTCCGGCAAATGTTCCACCATCTTTTCAACAAAATTATTAGTCATCATTACAGTATACAACGAGACAGTTCTCCATGTAGCTGTTGGGACCGCGAAGGCTAATAATTTTGTTGAAAAGCCGGTGGAACATTTGCCGGAGGATGCATTGAATCTGAAAAGTAGTTCTGGTTACACAGCCCTAAGTGTTGCTGCAATGGTTGGAAATGTTGGCGCTATAAAAATCTTGATGAAAAGAAATCCGTCTTTGCTGTCAACTTGGAATGACGATGGCGACCTACCACTTCATGTTGCTATTAATTTTGGACACAGGAGAACATTTACTTATTTACAAAGTATCATCAGTTATGATGACTATGCAGGAGAAACTGCTGTTGCTCTTTTGACTTTGATGATTCTTGCCGAATTTTACGGTGAGTGAAATTCTCTTGATTACTCAGATTCATTCGATGATTGAGTCTTGAATCTCTATTGGCCTATATTGATAGCAATTTTGCTTTCAGCAACCGCGAGCCTCTTATTTAGAGATATCTCAAGTCTTTCAAGTTCCCTGTAGATTCGCACCAACACACTAACAATGTAATCACATCCAACTGTGCAAAAGTTAGAAGAATACAATATGCAGAGAGAGAGAGAGAGAGAGAGAGAGAGAGAGAGAGAGAGAGAGAGAGAGAGAGAGAGAGAGAGGAGAGAACTTGTGAATTGAGTAGCTTGAACCAGAGCACTTTCACAACTTGGCCGGAATTAATGGAGGTTGGACAGATTTCCAGATTTCTTTGTTCTTGCTCGATTGATGATTGAAATTGAAATTGCGCATATAGAGAGAAAAGGATATTGCGCATGAGAGAGAAAGAGAATGAGCAGGGGTTAGTTTGATCATTTAAATTGTTATAAACATGGCAAGAAAACAGGGCAAGAGTTATAATTTCATTTTGATTTCAACTCTTGAATCCTACGATAAAATTCAAAATGTACTGTTTTTATTGATAAATTTCACCCTATGTCAATGTCAAGGTCTTATTGGTAAAAATCCCTTTTTAAAAATAATTTTTTTAAAAACATTTTTACCTCCTGTTTATATACATATATTTAACTTTGCGCTATGTTAATACTCCCTCCGTTCCAGCCCAATTGATATCAAATTTTTGGGCACATAGATTAAGGAAAAGTAAGAGAGATAAAAAGTGGAAAATGTTGTGAGTATGAAAAATTAAATAGGAGAGAGAATGAGTGGGAGGAATAATGATTTGATTGGTGTTGTGAATGTAAAAGTAAAATAGGAGAGAGAATGAGTGGAAAAAATAGTAAAGATTCCCTTCCATTTTGGGCTCCATTGAGCTGGGACGAACCAAAAAGAAAATAAGTCTCCATTAAGCTGCGACAGAGGGAGTATATGCTTTGGCAGCTCAGTTGGTAAAGATATCTCGACACAAATGACCATAGTTCCATATTCCCCTTGCCTCAAGACTGTTCTCGTATTTTGTTAACCAATCTGCTCTTATATTCAGTTATAACACTAGAATTATACTTATATTTAAGGTATATTAGCAATTTTTTTATAACAATTTTTCACATTTCCTGCTTATATTTTACCAACTTTTACAATTTTGCTCTTAACATTTATTTTTTTACAACCTGATGTCCCATGTTGACTTTTGTTGCAATCAAGTGAGAAATTGGATGGAAAGCTAACTTCCATTAAAAAATAGGTCATATGTCAAGCACATATTTTAAAGGAGCATTAGCCTTATAAGAACATGTCAAATAAGCGAAAAAAATCTCGCGTAACAATATGTCTCCTCACGTGCCATTGCAAAAGTTGTAATTGCCCCTTTAAAAACATGTTGAAACATAACCTGGAATTTAACGAAAATTAACTTCTCATCCCATTTTCTATTAAATTGCAATAAAATGTCAATTTTGGGAAGGGGGATGCAAAAAAAAAAAAAAAAAGTAAAGTTAAGAGCAACATTTTAGTTATTCATGTTTTATCAACTTTTACAATTTTTCTCTTAACATTTAATTTTTTACAACCCGATATCCTTTGTTGAGTTTTTTGTTGCAATCAAGTGAAAAATTGGATAAAAAGTTAACTTTCGTTAAAAAATTAGATCATATGCCATGCCCATGTTTGAAAGGAGCATTAACCTTATAAGAACATACGAAATAAGCGAAAAAATTCTTGCATAACAACATGTCTCCTCACATTCATATGCAATTGGAAAAGTCATAACTGCCCCTTTAAGAAAATATGTTTGACACATGACTTGGTTTTTTTTTTTAATAGAAGTTAACTTTTTTATTATTATTAAATTGCAACATAATGTCTATATCAATGTTGAGAAAAAAATTAGATGTTGAGAGCAACATTACAAAAGTTAATAAAACACGGGTAACTAAATTCGAATTAGCTTTTGATGATGGCAAAAACGTTCGAATTAGCTCAAATTCAATGGTAGGTTGTCTTGAATGTTTGAATTGCCAGAAAGAGATGAACAATCACGTAAACTAAGTCGGGAATTCATCGGTCAAGGCCATCCGGAGTGAGAATAAGTATTCATGTTATATATAGAGAAATCAATTGATAAGAGTTTAGGGTCAAAAGAATGCGTGTGTAAAACGTATGACTTGTATTTATAGGTGTAGGATATAGAGTCCGTCCTTGTATAGGAAGTTGTGTGAGATGAGGATTATAATCCTAGTTGGATTATATACTTTCCCACAATCCTTGTTGGAGTAGTATTATATAAGCTTTCTGTACGTATGCGTATGAGGCTTGGTACTCGGCATATGATGTTGGTCGACATGTGTGAATGCCGTGTAGAGGATGGACAAGGGTAGGGAATCCCATTCTCTTTGTTTTCATATTGACCGAGGAGGCTCATGTCGTCATTTGATGAGGCTTTGGTCGGCCTTTGTAGAAGCCTTGGTCGGCATAGTCCATTGTTGTTGCCTTAGTCATTAATCACTTTGCTAAGCCTAGATCGACATAGTGGAAAATGATGAGAAGGCAACACGAGCATATGTAATATGTAGGGAAACCCATTTCATATGTCGTATTTGGGGCTTGTATAAATTTTACTTTGGGTCCAATCCATTGGGCCTTGCCCGGCTTTTGACATATGGCCGTACTCGTTTTATACCGTTCAACCTTAATTTTGCGTTTTAAGTGTTTTAGATGGCTAGTGGTTATGTTTGAGATATATAACCAATTGAAGTGGCACATGATCTTTATATGTTATATATAAAGTTTGTCAATTCCCGATTTAATATAATATCTCCAATATTAAGGTTCTCCGGCAACCCTCGCTAGAGCTTTCAATTCTGATTCTCACACTTCTAACGAAATTAAATCTGCTTCGATATGCCTCATTTCCACCTTTCTTTTCTATTTGTACTTTCTTCTCCTGCTCGAAAAGATTGTCTCAATTTAATTTTTATAATCAACTCAATCGAACTATGATCATAATTTTATAAAAAAAAAATAAAAAAATATATCTCTATGCAACTTTAAAAATTGTGATTGATAGTATTTCTAATGTTGAATCGATAACAATTTATAAATTGCATAAGAATAATTAGGTTTTAATAAAATTATGATCAAAGTTTGATTGAGTTGACCATGAAAACCACTGCTCGTATATTTTTCGTACTTTTAACTGATATACCCAACCAATACAACTTACAAGCAAGCCCTCTCCATCCCATTTCAGTTCCCCAGTTTCATGTTTGAGGGTAAAGCATGAAATCATGAGCAGTTTGAGAAAGAAAATATTACCCTATAGATTGTCCTTCCACACAAAAATTGTGCTATAGTTCCAAACCTCAAATATTTCCTCATTGTAGAAAAACACAGCTTGTTTGGAGCCAAGGAAATATTCTAAAAGACGACATCAACATAAACCACGGGGCCGGATAGAGACATTCGAATGGCTGTGAAAGATCGATCAATAACAAACGAAAACGATCGAGAAATGAATGAAAACAAATTCCTACAACACAGGAATAGATATCGTCAAATGTACATAATACCCTTTTGATTACATAAAATCTACATTCCATTAGACCTTAAGTGTTATTTCTTTTACTAATACAAACACAGTAAAATTAAATACGGCCACCGTCAAAAGACAATTAATAAAAGGGGTCGGTCATCTACCTACCTACCTCTCTTTACCTTCACTACAAAGCCACTTGCAGTTAGTTGTTGCAGATGAGCAAGGCAGTAGTAGTACCTGAAACGTCAACAAACTGGAGATTGTCCTCAATTTCCTACACTATTGATAATTTGCATCAACAAAAGGTTTTCATACTTGCCCACCGGAAGTAATCAACTCTACGATGTTATCTGTGAAGAGACAAAAAGAAAAAGAAAAAAAATTAACAAAGTCAAGTTAGTAAGAAACGGTAAGCTGAAAGAAATGGTACGGATAATAACAAAGGTTGAATACTGTTGGCTGAAAGCACGAGTCTTGACCAGCAAGACAAGGTGTGTACGTCCAAAGTCAAAAGATTTGGTAAATGTTGTTGTATATCTCTAGTATATTGCGAGTATATTATTATATCTCCAATATTCAGATTACATGAATTTAGTCTATACATTAGGAAGATTTATTACACGGAGGATAGAATACAAAGAGAAAAGGACAAGATGGCCACTACAAAGCAAAAGAAAAGAGAAAGGAAAACGAAATTACAATACAAACTATCCAGATACAAATACTTAAGTCATGCATTGTGAATAGTGTTTATAGCTAGGAGGTTTCCTAATGTAAGAGGATTTCCTTTATTTTGTTTTGTAAGTGACGTACTATATAGAAAGAATCCCCGACAAGTACTAAACAAGTAGGCCTATTCTCTCAATCTTTTTCCATGTGTCTTTACTTTGCTTCTTATTCAGGTAGGTTGTCTTTTATGGTACCTAAGGCCGAATGAAGCTATGGTGATAAATCTAACAACCAAGACTACCATTCAAAACGATTCTACTAAAGAACTAAACATGGACCGGTATATAGACTTTCAACATTGTTATTATCATTATCTTCTTTTCGTAGCTTTGTTTTCAAAACATTTCTTCATCTTTATAAAACAGCTTATCTAAATCATTCCCTCCCGTTTGATCAATATTGAATTTTATCGTTTATTTTTCTTCACCCCAAGTCGCCGCTAGAATTTTCTTGACAACCAGCTAAACAATTGCCACTGCTTCATCAAAATACCCCGTCTCCTCTCTTCTCACCAAATAGCCCAACTTCAAAATAGATGACCAAATCTTACAGGAGCACTATCACAGTGTATTATGTAAGCACTTCTGAAACCTTCAGTCCACTTCATTTTGTGTTTCTTTTCTATTTGAAACTATTGTGAAGGAAACTTAATATGTCTCCATTGCCCTTCACCATTATAGACACATTTAAATAACAAACCCATCCTATCATCTTCATCAAGCAAAGCCCTCGAAACCCTATAAAAACGTTCTCACCTCCATCCCACCTCAAAGAAAGAACCAGCCACCAAGCGTAGCGACCATGAAGAACAACCGATTATATTAGAGCCTTAAAAGTTATTATATAGTTTCTTTGCCACCATATTTGGGGCATAGTTATTAAAGGCTCAAGGCGCACCAAGGCGCAGAAGGTGTGCCTGGAGCCTAGGCGCAAGGCGCAAGGCGGGCGCGCGCCCGAGTGACGAACCTGTCAGAGCTAATAATACTCGCCGGAGGTCGCTAGAGTGATCAGGCTAATCGCTACTCTTATATAGAGTTATGGACTTACGTTGCGTGTGCGTGTACGTGAGAGAGCCGTAGGAGAGGAAGTGTATTAGTCGCGTATTAGGTTTAATTAGATGTAATTGTCGATCAATTGTTGTGCCCGAAGCCTAGGCGCACCCCAGGCTCTAAAGCTGCGCCCTGGGCCTAGGCGCGCCTAGGCGCGAGCCTAGGCGCGCTTTTAATAACTATGATTTGGGGCAGCCATGGAAAGCACCTATAAGGTTTACTTATTCTTCATAAAGCTATACAAACTTGCCCCTGATTGGGAGAAAAGATTAAAAAGCCAAATTGAATGTTAAATAGAAGAAGATAACAGACAACTTAACCCACCATCCTTTTCAGCTTCAATTTCCAGCATATCCTTTTCTTCATACCATGATTTTGGGCAATTGGGCATTGATGGAACCTGGCCTCATTAGGCTACGGTGTAATCTCTCACGGTTTACTTCTTTTTCTTTCCCACTTACATGCTGCCAGAAATAACACTGAATTGAATTCTCTTCTATCAACATCCATGGACTTTAAAGAAAACTCAATCCTTACTCTTCTCCTATCATTGTTTCATTACTTGGATTTCTCCCCTCCTCTTTTCTACTCGAAACTCCCAAGAAAATCTACAGAATAGGCTACACAAGGATATAAACTAAGAGTATCTCATAACTTCAATCTTTTATTTATTTATCTTTTTTTATTTGACTTCCCCCCCCCCCACCCCCCCGGCAATATAAACAAAATAGATAACTGAGCACATGGGGATTTGGCCTGCTGGCTTGAGCTCATGGCTTCCAACCTGGAGGTCATGGGTTCGATTCCCCCAGAAGTTAGAGGGAAGGCTTTCTCTCCCTAGGATTTATCTCCTAGGCGCTTCTGTGCGTGCATGTGTGTGTGTGTGTGTGAGTAGTGGAAAAAAAATGATTTAAAAAAAAAATAAAAAAATAGATAACTGAATAAGATTCTCGGAATGAAGATGTAAAAATACCCAAATATCAGAAAGATGCCAAAGAAGTTTGAAGAAAGAGATGTACGAATAAAATCATTTTGAAAGAAGCAAATAATAGGCATCCACAAAAGATATCATTAACACAGAATTTCGAGCAAAACAACTTCAGCTACGACTTACCTAAAGAATTCATCAGATACTGTTAATATATGTACACACACACATACAGCGTAAACAGCAAAAGTGACAAAGGGGGTTCTATCCCCCCCCCATTGCAGCTCAAGGTATGAAAGCCATAGATAAAGATTTCATCACATCCGTGACAAGCTCTGAACAACCCCAAGCACATAAGTTATACAAAGGCCCAAGGCGTACGAAGGTGCCAAAGGATGTCCCGGGCGCAGGACGCAATACAAGTGCGCACCTGAGCAAAAAATGCCAAAAATGCTTATAATATCTATTTTTGGATCTTAAATCCAAATTTAACTGATAAAAGATAGTTACATGAATACAGTTCAACATAGGAATTAACCGGACCCATGTGTTGAACCAAGCATAGTAATATGAATACAGTTAAATTTGTGAAGGATGTAGACCAAAGAGTTCTGATCGAGTATAAGAAAATAAAAGATAAATGTAGTTCGTACTTTGATACTTTGTTCAATGGCGATCAGAGCAGCATACCGGAGATAATAATATCCCTTCAAGTATGTATCGTTAATCGAGATTTTATGCGGAGAATTCAAAATGGTGAAGTGAATATGGCAATGAAAAAATGGGATTAAAGAAAGCCATAAGGCCGAATGGAATGCCATTTGAGGTTTACATATTTTTTTGGGAGAGGGAAATAAATTGGTTAACAACACTATTAAGCAAGATATGAAGAATTACCACAATCTCATTGGAGTGGAGGAAAAGTACTCTGATCCCTTTATATAAGAACAAATGTGATGCCCAAGATTGTGCCAACTATCGGGGGATTAAACTAATGAACCATACTATGAAACTTGGGGAACGAGTGATTATACAAAGACTAAGGAGAATTGTGAATATTTCGGATAACCAATTTGGATTTATGCCCGAAATATCGATTATGAATGCAATTTATCTTATGAGACAAACCAGGTAGAAATATCGGGATAAAAAGAACGATTTGCATTTGGTTTTTATTGATTTGGAAAAGGCGTATGATAAAGTGCGAATGAAGGTACTTTGGTGGGATTTAGTAAAGAAAGACATTTCAAATAAATATACCGATATTATTAAGGACATGTATAATGGAGTTATTACAAATGTACGGACTAGCGTCGGGAAGATAAAAGAGTTCCATATTACGACTGGAATGTATCAAGGTCCTGCACTTAGTCCTTTTCTCTTTGCTCTGATAATGGACGAATTGACGAGTCAATCCAAGATGATATATCATGGTGTATGTTGTTCACAGATGATATTGTGCTGATTGATGATACAAAAGAAGGTGTTGAAAGTAAATTGAAATTGTGTAGACACTTTGAAATCTCGAGAATTCAGATTGAGTAGAGGCAAGACTGAATATTTGGAATGTAAGTTTTGCAAAGTTGAAAGTAGAGGCATGGGTGATCACTTTCGATGTAAAGATTGTCCGAGCTTCTTTGTTTTTTCGCTATCTTAGATCTATTATTCAAAAGAACGGAGAATTGGATGGAGAATTGGCTCAAAGGATTAAAGCAGGTTGGTTGAAGTGGAAGAGTGACACGGGGTTTCTATTTGATCCAACATGCCCCATAGATAAAAGGGAAAAATTTACCGCACGACAATTAGGTCGACACTGCTTTATGACACTAAATGTTGGGCCGTGAAATAGTGTCACGTACATAAGATAAATGAAGCGGAGATGTGTATGCTACAATGAATGTGTGGGCATACAAGAAATGATCGATCGAGGAATGAGGTGATCATGGGTAAAGTAGGAGTTATGCCAATTGAGGATAAAATGAGGGAGAATCGTCTAATGTGGTTTGGTCATGTGAGACGGAGACCGAGTGATACATCAATTAGAAGCCTGAAGAGTGGAAAAGTGATAAAATGACGAGGGGTAGGAGATGATTCAAGCAAACTTGGATTCGAGTAATTGAAAAAGATACGAGTTTATTTAGATTGGATGAAGATATGACGTTAAAAGAGGCTGGAGTAGATGGCAAAAATTCATGTGGGTGATGGGGGTTGATTTTTTTATTTTTTTTTCTATTTATTATTATTATTATTATTATTATTATTCAATTATTTTTATTATTATTATTTTCATTTTCATTTTCCCTGTGTATTATATATTTATTCTTTTATTATCACTATTTTTAGTTATTTTTCTTCTTCTCTCTAAATATTTTTCCCCACCTATTTCTTCTTTTAACTTTTTTTCTTACATCTTTTCTTTCACGATGACATATGAGGATTAATGTTAGCCGACCCCAAATTATTTTGGTACTAAGGCTTTGTTGTTGTTATTGTTGTTAAACCAAGCATACCATTTATGTTTCCGGGAAAAAAAAATCCGAACAAAACCAACTGCAAATTGCAATCCCAGTAAATGACAACACCGTAAGTCTAAACATCAAAACAAGCATAAATAGTAGTTCAACCTGTAAAGACACTAAATCTCAATTCTCAGAAACAATGAGCTATAAACAGAAAACCCTACATATAATCCTCATCCACGTCAATCCACTTCATCCAAGAAATCATCATCATCTTCTTCCACATTACCTCTCTTATGGTCCTCCTTTCAATTCTGCCTCATCTTCATTTATATAGATGAAGAGTAGGAACATATCTACTTCAACTTAAACATGAAACAGAGCAGCCCTCCTTTTCGTGATTTGAGCCCTACCAGTTGGAAATTCTACATGATACCACCCCTCGTTCATTCATAGACTTCATCAATAACATCCAAGGATATGGGATCCATAATATATCAAATTTTATACTTCCCCTTTAATGCATTATGCTATTATAATACTTTACAAACACGAAATTTTTCAAACGACAAATTTCAAAAGGAATAGTGATGAAATTTGACGATGCCAGGAGAAATAGGAAAAGAAAAGGAAATTTAATCAGACTTCACTGACCTGAGCAGGAAACTGTCACGAGAAGGTTTCAAATGGTGTGCAATGACACAGATGAGGTTGCACGGAGGTAGGCGACAAGTGGGGAAGGGAGAGAGGAAATAGCTTAGATTTTGGTGGGTTTGGGTATGGAAAGAGAGAAGGGAACTTCTGATTTCTGAAACTAGATCAGCATGACCCCATTTTATCTCTGGAGTTTTTCTGCTAAGCTCCTCCCAAAACCTTTAGAACTTCAAGGAATCTTGCAGACTGAATCACTTTTTGGTGCCAAGTCAGTCCTCCCATCCATACTCTTTACTATATCTCTAGCTACTATCCTATAAATAATTTTTTTTTTTTAAATCTCTAGCTACCAAGAACGGCCACCAATAGATACAAACAAAACCATCCAACATGGCATTGTAGGCATAAAAAAAATTTGGTTAATCAACTACAACTCCGACAACCTATTGCTACCTCCCTGCATGTTCTCTTTTCGACACAAAGTAATTTCCATGACGAGTTATGCTCTTCCAAGACAAACATAATGAGAGACAAATGCCTAAATTCTGATGAGCAAAGAACAGAATAACAAGTTTATTAGTACTATTAACCTTTATATATTTTTCATCATATCATAACCATGAATAAATTGACTCCACTCTAGCTTCTCAGAATATTATCAAAATGCCTTAAGAATTACCATATGGATCAAAAGCACCCCAATGTACATACTTAATAATTCTAAGCTTTAACTGAAAAAATAACAAAATAATAATAAAAGAAAAATTAATCATTCAGTTAAGTTGCTCCTTTGGTGACCATAAGGTCACGGGTTCGAACCTTGGCGAACAGCAACTTGTTGGCGCACCGGGGTTTGAAAAAAAAAACTAAGTGCATATAGAATCTGTCATAAATTATGAAAACAAAATAATAATAAAAGAAAAATTAATCATTCAGTTAAATTGCTCATTTGGTGACCATAAGGTCACCGGTTCGAACTTTGACGAGAACAGCCTATTGTTGGCGCACCAGGGTTTGAAAAAAAAAAAAAAACTAAGTGCATATAGAATCTGTCATAAATTATGAAAACAAAACATTAAATAAGTTTTGATTAATAATAAGGCAGCCAAAATTGATTAGAAAGAAGAAATTACCGGATCATCCACTAGAGATGAGTCTGGCCCCACTAGATCCGGGTCGGTTAACAACCACCGGATCTGGCTCAAACCCTCTCTTCATCCTCTCATACCCACCACCGGACTTGGGCCGCGCCTCTTCCCCTCCGTACGGACTCGGCGTCACAAAATTAGCCTGACGATTAACGGGCTTCACACCACCAGCTTGAGGTTTCTCCTCCCTCCCGACAAATCCTGGCCGGAGATGGGGCGGCACAAAGCGATTGGTCTTTGGAGACAGGTTCAACAACTCCTTGTCCTTAGCCGGAATCGGAGACGTCAAAGCGGACGGAACGAGAGACGGACCAGAGCCGGTGTGACCAAGCGGGCGGAGAGAAATTGAGTCGGGCTTTTGGGACCGGATTTGATCTGGGTATTGTTGCTGCTGCTGCTGCTGATGATGGGGAGGAAGAGGTGAAGGAGATGGAGATGGAGACGGAGGAGGCGACGGCGACGGCAACGGCTGAGAAATGGGTTTGGGAGTAGGACGGCTCAAGACAAGCATATTGCCATGGATTCGAGAATTGGAAATGATTGTCTTGCTGTTTACAACAGATTGAGGAGAAGA
This sequence comes from Adenophora triphylla var. japonica, assembly GCA_022495995.1. Classification (NCBI taxonomy): domain Eukaryota; kingdom Viridiplantae; phylum Streptophyta; class Magnoliopsida; order Asterales; family Campanulaceae; genus Adenophora; species Adenophora triphylla. The sequence goes on from JAFEMH010001010.1 coordinate 421,387, forward strand.
AGAAGATGATTGTTGCTTGGGATTGATGACTTTCTTTTCATAGATGTCGTTGAAATTGAGAGAGGCGTATTTATTGCTTCTTGCCATCCACCTCCTCCGCCACCAGAAACCACCGCGAGGGGAGGCGATTGATTGGAAAGAGAAATGGATTTGTTGTTTGAAATAGATGCGACGGATCGGAGTTTCTGATTGTCTTTGGAACAAATCTTTAGTATTTGTATTCAGTTGCGTTGAATAACGAGGTGGGAGTGGATCTATGCTGTTGCTATCGTGTCCCAATCGCAATGGCTTTCAAATCACTCCTACACCATTTCCGTCTAAATAAATATTAGTGTTCTAAAAGATCCAACGCCTAATTCTAAGCCTCGCCTGATCTCGACTAATCCCGACTAGTCTCGACTAGTTCTCGCTTAGGCGCTAGGTCCGGCTTCGCCATCTAGCATCCGCCTAACGCTTTTTAGAATCTTGCTAAATATTCCTCCCCTCTCAAAATATTTATGAGAATTGTTATTCACCCCCGCAAGTTTACTCAATACCCCCGCATTATTATTATCAAAAAAATGTCATTAATTGAAATGACTTTATTACCCCACCCTTCTTCCCTAACCATTGAACTGAGTTGCTAATTCCCAAAATACGCTCCCTTCTTCTCCATGATTTCCGGCCATTCCCCATCCTCCTCCATAATTTCCGATCATCTTCTCTTCTTTCCCAAAATAAGCTCCCTTCTTCTCTATCCCCTTCAGCCAAATTCTAGGGTTCAACAATCACCAAAAATCATGAAAATCATTGGGTTATTTTCTTCAGGGGCAATGTCTGTTTGCTGCCATTAACGCACTCACTGACCATGGACTCTGCTCATTCAGCCGTTTCGAAACCGAGAGAAATCAATCCAAATGCTTAAACTCAACGCAATAACTCGTTCATCAATCTATCTTCTCCAACTGCGTGTTTGTGTGTGTCCAGCTCATGGATTGGCCACCGGAGATCTGAGAAATTAACAAAACTGATTGATTATGCAGCCAGCTTATTCAATCCTTGAAAAAAGGAACAAACCTCAGTTGCAGTTACAGAAAACGTAATTCACCGCCGACTGTACTAGAAACGAAGTTGTAGTATTCAAATGCAGCAACAGCAACAGCAACAAAGAAGGGAGCTTATTTTGAGAAAGAAGAGGAGATGATCGGAAATTATGGAGGAGGATGGGGAATGGCCGGAAATCATGGAGAAGAAGGGAGCTAATTTTGGGAATTAGCAACTCAGTTCAATGGTTAGGGAAGAAGTGTGGGGGTAATAAAGTCATTTCAATTAATGGCATTTTTTTGATAATAATAATGCGGGGGTATTGAGTAAACTTGCGGGGGTGAATAACAATTCTCAATATTTATCTCATTTGATTTTTTTTTGTTGAATTTTAACCACAAAAATTTATGAGAGATTAATTATGTTCATGAAATTCTAAAAGTTATTGTTGATAATATTATTAATGGTGAATCAATAGGAATTTTTAGAATTTCATGAACATAATTAAATTGCCATATATTTGTGGTCAAAATTCAACAAAAAAGTCAAATGAAACAAACATTTTGGGACGAAAAAAGTAGAATAATTTTGAAGAGAATTGTTATTTGCCCCGTAATATAATTGAATATCTCGCAATACTAAGTTTATCGAAAAAAAAAATTACAACTTTATAATATATACACCACCACTATTAACACTTTACCCGTTTAATCCCATAAGATCACCGCTCTCCTCCGCTCAATTATCTCTCGATGTTCATTGTTGTGTCTAAAAACGAGCTCTTCCACCTAGGGTTCATGCACAAATGACCTGTTAAGCTCCTCCTTCTCCCCTTTTCCCTTTTCCCTTGCCCCTTTCTCAACCACGCCATCTCTCCTCTCACTTTAACATCGTCATCCCTAATCTCTCTCACAATACACCATATTACAACACCCACATTCACTTCCAAATCCCACTCTCCTCTGTTGGACAATTGTGTAGGCTTCTCAAGAACTTAACGAAAAAACTTGACAGAAAAAGATAACGGAGATTGGAAACAAAAGAAATCAAGTCGAGTCTTGTATTTAATACAATCTCCGTAAGAAGTTATTGCCCCGCACAGGTGCTTACGGTTTATATGGCAATCTTCTAGTAAGATAAAACGACTTACAAGTAAATGATAGGAGCACTCCAAATCAATTACTCTAACGAACAACACTTTGTTTTGAACTTTGGACTTTGAAGGATTGAATGCAACAATATGCAATGATTTGGGTATGTTAATCTATCTTACTAGAGGGTAGGGAGGCTCAAATGACTGTGTATCTGAATTGAAATTCGGAGGAAAAGTATATAAAGAGAGTCAAAGGGTTTGGTGGCTTTTCCCTTGAAAAGTCACAACTTTTCGGGTATAAGCAAAGACTCGCACGGCCGTGTCCAATGAATCGCACTGGCCGTGCAAGGCAATATGCACGGTCGAGTTCATGGCTTAGCACGGTCGAGTGGCAAGGCAAGGCACGGTGCACGGCCGTGTCCTAGGCACTTGCACGGCCGTGCAGAAGCTTCTTCAGCCTGCTCGTCAGCCCTTTAGCCACAACAAGTCCACACCAATTTTGGGACCAACCCAAATCACACTTTAACCCAATATTTAAGTTACAAATCATTTGTCATTAATTTCTCATTTACACGGAAATGGTTTTGAGACATTAAATGAGTTATATATAATCTACAACAAATGTAGATTACCATTTGTAACTAGTTTCGTTAACAAATAACGAACTTTCGTTAGAAACCTAGGTCAACGTTATGTTAAACTTAACTTTCCGTTACCCATTTCCAACAATCCCCCCACATGAATGACAATTAATGCATGAATGCAATTTCGTCCAAAGTTCCGGCGAACTATTATTACATCGGGATAGATAGCTTGTGGCCTTGAATCTTCCCTAGTGAAATATTATCGGATATACTAGCCATTTGGTAGCGAGTCGCTTTGAACCAATGATCGATGGATGTATACCAAGACAATAATACTCACATAATAAACAAATGTTCTCTAACAATTGTTGTTCTCACGTTTTGTCCATTTTGGCCCCTGACCGTATCTCATTCATAAGCGTTCTTTTAGAGGCGGCCTAATTACCTCTCGCTTATATAGGTGATTCTCACTATAAGGAGTATCATTCACTACTCCACCCGTAGGTATAGAAATCATTAAAAGTGTTCTCAACTTATCCTTACCACCGCCGTACGTGCTTGTACTGGATGTTCTGGGAATGAGTATTCAACATCTCCGGTTAATAAACCGAGTTGTTGTTTCCAAGTAACTCTACTAGAACTTATAACTTGGTTGTCTCATTGAACCAAGGGCCTGGGATCTCCATTTCTCAAGGTTGAGTGTCCGCTATAAGTCCTTTTGTTGTGGGTTTTAGACCCATTCCCCTTAACAGTTTATACAGTTGATCTTGATTAATACCTTTGGTAAACGGATCCGCTAAGTTATCACATGACTTTACATAATCAATAGTGATAACGCCATTCTTGATCAACTGTTTAATGGTATTGTGTCTACGACGAATATGTCTAGACTTACCATGATGTTCTACACCTTTTCCTATTTCTCATTGTCGTCACAATGCCTTAGGTTATGTAGACACAAACTTATTCCACAAAGGAATATCTTCCAAGACCATTCAACTTACATAGGAATTGTAATATTTAATCATAAGTATATCTTCAAGTACATCAAGTACTATTCCGGTGATTGATTACAATTACAATTAGACCTTGAGTCTATCTAGAATGATCAGTCCCTTCGAGTGATCAAATTCTTCTATCGGTCAGTTTCTTCAAGTGGTTATTATCTCTGTACTGTTTCGACTTCCCAAGTATTCAGTATCTCTAAGTGGTTTGACCTCCTTAGAGTCTACCTTTCAGGAATCTACTTTACAGAGATTACCTCTCAAGATTCTACCTTACTAGAGTACACCTCTCAAGAATCTATTTGAACTTTCGAAGTACTGTTTCAAGATAATGGGATTTTGATAGGACTATTCCTTCTGATGTTCTAGAAATCTTTATTTCTAATATGACATCGGCTAATCCCATATCTTTCATGTCAAAGTTCTTTTTTAACATGTCTTTGGTATCAAATGATTCAGATGTTCCTTTAATGTAGACACATTTGTCACATTCATTAATCTTGAATCCATTTGATAACATAGTTCTATCGAACTTCTCATGCCACTAGTTAGTTGCTTGTTTTAGTCCATATGAATACACAAGTAGATCCAACACGGTTGTGCGACATAGAACGCTCTGTCAGGTCAATTGGGATAATCTTGCATGAATCATAATGTCCTTTTGACAACTAGCCTGGCTTTATACTTATCAACAGATCCAATTGCAACCTAATGGTTTGCAACTTGGAGGGAGATCTACCAATTCCCAAGCATTATAGATTTTGTCTCACTGTTAATAGCCTCTTTCCAGAACGAACTATCCGGACCAGATAACGCTTTCCATAACAGCTTGCCGGTTCGTTTTCCAACATAAATGATAGAAAATCAGACCAAAAGACTTTTCCACTCTTGCCCTTTTACTACGTCTAGGTCCTTCATCTTCTACTTGAGATGGACCGTTTTGTAGTCTAATATTTAAAGGTTTCATCCTTGGCACATCTAGTTTTTTGCAACCCAACGGTTCGCATAGGAAGGTCAACCATCTTCCAAAATAGAATAGGATGCATTATTAACTTTTATCAATTATTTAACAGTTTCAATTTATTTTCCATCTTAGAGAATTTAGAACCAAAGAATTAGTAACTTTTGTCCTCCAACTACATCTTGGTTCTTCTTCTTATTAAGAAGACCACCATAGTTTCTATAAATTTTCTATCATTTCAAGGAAATATATTCTCAAAGAATATAACGTGTCTTGCTTAAGTATTTCTACTTTAGCCAAATACCCCCACATTTGAGGTATTTATAAAACGGCTTATGAATATTTCATAATTCGTCATCATTGAATATTTCCTTTCTAAGGATCCATTCTTTTAACTGTTAACAGTTTAACAGTTTCTGTTAATACTAGAAGTTCATATCAATAGAACTTATGTATTTAGCTTGTACCCCCACACTTGAGGTGTACCTCCACATATCAAATATTTTATGAATATCCTAATTCATATTTAATACTTTCCTTTTATGTGAAGTCATTTTAATTGTAATAACCATGTTATCTCCTGACAACATAGTCATAACTATGTTCAAGTGAGGTCTCTTCAACCTTGTTCTCTTCAATCATTTTGGTTCGAAGAATACCGTATTGCCAATGAAAACGTAATCCATGATTTTGGGTCTTATCTTAACCTCCTTAGGTTTAGATATTTCTACCTTTGCTAGGTATACCCACATAAGACGGAACTTATCAATAAGAAGTTCACCATCTCCTTTAAAAGTTCTATCTTTTCTTTTTCTGTGATTCAATTGATTTGAGTGTGTAAGAAGCATTCGTTTGATAAATAAGTGTTAGCGTCCCAACAATTATTTTTCAAACGATACTACATACTCTCCACAATTAGGATGAATCACTAACTCATTCTTTATTACTTAACCTCTTAAGGTTTCATCTTTACTATTTCAAAAGATGTACTTTGCATTATCGAGTGCAAATATCAATAGAAGTAATGAAGAACTGATTTCCACAAAGAAATCACATTTGGTTTGCGAATTAAACTTCATCTTAGGTAGTAATTTTAAATTCACTAGTCGACGGAATGAATTTAAATTTACAAGACCTAAATGAACAAGTCATAACACAAGCCAAGTAGGAAATAAAAACTGATATTTTATTCTTCGCTCTTAGGCGGATTACATTCAGATCAAGGTACCCTTTTCTAATGTAATACAATGACCACATTTGGTCAATTCAATCTTATGCCCCTAGGCTAAGTTGATCAAAGTCCAATGGAACATATCGATCTTCAGTCACATTGGCTTGAAGAGGGTTTCCATCTTGGTTGTTGATTCTAGGATGTCGACATTCCCTAGCCATATGCCCGGGTTTGCCGCAATTAAAACAACTACCTTTAACCTTCTTGGCGGTCCTCTTCACTTTCCCGGTGTTCTTTCTCTTGTTTCCGGTACTTCTTTCCACCAAGTTCACTTGCGGTCTTTTAGTCACAATACACATAGTATTGTGCATCTCGAGAAAGTCCCAAAGTTCTCTCGCGGTCTTTATGCCACAACACACTTTGTATTGTGCATAATCCAAGCCATTAAGAATATAATTGCGACACAATAAATCGCTCTGATTCCATGTATCCAAATCATTCTTTGCTTTGGATTCATCCTCGTCGGATATCAATGGTGGATATTCCCAAAGAAAATGCACCAATTTTAATGTTGTCAAATAGACCAACATTTTCTGTTGCCACCTCTTAAAGTTCATCCCGATAAGAATACCCGGTCTTTCCGCATGTACGAACACATGAGACGGAGGGAGAGCATTAAGAGGTGCAACCCTTGAGGTTTCACCAGAAGGAGGTTTCTTACCATGAACCGAGTGAGATGGGGTAGTAGCGGGTGCAACATGGTTGAATGTAGTATCACCTTGCGAAGGAGGCGCCAAATTCCCTTGACTTGATTCGGTGGAATCTTTCTCGTTTGCCATCTTGATGATCTTGAAGAAGCGTCAATAACTTCTTACGATTGTTGGAAAATTGTGTAGGCTTCTCAAGAACTTAACGAAAAAACTTGACAGAAAAAGATAACGGAGATTGGAAACAAAAGAAATCAAGTCGAGTCTTGTATTTAATACAATCTCCGTAAGAAGTTATTGCCCCGTACAGGTGCTTACGGTTTATATGGCAATTTTCTAGTAAGATAAAACGACTTACAAGTAAATGATAGGAGCACTCCAAATCAATTACTCTAACGAACAACACTTTGTTTTGAACTTTGGACTTTGAAGGATTGAATGCAACAATATGCAATGATTTGGGTATGTTAATCTATCTTACTAGAGGGTAGGGAGGCTCAAATGACTGTGTATCTGAATTGAAATTCGGAGGGAAAGTATATAAAGAGAGTCAAAGGGTTTGGTGGCTTTTCCCTTGAAAAGTCACAACTTTTCGGGTATAACAGCACTTGCACGGCCGTGTCCAATGAACTGCACGGCCGTGCAAGGCAATATGCACGGTCGAGTTCATGGCTTAGCACGGTCGAGTGGCAAGGCAAGGCACGGTGCACGGCCGTGTCCTAGGCACTTGCACGGCCGTGCAGAAGCTTCTTCAGCCTGCTCGTCAGCCCTTTAGCCACAACAAGTCCACACCAATTTTGGGACCAACCCAAATCACACTTTGACCCAATATTTAAGTTACAAATCATTTGTCATTAATTTCTCATTCACACGGAAATGGTTTTGAGACATTAAATGAGTTATATATAATCTACAACAAATGTAGATTACCATTTGTAACTAGTTTCGTTAACAAATAACGAACTTTCGTTAGAAACCTAGGTCAACGTTATGTTAAACTTAACTTTCCGTTACCCATTTCCAACATCCTCTCCCTCCCACCACTGCCATTAATGAAATAAGATGGAGCAGCTTGCAGGAGATCATCATCCCCATTCTTCTAACTCAGATTTTGACGGTGTTGCAGTCAATTCACCATCATTCTCTCTTCCATCTTGTAGTCTGATTAACTCCCTTCAAATCCCCTTTTCTAATTTCTTTTATTTCATCTTTTTTTTTTCTTGGTAAGAGTATTTTCATCAAGAGGAAATCTGAGTTTTTGACTCAAAATCTGAAATGGGTACATTAGAAAATCTGTCAATTTGGGTTCTTAGTTTCAAACTGAATTTGAAGTGAAAGGCTAATATGGTCATTTTGATCGATGATTTTATTTTGTAATAATTCTCATGAGTGGGTATTCAGTAAGGTTTCGGGGTGAATAATAAATCTCTAATTTTAATTGAAAATATTTTTAACTAATATAACTCTCCTAAATTCACTCAATATAACATAGGTAACTAAATATTATATTTAGGGATATTAGTTTTTTTTTTATTTTGGCTATTCATTTCCTTTCAATTTGTATTAAAACAAAAGTTAAAGATTTCTTGTTAAAAAACATCTTGCGTTAAATGACATGTGACTTGTACGTGATTATTTAACGGAATTCTCTAACAAATTTAGTTTAAAATCCTAACATTTTAGGGTCTTAATTGATAATAGTGAATGAATAGGGCCTACATTGTGAATACCCCTAAACTTTGTGGCGCAAAATGCAATTCGCCTAATTTTATGTGAATTATTGTAAGCAATAATGAAAGACTCAAAGTCGAAATAAGAAGAAAATTCGGTTCTTATGTTGAAGTAGCAGCCTTTGAACAACAGTGCACTAGGCAACAAAACAGAACTTGGTCACGCCTATTTCAAAGTGACTTTATTAGATACTTCTTCAGTCCCGGAATAAATGTCGCACTTTCCTTTTTAATTCGTCCCGAAATAAATGTCGCGTTTCTAAATTAGGAAATAAACTTAGAGCAAATTTGACATTGTACAAACTAGTAAAGCAAACTCTTTAAAATAGTTCACAAGTCAAATTCGACATTTATTTTGGGATAGAGGGAGTATAATTTTAGTAAAAAGGGGAAAGAATATACCTTGGACTGCGTCATCAAAAGACCGAGACGATCTAATTGGAGAAACTTGTTTGATACTGGGATATGGCCTCAGAAATTAAGCAAGCAGTCTGCACCTATATTTTTGGGCAAAACTGTAACGACCCATGTCCGTAGCCCGACCCGTTAAGCAGACATCACACACTGACCCACTAAGTCCATCACAGGCCTTCAAAAGTCCAAGGAATAATTTGATGCTTAATAGCGAGCTAGCTCGCAAGCCTTAAGGCCGGGGTTCTGCTTTGATATCATTTGTAACGACCCGAGCCCGTGGCCTGACCCGCTAAGCAGGCACCTCCCACTAAGCACCTACTCAATTGGGTTAACCACATCCCATCACAGGCCTCCAAAAATCCAATGAATGATTTGATGCTTAGTAGTATATGAGCCTTATATATCACACTAAATTCCCACATATTTTCGATGTGGGATGTGGAATATCACAAAAACAACCTCAGTTTGTTGATTGATGTGATCTTGGGAAGGATCTTCTGTTTCTGAATCAATTTTTTCTTCATATCGATCCCAATTCGAGGGAAGAGCACTTGAACCAGAAGCTGGACGAGGCTTTCCCTTGATTTCCTTGCCTGGTGGCTTCTTACTGCTGAAAGTTCCAATAGAGCAACTTGAAGGAGTTTTGGGGGGTTTGATTTGGATGATGTTTCTTGCTTAGATGCTACAATGGGCCCGCTTTGATTTTGTAGCCTTGGCGCAACGGTTAAGTTGCTCCTTTGGTGACTATAAGGTCACGGGTTCGAACCTTGACGAACAGCCTCTTGGCAATTGTCAGGGGAAGGCTCTAGCAAATGATTCCCTCTCCCGACCCCCGCTTGGCAGGGAGCGCTTGACGCACCGGGTTTGCCCTTTACTCAGCAAAGAGCCTGTTCTAAAAAGTAAACACCAGCTCTGCAAGATAATGACATGGAAATCAAGCAAGTGAAAAGTAGCTAGTTAGTCATAATGACAGACTCCACAGGCCATTTAGCGATACCTAAGGTTAACAGAAGATAACATCCATTATGTCAGAGTAAAGTACATCATGGACACCAAACAGGTGACACAAGAAAAAAACATGAATATTTCGTTAAAACAGAAACATTCTTAAATAGTCATATACCTAAGTACAGTTTGAAGAATTTACACATGATTATATTTTAAAAGACATTGTTTACGCATGTTGTTAATGATAGATGACCAATCGGACCTGTTTTTGGTGTTTCCTCTTCTTTTTCTTCTTCTCTCGCTTCCTCTATTGGTCATTTTTCAGAGTTGCATGACCAAGAAGATCTTGAATTGTTGCTTCAATTTGTTCAATTTTTTTCGTTTGACTTTCATTTTCCTTCCTTAGTTTCCCAACCATCTCTTCAAGCCTTTTGGCCGCCTCTCCATTCACAGTCATCAAATTCTTGATCTCCTCGTCCTTGGCTTTAAGTATGAGGTCCCTGGCATGAATTTGTGCATCAGCTTCCTTGATTTTTTCCTCAAATCTCTTTGTAATCTCAACCTCTGATGCATTTAAAATGTGACCCTCTTTAATAACTTCATCATTTTTCTTTTTGAAATCTTCAATTTGAGCTAACAATTGAACTTTTTCCTTCATTAGATCACAATTTTCAGCCTTAAGCTCAGTCAACTCCTCATTCTTTCTTCTAAGGCCTTCAATTGTAGCAGTCAACTCATTTTTTTCCTTAATCAACTGCTCATTGGCACTGACACTCCTGACAACATCATCTACCACCGCTTCAACTGATGCATCATCTTTCTTCTCTTTTTCATCATAATCATCATCAGTTGTTTGTGTGGAAGCATCTTTTCGACTTAACCTCATTTGAAGGTCTGATGAAAGATGGTCTATAAAAGATGGTGTACAGAAGTTAAACTCCATTGGTTCATTTTCAAAACAAATGGTGTTCTCTTCTTCTACATTGTTGATTTTCATTTCCTCACTCTCTTTTTCTTTCCAAACTACCATCATACAGTCTTTCTCCCCAATATCATCATCACTAAACATCAGCTTCTCTTCAGGAGTTAGAACAAGATCCCCTGCAATAACCTATTAAGAAATGAGATTCTTATGTAAGAATAAAATGACATGTGAGATCAAATATCAGAGTGTTAAGACTTTATATAGGTGGGATACTGAAATGATGTCGTAGTCATCCCACATAGTTTATGAGTATGATAGTTAATAAATCAGACATATATAACCAAACTAATGGCTGATAAATGCACTATCAGACCTTTAAAATTGTTTTTATAGGTCTTAGTACCACTAGCAGAGCCATAAACTAAGAAAAATGACCCCCATAAGATTAAATACACAAAAAGTCGCTAAAAATAAATTTTGTTTATAGAACATACCTACATACCTGATCTTTTTCCAACTTAGCAATGTGTTCCCTGAACTTGTCTATCCTCTTCGAAACGTCCCATTTCATGAACCTTGGAAGAATATCCCTAGTTGGTTTGAAAATCCTTGTATGCTCATTGAACCAATACTGTATAAACAAGCAAGTTTCAAATAGTATAATTTTTTGTTTATAAGATATACTATATTCCTAGTGCGTAAAAAGAGAAAAAAAGTGAAGTAAAAAAAATACAGGAATAGATTGAACTTACAGGCAACAGCGAGACACAACCTATTACAAGAAGTGGGGTTGCATGTTTTTCAGCAATTGATTGCATGAGGTGTTCACGCACTGCCGTTGCCCAATCATACTCCTTCATCTTCTTTAGGTCCTCAACATAGTACAAGAATGTCGAGGAAATGTGTTCTCCCTTGGAAGAAAAGAATAATGATCCCATTGAAACTAGTATTAGCAGTCTAACCACATCCTTAACATCGTCCTCGTCATCGCTCCCAACAATTTCTTTCAACACTTGCTTTACTAATTTTACGTTTACTCTGTTTGAGCAATCCGGGAAGCGTCTTTTGACAAAAGAAAACATAAGAGGATCACGCCTCATCTTCATGTCCATCACCTTTTTTCCACATTTAAATCCAAAAATCACTGAGATGTCAGCAGCAGTAACATCAACATACTTCATGCCAAGTTTGAACATGCGTTCTCTAGGGTCATAGCAAGATAATATGTCCTCAATTGTTGAATCTATTTTCCTATGGTTGACGTCCTTGTTCAAGTAGATGGCATTGAACATGTGGAAGAATGGTGACTCCTTCAACATATCTATATGTGTTTGCCTTAAATTTAACTCTGTGACCATCGACCATATGGAGTGAACGTTTGAACGGAAGGCTGGGATCCATGATAAACCCTTTGATGACTTTGTTGTACCTTTAGGACCAGAGTTTCTTTCAACTGGTAACTTCTTCTTTCCTTTGCCTGCTGACTTAGTCTTTTTCTTTACAGGTATGTCATATGCTGGCTTCTTTACGACCAGTTTCTTTCCCATCTACAATCACATAGTGAATAAAACTGCTTTAAGAGTTTGATAGTAAACTGTAAGACCTACGCAAACATTTATATGTTTGATACTTAAACTACTGGACCTATAAAAACAGTTTTATAGAAAACAGTTTTAAGGATCAGATAGTACAACTATTAGACCCTTACAGACAGTATTAAGGGTCTTGTTCTTGACCTGTCATACCTTTTCAGGATATGATAGGTCAACTATAAGACTTATGCAATCATTTTGGGTGTGATGTCAAAGTTGTATAAGTCTGATAGTATCACTATATGACCCTTAAAAACAATTGTACAAGTCTTATAATACCAGTATTCGACCCTTAAATCATGCTTTTTGTGGGGAAATATAAAAGAAATCCCAAAAACTGGATTCTAATAACGGAGCAACCACATTACAATGCAAACCCTAATTAGCAGGTTTGATTCAGATCATATATATATATATATATATATATTACTCAAGAAATATAGACAACAAGAACATGCAGCAAAATCTGAATAAGATTCTCCAAAACAGTTCTTTACAGCAAAATGCAAAACAAAGAACTAGGGTTTAAAGTAGGAAATTGGGGGGTTCGAATCGTACCAGCACGTGGGAGATTCCGGCAGGCGATGACGAGTTGTAATCTTCGACGATTGCGATTTGGGAATTTGGAATCAAGAAATGAAATTTAGGCTTTGGGTCGTTTGGAATTGGGGTTCTAACATCTAACTTAGACAGTGACGTCTCGGAGACAGATCCCGGCCCGGTTTTGGATTGGCTGGACCGGGCGGTTATATCCTTTGTTTTTTTCATTATTATTACACCACACATTTATTTAGGCCAGCGGACCCTAAAGCTAGAGCCCCTCTCTAGGGAGATTCAATCTTATTTTATGAGTCCCATTTTATTTTAAGAAATGACATTTTACTAATTTTTCTCACACTCCTCGCTATTAAAAGACCAAAATGCCCTTAAAAAAACACGTTGCTTCCGATTTTGCCACGTATGGAGCTTTCGATTTCGACATGTGTCTCGTAAATGTCTTTTAAGTAACTTATAATAAAAAGTCTTATAAGTAACTTCTAAGACTTTTTAATAAGTCTTATAAGATTTTTTTAAAGTCTTTTAAGTTAACTTATAAGACTTTTTTAAAAATCTTACAAGTTACATATAAGACTTTTTAATAAGTCGTATAAGTTACTTAAAAGACTTTTTAATAAGTCTTATAAGTCTTAAATAAGTAACTTAAAAATTCTTTTAAGTAACTTATAATAAAAAGTCTTATAAGTAACTTTTAAGACTTTTTAATAAGTCTTATAATATAAGACTTTTTTAATAAGACTTTTTAATAAGTCTTATAAGTTACTTAAAATATTTTTTTTTGAAAGTTGAATATCAATTTATTTTTATTGGGTTGGGATTATTATCTTTATTAATAGGTCTTATAAGACTCATATAAGACTTATTAAAAAGCCTTATAAGTTACTTAAAAGACTTATTAAAAAAGTCTTATAAGTTACTAAGACTTATTAAAAAGTCTTATAAGTTATTTAAAAGACTTATTAAAAAAGTTGTATAAGTTACTTATAAGACTTTTTTAAAGTCTTATAAGTTAACTTATAAGACTTTTTAAAAAAGTAAAAAAGTCTTATGTCTTATAAAAAGTAACTTAATAAGTCTTATTGATAGGTTAGTTTTAGCCTTGATAATTTCTCGATTTTTATCGACATTTTATAGCAATTTGGTTACATTTGTGTTTACATTAGTTAAATTGCTATATTTTGTATTAGTGAGGAAACATTGTAATAGGAGAATTATTATTGGTATTTATATTGTAATATGAGACATATTGATTTTGAGTTACAACAGAGGAGGCTAGAGAAAGTCAACAGCAAGTCAACTAAAGGATCAAGGTTCTAAGTGTGATTGCAGGAAGTTCCAGGGATCAAACTGCAGATCAAGAAAGTTCAGTGATCAGAACAGAATTATGGAAAGTTGGATGACTTAAGTGAATAAAGGATATTAGGAAACTTAAATTCCCACACGTGAACACGTAGAATCCAAGACACGGGTGTTGACCAAGGCGTGCTTTGACCGACAGAAGGAGAGCTTTTAATTTAATGTTATTTTCTTTTTCTTTTTCCTTTTTAATTTAAGTTTAGGTTTATTGAAGAGGGAGTATAAATACTTCTTTTAACTTCAGTTTTAGGGTTAGACTTTTATTATTATTTTTCCCTAGAGAGTTCATAAATTTTTATGGAGAACTAATTTCTTTGCTTTGAATTTAATTATTGAAACCGTCTTGAATTCAATTGAGGTTAATTTCTTTTCATCTATTTTGTCCTATTCATATTTTCTTTTGTTTTAATTGATTGATTTGATTTCTAGGATTTTTCAATTAAGCCAATTGTTGAATCTTGGATCTTAATTCATTGCTAGAATCCCCTAAGATTGTGTCAATTTAGGGTTTCGCGAGTAGCAACTTTACGATTTATGCATGTGTCATGGTAAATTGTGAAGGGGAAGAAAATAGACAAGTATCTAATTGAAATAACATTAAAATGTGTTCTCGATCTTAATCTCTTAAATCAGAATCAATCGATATTGTGAATCTAGACTGTGTCAGTTAGGTTTAGGTATTGATTAGGGTTATTAGTGAGTGTGTCACTGCTATTAGCTATTATCAAAGAAAGAGATAGAGATTGAAATATATCTCGTGATCGAGTGAATAGGGTAAAAGTAAGAGTTAACCGATGATATTTGAATGATAGACGGGGAAAATAATTGATCCAAAGTGCTTTCCTTTAATTATTTACAACATAGTTTTTAATTCCCGTCTTAGAAATTTAATAATTAAATCAATCTTAAACTCCCAATCTTGTCAAGTGACAATTGTGCAAATAAATAAATCAAGCTTTTAGGTGGATCGACCACTGGACTTGTCTCACTGCGCAGTTTTGTAGCCGAGTCTTGGAATTTAATTTGTAGGCGTGCGACTTTAGCCTATTAAATTTTGGCGCCGTTGCCGGGGAACGGTGTTTATTTAGTTGCACTCTCAGGGCCGGCCCTGCCTAGAGGCAAGTGAGGCCATGGCCTAGGGCCACAAAAAAATGGGCTATTTTAGGGGCCTCCAAATTTAAAAGTTAATGTATATATAAATATGACTCTAGTTGTGAACACAAAGTGTTCTTTGTTCCAGTGGCAGAACCATGGTTCAAAAGTTTTATGCAGGCCAGTAGCCCATGTTCGAGCCATGGCGCCAGTGTAGAGCTTTTTATTTCTCTCTTTTTCCTTCATGGTTCTTCATTTGTTTAAAACAAATTTTTATTTTCTCCTGCCTTTTTGATTTCTCTCTTTTTTCTTCATGTTCTCAATCTTTAATCTCATAAACAAATTTTTATTTTTATTTTTCCTGCTTTCTGTCTTTTTCTTCCTCAAAGTCACTCTATCCATTTCAAAATGACTTTACAAAAATATTTAAACATATCTTTATTCTCTCTCTTGCTTTTATGCCTTTTTGTTCTTTAAAGTTTTTTTTTTCTCCTTCAATCTTAAAAAGAATGTACAAAAAAAATTCAAATTTGATGAATGTTCATTTGCAAATAAAACTTGTCTCGAAATTGTTGTTTTTTTGTTTAAAAAAATATAAAAAAAAAAAAAAAAAAAAAACTTTATCCATATTTTTTTTTTCATTGGTCACATTATGTTGCAAAACTAAATATTTAGAATACTTAAAATTGGAGCGCTGTCTATTGGGAAAAATATTAAAGGGCCTCGACCAAATAATTGGCCTAGGGCCACAAAATTCACAGGACCGGCCCTGTGCACTCTTATTCTATTTCTTAATCTTTTTCTTTTTCTTGTTAATTGAGCTTTACTATTATTGTCATCTTGTGGTGTGGAACCTTTTATGGTCCATACCCGTTCTGCTAATCAACTTGTTAGTACCGTTGTTTCGAAAATCGAAAGATATTTCAGGTGCAGGAGAAATTTGCAGCGGAACGAGATGAATAACAATAACGGCATGGGTGATAACGATCCGAAGGTTGTGAACAATGGGGGTAATGAAAGAGGCAATGATAATACCCCACTTCGGACATTGAGGCAAAGGATTGCTCCTAACTGGAATGAGCAACCACAAGCAGTGTTATTTCCTGATTTGCCAGCTGGGGGTCACTTTTGAGTTGAAGCCGGGGCTGTTGAACCAGTTGTCCCACTTTAATGGGATACCAGGGGAGAATCCTAATCAGCACATAGCACAGTTTGTGCAGATATGTAAGAGCATGAAGCCGGCTGCACTCCCTCTTGAGCAACTATTGTTGAGGGAATTTTCCTTTACTCTTAAGGATAACGTAAACGTGTGGTATTATCACTTGCCACCGAATAGCATTACTTCGTGGCAGCAGTTAAAGGAGGTGTTCCTTGATGAGTTTTTTCCTCCAGATCAGGTCAATGTCATGAAGCGGGATATCGGTAACATGGAACAACGGTCCGATGAATCTTTGTATGAGTATCACAACCGGTTCTACAAGCTTTGCAGAAGCTGCCCGTATCATGGCTTTGATGATGAGTAGCTCATTGTATACTTCTATGAAGGATTGACTGTGCAAGATAAACGGTGGGTGGATTCTGCTTGTGGAGGTAGTATACTGAATAAAACTACCAGGGATGCATAGCAGCTGATAGAAGAACTAGCCAAAAGCACAAGGACGCATGGAAGGAGGTCTAGTATTAGACAAGTCAGTGCAGCAGGATCGAGTGTTAACACGAGCAAATTGGAGACTGAGTTGGAGGATGTTAAAAGTATGTTAAAGACATTAGTTTTGGGTCGACAACCTCATCCCTGTGGTATATGTAATGATGTGACTCACCCGACTGATTCTTGTCCCACTCTTCAGACGGATGAGGTGGTAGATGTTAATGCTATAGGGTTCAATCAGCAGGGTCAGAGGCCACCGCAGTTCAATTACAACGCTGCGAATAATGTTCATCCGAACCTTAGGTATGGTCCACCACAGGGTCAACAAGGTTTCAGGCAGTCGTTCAATAATCAGCAGGGGTATCAGCAGGGTCAACAGTTTCAGGGCAACCAATTTAATCAGTACAGAGCACCTGTTGGGCGCGCAAGCGAATGCAGCGAGGGCGGATCATGAGGACATGGTCCGGTCACTAGCGCAGAGCATGTCTACCATGAATGGAAACTTCAGCGGTTCCAGCAGAAGACTGAATCGAGCATCAACAGTTTGGAGAAACATTTGAGTCAGATTGAAGAGGTTGTGGTAAAAATAGAGGCTAGAGAGGCAACAAAGACTGTACAACCTCCGAAGCAGAATGTTAGCGCAGTATATGTGAGGCGGAAGAAGAAAGTTAATGGGCAAATGGTGTCTATAGAGCCTGAACAGAAGGTTGAAAAGAGTATTGAGCCAGAGTTGGAGGTGGAGAAGAAGGTGGAAGAGAAAACCCCTGAAGAGAAGTATATTCCACCCGTATTTCCTGTTTATGAGCCTGTCCCTCCGTTTCCTTATGCATTGAGGGAGGATAGAAAACCGGAGCCTGACAAGGCTATCTTTGACACATTCAAGAGACTAGAGGTGAATATTCCATTTTTAGATCTTCTTCAGACAGTTCCGAGGTATGCAAAGTTTCTGAAGGAATTGTGTACTATGAAGAGAAACCAGAAGGAAAGAAGTCAGAAAAAGGTGAAGATCTTGGAGCATGTGTCTGCGGTTTATCAGAAAAAGATGCCAAAGAAATGTAGTGACCCTGGTATGTTTGTAATTCCTATTTCGTTTGACGGGAGTAATTTTCATAGAGCCATGCTTGACTTGGGGGCTTCAATTAATGTTATGCCTTATGCATTATTTGAAGAACTTAAGTTGGGTAATTTAGAAGACACTAGGGTGGTTATACAATTGGCCGATAAGTCTAATGCATATCCTAAGGGGTGATTAGAGATGTTGAGGTGAAGGTTGGTGATTTACTATTTTCGGCGGATTTCTTTGTTCTTGATATGGAGACGGATTCTGAAGCTCCCATTCTGTTGGGAAGGCCATTTATGTCTACTTCTGAAACTAAGCTTGATGTGATGAAGGGCTCTTTAACCATGTAGTTTGATGGGAAAGTGGTGATTTTTAATGTGTTTGGTGAGAAGACCCTTCCCAAGAATGTGCGCAAGGTTTGTGCCATGGATTTGAGTGAGCCAATTATCAAGAATGGGGCAAAGGTAGAGAATGATGATGTTGAGTCTCCAAAAGTGAAGCCGGAGAAAAATAAGAAAGGAGAGCCACCAAGGGAGAAAAAGAAAGTGAAGTCGAAAAAGGGGAAGCTTAAATGGTCTCCAACGGGGAGGCATGTCATTGAACCGAATCATCTTTTAGAGGTAACTCAAAAAGATTACTTTCATCCCCCTTACATTGATGAGTCTCGTGTTTATGCAGCCTCCCGTCCCATAACTTAGTTTATTTGGAGTATGCTATGCCGGGGGCTTACCCGGCATTTGGTCTAGCTAAAGACGGTAAAGAAGGGCGGCTTACCGGGAGGCAACCCGGGAATTTCATTGTTTACTTCTTTTTCTTTATCTTATTTTATTGTTATTATTTTGTGTGAAATTGGTGCTACTGAGGTATGTTTGCTGTGGTGTTTTGTGTAGGAAACTGTGATATATGGAAGAGGAGCTCAACACAAACCGCTCCCAAATTACAGAAACTCTTGGACTTTTTGAACAGCTTGGGAACGACTCGTGCTAAATAGCACGAGTCGTGCTAATTACGGCCAGAAAAGAAAAAAAGGGGTGAAGCTAATTTGTTTGTTTTTTCAAAACTCTTATTATTCCCCAACTCCTTCTTCCTCCTTACTTCCCCACTATTCCACTTCTACCCCATTAACGCCCCTCACCATCCATAGCAGCCGTCGGCCCTCATTCCTCCATCGTCATCTTCTTCCTTTTCATCTCCCTCCTCCATAAACACCACCCTATCCCTTTTGTACTACCAGAAATTCGGCCCTACCCCCCATTAAACCACTTTCTCTCTCTACCAAAACCCACAAATTGCACCCATTAACCCCAAATTGATTCTAGCAATGAATTAAGATCCAAGATTCAACAATTGTGCAGGGAAAAGCATGGAGAAGGAGCAATACGTCCTGGGGCCTTTTCATAAAAAAAAAAAAGAAAGAGTTACTGGAATTTGGGAGCGTCGGCTCCAAAAGTGGGGGAGCGTCTGCTCCCAATTTGCTCAAAACGGTGAATAGCTACTGGAAATATGGAGCGTCCGCTCCCAAAGGGGGGGGGGAGCGCCCGCTCCCAAACTGGCCAAAATAATCCTTAGTTTCTGTCGAAGGGGAGCGTCCGCTCCCAAGCCTGGTAGCTATATTCCGAGCCGGATTTGGAGACTTAAGCCGTGATTTTTTTTAAAACCCCCTCATAAACACAGCCCTTCACCCTCTTTCTCACTCTAAAATACGCCCCTCTTCATCCCTCTCTCTAAAAATCCGACCAAAACCCTCAAAATCCTTACCCCATACCCACCAAATCCATATCCCTACTACCTAATCTTCATCCAAAGCCAAGTTTCAAGCCCCATCTTCCATTAATTCTGGCGATTGGTGACGAAATTTGAAAGTTTCTATAAGGGAGTTTGGTGTTGAATAGCTCGTGTTTGGGGTGGTGCTTGAAGGAAGAAGTAGTGGGGAAGGTTGTGCCTGTTTAAGGGCTGGTTTTCAAGTTCATCCCCTCCAACTCCGGCGACATTCCAGCGACTCTCCGACGTCATTCCGGCGACTCTGTTACGGTAATTTTAATTTTCTGTGAGCTATTTTTCGGTGTTGTCATGGGAAAAAGGGGTAGAGATAAAAATGTTCCCCCTCCCCCGGTTGTAGAAGAACCCCAATTTGACCAACATAGATTTGTTTCCGAAAAGGCAGATAAATTTTTTAATGATCATCATGCTAATGCATTCAACGTACAAAGGGAATTTGATTGGGCAAGCTGTAATTTGAAGGAGATTTTCACTTCTTATAAATGGAAAATGCTTGCTTCGGACCCGCACACTTGGGGATTGAATAGAATTGTTCAGGAGTTTTATGCTAACGTTTTTGCTAGAGGTGATACACCCAACTCCTATGTGCGTGGGTTGGAAGTCCCATATACTAGCAAGGTGATCAACAGATACTATAGCATGCCCGCTAATGTGTCAGAGGGAGATTGTGCATATCAGACGTTGGTAAGGGAGATGAAAACAAAGGAGGATATCTTGGGCCACCTCCCTTTACTCTCGGTCACACTTGGGGTAGATATTGAACCTACATGGTACAAGAAGGGAAACATAATGAAGACTAGGTATTTGAGTGAGGAATTAGCTATTCTGCACCGGTTTATATGTGAGCGGATCATGCCCTCATCCCACTATGGGGATGTTAGCTGGAGAAGGGCTGCCTTGATGCATGTGGTAATTTCGAGAAAGAGAATCAATACAGGCTTGATCATCAGACATGAGATTATTAGATTGGTCAACAACATGGGAAGGTCAAACTACAACTTCCCTATTCTCATCACAGAGTTGGCGGAAATTGCAGGGCTACAAATCAGAGGGGAAATTCGAAATTTGAAGTCGGGTTCGAAGATTGACAAGTTCACTCTCACGAGCTTCAATCGTGCTAGGGCAGGGCCACAGATAGACCATGGGGTTGATGATGAAGAAGAGGTAGAACTACACAATATGGACCCTACCGAGGCAACGTATTATTTGGCGGGGCAAGTGGAGATGATTGAGGAGAACATGAGAGGGCTGAGGACGGAGTTTGGGCAGCTTCAGACCAGAGTTGAAGCAGAGTTTGAGACCAACCACTTGTGGAGAGAGAGAATAGAAGGGAAGCTTGACAACGAGATTGGATGGAGTGGCAACAACAACATCAAGGGGATGAGAGTTCGAGCCATCCTGGTCCATGGGACCATCATTTTGGTCCGCCCCATCAGTGAGTTGGATGAGGTATCCCCTACCCCTTTCTTATCTCATTTGTTTTGTAGTAATGCATATGGGACTATGCATGGTTTAGTGAGGGGGTGTGGTATGCTTGTTGTTTGTATATGAATGTTTGGAAAAAGAAATAATAATAATAAAAGAGAGGCTAAGTGAAAACCCGAGAGGGCACTTAGGCAAAAGGAGAGGGTGTGTTGAAAAGAAAAAAAATGAAAAATGGAAAAAAATGAGAGGCTAGGTGAAAATCGGAAACGGCACTTAGGCAAAAGGTGAGGAAGTGAAACACTGTCTATCTTTTATATATCACCGGAGTTGGAGACATAAGGGAGGATTGTAGCGTCGGGTAGGATTGTTTATTCTTGGAGTAGGATGTTCGGTTAGAGGCGTTAGGTTAGAAAATTCTCATTTTTTTCCTTTTGGTGATATAAGGGGGGTCAGTGTATCATACGAGGTAAGTCTTTGCTTAGACATTGACTTGATTTGAGGGAGTAGTAGTGAGAGGATAGCGTGGGGGAAGCTTAGGACATTGTAGTTCCCCCTAGCTTTTTATGTGTGGGCCTTAGTTTGGATGTCCATTTTTGCATATTTGGAGTGGGATCAAGCTAAGGCCATTATTACAATTTTTGTGAGTAATAAGGAGCGGAATTTCATTCTCCGAATGTGTTATGTTGATATCATTGAGTTTGACGATTTAGAGGAGTTAGGAAAATCACTTTCCCCTCGCGCGCCTGTTTTAGACCTGGAGTTAGCGAGAAATTAGAAATTTACTCAGGGACGAGTAAAGGTCTAAGCGTGGGGGAATTTGATAGGTTGGTATTAGCCTTGGTAATTTCTCGATTTTTCCGGACATTTTATAGCAATTTGGTTACATTTTGTGTTTATATTAGTTAAATTGCAATATTTTGTATTAGTGAGGAAACATTGTAATAGGAGAATTATTATTGGTATTTCTATTGTAATATGAGACATATTGGTTTTGAGTTACAACAGAGGAGGCCAGAGAAAGTCAACAGCAAGTCAACTAAAGGATCAAGGGTCTAAGTGCAATTGCAGGAAGTTCTAGGGACCAAACTGTAGATCAAGAAAGTTCAGTGATCAGAACAGAATTATGGAAAGTTGGATGACTTAAGTGAATAAAGGATATTAGGAAACTTAAATTCCCACACGTGAACACGTAGAATCCAGCGTGCTTTGACCGACGGAAGGAGAGCTTTTAATTTAATGTATTTTCTTTTTCTTTTTCCTTTTTAATTTAGGTTTAGGTTTATTGAAGGGGGGAGTATAAATACTTCTTTTAACTTCAGTTTTAGGGTTAGACTTTTATTATTACTTTTCCCTAGAGAGTTCATAGCTTTTTATGGATAACTAATTTCTTTGCTTTGGATTCGATTATTGGAACCGTCTTGAATTCAATTGAGGTTAATTTCTTTTCATCTATTTTGTCCTATTCATATTTTCTTCTGTTTTAATTGATTGATTTGATTTCTAGGGTTTTTCAATTAGGCCAATTGTTGAATCTTGGATCTTAATTCATTGCTAGAATCCCCTAAGATTGTGTCAATTTAGGGTTTCGCGAGTAGCAACTTTACGATTTATGCATGTGTCATGGTAAATTGTGAAGGGGAAGAAAATAGACAAGTATCTAATTGAAATAACATTAAAACGTGTTCTCGATCTTAATCTCTTAAATCAGAATCAATCGATATTGTGAATCTAGACTGTGTCAGTTAGGTTTAGGTATTGATTAGGGTTATTAGTGAGTGTGTCACTGCTATTAGCTATTATCAAAGAAAGAGATAGATATTGAAATATATCTCGTGATCGAGT
The DNA here is from genome assembly GCA_022495995.1 of Adenophora triphylla var. japonica. Classification (NCBI taxonomy): domain Eukaryota; kingdom Viridiplantae; phylum Streptophyta; class Magnoliopsida; order Asterales; family Campanulaceae; genus Adenophora; species Adenophora triphylla. Next base: position 444,299 of record JAFEMH010001010.1, read on the forward strand.
GAATAGGGTAAAAGTGAAAAGAGTTAACCGATGATATTTGAATGATAGACGGGGAAAATAATTTATCCAAAGTGCTTTCCTTTAATTGTTTACAACATAGTTTTTAATTCCCGTCTTAGGAATTTAATAATTAAATCAATATTAAACCCCCAATCTTGTCAAGTGACAATTGTGCAAATAAATAGCTGTTCTTCAGTGGATCGACCTTGGACTTGTCCTAGCTGCAGTTTTGTAACCGAGTCTTGGTATTTAATTTTAGGCGTGCGACTTTAGCCTATCACTTATATATAAGACTCTTATAAGACTTATTAAAAAGTCTTATAAGTAATTTCTAAGACTTTTTAATAAGTCTTATAAGACTTATTAAAAAAGTCTTATAAGTTACTTATAAGACTTATTAATTTAATAAGTCTTGTAAGTCTTATATATGTTACTTATAAGACGTTTTAATAAGTCTTATTAGTTACTTAAAAGACTTTTTAATAAGTCTTACTCCCTCCGTCCCTAAATGTTTGTCCCGTTTGACTTTTCAAACATTTTAATTTAGTGATTTTGAAGCTTTAATTTTGGTTATTTTTACGAACGCTTTGAAAATTATTGATAATATACACCGCCGACGCCGTTATGTAATACTCCGTCCCTAAATGTTACAAGTTTTGAAAATTTAGTGATTTTGAAGCTTTAATTTTGAAAATGAGACTAACTTTTTGGGACAAAGAAAAAGGGGAAATGGTACAAACATTTAGGGACGGAGGGAGTATAAGTTACTAAAAGACTTTTTAATAAGTCTTATAAGTTAGTTATAAGACTTTTTTAATAAGTCTTATAAGTAACTTATAAGACTTTTTAATAAGTCTTCTAAGTTACTTAAAAGACTTTTTAAAGTCTTATAAGTTACTTAAAAGACTTTTTAAAGTCTTATAAGTCTTACAAGTCTTATATAAGTAACTTAATAAGTCTTATAAATAACTTATAAGACTTATTAAAAAGTTATAAGTAACTTCTAAGACTTTTTAATAAGTCTTATAAGTTACTTATAAGACTTTTTAAAAAGTAAAAAAGTCTTTTAAATTACTTATAAGACATATTAAAAAAATTAACTTATAAGTAACATATAAGACTTATTAAAAAAGTCTTATATGTTACAATATGAACCTTTTATTTGTTGAAAGGCTATTCAGGAGAAACCACCAAAGAAAAAGGGTGAAAAATGTAACTTGATTTCATAATAATGCAGACATTCAATTCAATATGCATGTTCAAATAGTTTTCCTCTTTCCAAGGAATGTGTTGAAGATTTTTGTAGAAAATGACAATGAAAAAAAAGGACAAACAAATAAAAAAAAATCATTTATGTGGAAAAAGGTGTGTGTGTGGGTGTGTAATAAAAGTATGTGATGTTCTTGTAGTATTTGTTCCAAATTTGTACTGCTTTTATACTACAATGATATAATTATTTAACACTTAATTAGTCACATTATATTTATAGTCTTATAAATAACTACTTTGATAACTTGAATTAAATTTGCTTAATTATTATTTATAAAATTATATATATATATATATATATATATATATATATATATATAATCTTAACGGATATTTTAAACGGCTAGTTAACGGCTATTAAATGATATTTTTACTATAAATACCACCACACTTCACTCAACATTTTATCCATATTTTTTAAAATTTCTTCTAACTCTCTGATTTCACATCTTCTACTTCAAATGGTCAACGTACTTTTGATACTCCATATTATAGTAGTTTTAGCATACACAATGTTAATCTTTTCAGCAGAGTATAAACCCAAAGATTTTGATATGTATGTTATGAGTATTTATTTTATTTATTTAATGTTAGCAATAATAATAATATTTGGAATATAATTATCATTGTGTTTATATCTATCGTAATTATTTTAATACTATATATTAATATATGTGTTCCATTTTATAGTTCAATAGAAAATATGGCAAAACTTCACTTTGCACCCTTGGACATCACTGGCAGTAATTACTTGATATGGGTTACATATATCTATTGATTCTCGTAGGCAAGCAACTTGATCATACTATTAAACCTAGAAGCAAGCTCACAAAACACGAGAATGTTAATGCAGTGAGCATTTTCTGACACCACATTCACGAACAGCTTAATATGGAGTACCTCACTATAGAGGATCCATACGTATTTTGGGAAAATCCAAAAGAAATATTTGACCATTTAATAATCATTCTCCCAAAAGCAAAATATGACGGGCTCTATTTATGTTTTCAGGACTTTAAAACCGTAAGTGAGTACAACTCCATCATGTTTAGAATAACATCACAACTGAAGTTGTGCGGAGAAAACGTGACCGAAGAGATGATGCTGGAAAAAATGTTCTCCACTTTCCACGCCTCAAGTTTGGTACTGCAACAACACTATCGCGAGAAGGGTTTCACGAAATACTCTAAGTTAATCTCGTGTCTACTCGTAGCAGAACAAAATAATGAAATTTTGTTAAAGAATCATGAGGTTCGACCAACTGCTTCCGCTCCTTTCCCTGAAGCGATTGCGAATGATCGTAATTAACTTTTGGCATGGATGTGGTCGTGGTGTAACTCGTAGACGTGGTCGTGGTCGAGGTCAAGGCCGAGGGAGAGGCCAAGGAAGGGGGATAAATTATAATCATCATCCCCAAAATGATGGCCACTTCTCTAGAAACCTAAAATGGAAAAGAGAATAGAATACAGAGAAGTAATCAAAGAAACCACATATTGAAACTAAAAATACGGAAATCGTATGTTTCCGATGTGGTATGAAAGGCCATTGGGCAAAAACTTGCCGAACTTGGGAAAAATTTGCTAAACTCTATAAAGAGTCAATTAAAAAGAGGGCAAAGGCATTGAGACAAATTTTGTCCATCAAGATGATGACATGAACGAAGAACCTTCCACAAGTACACATGTGGATCTCCGAAATTTCTTCAACCAAGAATATGATGATTAGTCCATATATTTGGACAACTGTTTAAATATCATATTTTTCAGTGTGCTTTAATTTTCGGTCATGTCTTGTTTTCTTGAAGCTTTCATGTGAAATATTTTGCGTGTAATTTTAGTAATCACTCAAGTATATTTTAAATCTTTTTCTTCATAATTATTATCACTAATCTTATACATTTTTTTTATTTTTTTTAGAATAACGTGAAATATTGGATTACAAAACATGAATAACATGGATGATTTATGATTTGTAGACAGTGCAACTACTCACACTATGCTAAAGGATAGGAAATTTTTTGACACCCTTGTTGAGAAAATAGGGAGTGTCACTACATTTGCCAATGATAATGTTCTAATAATTGGTTATGGAAGAGCTTCAATAACTCTTCCTATGGGAACAAAATTAGTGATAAAGGATGCTCTTTTATATTCTCAATCTAAGCGCACTCTCCTAAGTTTTAAAGACATTCGATCAAATGTTTTCACATTGAAACCACAATAAAAGATAATAAAGAGTAATTACGCATGACTCGGTCGAAGGGATGTTAAAAACATATTGTTGAGAAACTTCCTTCTCTGTCACAGGGTTATATTATACATACATTTGATTCCCTAATGATCATGTTGCTATGAGTTTAAAGTTTAAGGATCCAAAATCTTTTAAACTATGGCATAGTCGTTTGGCACACCCTGGGCAAAATATGATATGTCGAATTATCACTAATTCTATTGGGCATAATATGCCAAGGAACAACCTTACTTTGACGAATGAGTTCATTTGTGAAGTTTGTGTAAAGGGGAATCTTATTATACGACCTTCTCCTACTAAAGTTGGAATTGAGTCTTCTAAATTTTTTGAACGAATTCATGGAGATGTATGTGTACCAATCCATCCTTCATGAATAGCTTAAATATATGGATCCACGCACAAGTCAAACTGAACTAGAAGTTCAGAAGATTATTATATTGCAACAATTGGCAAACAATCTACCAGATGCTTTTACTGATCACAAAGGTGTGGTTAAATCACATATACCTGCAAGAAATGCAACATAAAGGGTGGAAATCCCTAAATCAAGTATATCTATTAATGATCCCCAACGAAAGAAGCGAAGGAGACCTATCGGTGCGAAAGATAGGAATCCACAAAAAACAAAATATAGCAAGGAAATATTGTTACCACAAAAGCCTCCTTAGAAGGATCGTTTGGCAGACGAAAATCCTAATGCATATTCAAATGGACCAAATATTCATTCTGAAATTACAGAACAATCAAATGATGATGATTTGGTTGATATGAATATAGAGGTTGCAATGAATTGCATAAATACGAGAGAAACATATAAAAGAAATATTATGGTTATCAATGATGCATTTGCCTCTGTAATTGCTCATATTGTCTCCAATAACAATATGGATCCAGAACCCAAATCAATGTCAGCATGTCAAAAGTGCTCAGATTGGGCAAAATGGAAAAAAGCAATAGAGGTTGAGCTTGAATCGCTGAATAAAAGAAAGGTCTTTGGACCATTAGTCTGTACGCCTCGAAACGTTATCCCTATAGGATACAAATGGGTGTTTGTTGAAAAAGAAATGAAAACAATGAAGTGGTAAGATATAAAGCGAGATTAGTAGCTCAAGGTTTTTCAAAAAAACCTGGTATTGACTTTGACCAAACATATTCTCCTGTAATGGATGGCATTACATTTCGCTATGTAATATCCTTGGCAGCATGTACAAATTTAGAAATGCAGTTAATGGATGTGGTAACCGCATATCTATATGGGTCATTTGATGCTGATATACATATAAAGCTCCATTAAGGACTTGAAGTTCACAATATAAAGCAAAATGAAAACTGCAACGCGTACAACATAAAGTTACAAAGGTCATTGTGCGGCCTAAAATAGTCGGGTAGAATGTGGTATAACCGACTAAGTGAATTCCTCTTGAAAAAGGGATATCAAAACAAAGATTTATGTCCTTGCGTATTTATAAAGAAGTCACAAAATGGATTATACATTATATCAATCTACGTTGATGATATAAATATAATGGAAACACCCAAAGAAATTAAAAAAGCACCTTATACTTGAAGGCGAAATTTGAGATGAAAGACTTGGGTAAAACTAAATTTTGTCTTGGCCTACAAAGGAGCATTTCCCTGGAGGAATTTTTGTTCATCAGTCTATCTACGTGAAGAAGGTACTAGAAAGATTTCACATGGACAAATCTCATCAACTTAGCACACCAATGATGGCCAGGCCCATTGAAATGGATAAAGACCCATTCAAACCTAAAGGAGATGTTGAAAAAGTATTAGGACCAGAGGTTCCTTACTTGAGCGCTATTGGCGCATTGCTTTAACTTGCAAATTGCACTAGGCCTGATATCGCCTTCGTGGTGAACTTACTTGCAAGATTTAGTGGTTCTCCAACAAAAATACATTGGAATGGGATTAAACATATTTTTAGGTTTCTACAAGGTTCCCATGACCTTGGTTTACTTTACAAAAGGAATCAAGATATGGAATTGATGGGCTATTTAGATGATGGTTATATGTCTGACCCCCAAAATGCTAGATCCCAGACTGGCTACGTTTTTCTCCATGGTGGTATCGCAATTTCATGGAGATCCATTAAACAGACTTTGGTTGCCACTTCTTCAAACTACTCGGAGATCATAGCTCTATATGAGGCTTCACGAGAATGTGTATGGTTAAGATCATTTGTTCAACACATTCATAATTCTTGTGGGATCGAATAAAAAAAATGCTTCCCACATTGATTTATGAAGACAACTCAGCATGTGTTGCACAAATGACAAATTGGTTTATCAAAGGAAATTTGACAAAATATATTGCACCAAAATTCTTTTATCCTCATGAACTCCAAAAGAATGACGACATCACTATTGCGCAAGTTCACTCTAGTGACAATCTAGCAGATTTGTTCACTTAGTCTCTTCCTACATCTAACTTCGATAAACTTGTTAGTCGAATCGGGATGCAAAGGCCGGGAAAATTATTATCATCAAGGGGAGTGACAAAGTCATGAAGCTGAAGACTGCTGTCTTCAGGTGGAGCACTAAATTCAAACAATTTTAAAGATGATTTCTGAGGACGATGGCTATAATCTTTTTCCCTTTGCTGAGTTTTTTTTTCCTACTGGTTTTTCTTATCTAAAGGTTTTTACTAATGCAACCTATGTTCGTGATTCAGTTTAGTGTGCTACGTACAAGGGGGAGTGTTGTGAATAATTGATGTGTGGACTGTAGCACACTGTAACAATATATTGTATCAAATTGTAGTGTAATGTACAAAATACTATGCATCAATAGTAAACACTATTTGTAAAGATGATGTTTGAATAAACTTGCATATAAAAGACAGTTCACTAATGAGAAAAAGTACACTGAGATTTCTCTCATTTCTCTCTTCTGGCATTCTTCCTTTTCAAGTTCCCAGAATTTCTCTCTTGCTCCCTTCTCCTTATTTCTAAGTCCCAAAGTTTGATTAAGTTACAAGGCTCCCACTTTTACGGATATAGTTAAATACAGGGATTTAAAAATACAGGGAACGATGTAAATTACCAAAATACCCATTTATATACTTAATTTTTTATTTTTTTTTCATTTCATATTCAAAAACACTCTCCCTCTTCCTCTCCCTCGCTCTCTTTCTCTCTCAGTACGTACACGACACGACGACCAAATACACCGATCGCCATGGCTCGAGTAAAAATTCCGGCCGTCCCTGCCGGAACTTCCGCCGCCGCTACCACCACTGCCATCGCCCCCGCCTCCGCTTCTACCACCGTGCCTGTAAAGAAGGTAATGCTATTTGAAACTAATTTTAACCTAATTTTACATTCCTCAAAATCAATTGATTGCTTCAATTGATTTCCTAGTTTTTGTATGAACTGGGTTTAATTTGATTTTAATGGCAGAGAAGCATCTCGTATGAATTCATGAGTTCTGGGTTTAATTTGATTTTAATGGCAGAGAAGCATCTCGTGTAAACTCACACGAGATTCTTCTCGTGTGAGTTTACACGAGATGTGCCCAGTGTCCACTCTTTTTCTTTACATCGTTCATTTTTCTTTCTTTTTATGCATCTCGTGTAATTTTTCTTTCTTTGTTTCTTTTTATGTATATTTTCTTTCTTTGTTTCTTTTTTGTTTTAAAAGGACCAATAGTCATCTCTCTCGACTTGCAGAAAGTATTAAATTCTTATCAATGTTTTTGTTTTTGGTCTGGCAGTTGATAAATGAGAAGCCCCAGATCATACAGGAGTATGAATCTGGAAAGGCCATACCTAACCAACAGATCATAACCAAACTGGAGAGATGCATCTCATGTAAACTCACACGAGATGCATCTCGTGTGAGTTCACACGAGATTCTTCTCGTGTGAGTTCACACGAGATGTATCTCGTGTGAGTTCACACGAGATGTGCCTAGTGTCCACTCTTTTTCTTTACATCGTTCATATTCAGTTATAAATGCTAAATAACTAATTTATTGTCTCTTATTTATTTTTTTGTAGGCACGTGAACGTATGACCGCGTCCAATAGAAAGAGGAAGGCCGAGACGGCAGCTAAGGTAGATAAACGCAGCAAAAAGATACATGATAGGACTATCGTGCGTGAGCAGCCTGAGCAGCCTGATACTGGGTTTGAGCTTGAGATTGAGGAGGATGTAGGAGATGATCATGACAGGACTTTGCAGCCTGAGCAGCCCGATACTGGGTTTGAGCATGAGATTGAGGAGGATGTAGGAGATGATGAGGCATCTTCTGATTCTGATGATAGTGGTGAGGAGGATGAGGAGGCAGAGTAGGAGGGTGGGGATGATGATGATGAGGATGAGGGGAGGGATGATGATGATGATGATGATGAGGAGGAGGAGGAGGAGGAGGAGGAGGAGATACGTGATGTTAGACCTTTGAGGCATGGGAGGGGGAGGGGTCAGGATGTGGCTAGAGGGCAGGGACGGAGGAGGAGGCAGGGTGCGGGTGAGGACGGGGTCGAGGGCGAGGTCGAGGACGAGGACGGGATCAGGGTCAGGGTCGTGGAGAGGGAAATGGACAGCCCAATCACACTAGTATATACAGCTCTACGTATTTGACGTCTTTTCCACCTTTCATTATCCCATTTATTGGAGGCATCACAGATGTGGCATCTGATGGACATTGTGGCTATAGAGCCGTAGCAGCACAGATATACGGAGATGAGGAGATGTGGGCTCGAGTGCGCTCAGACTGTTACAATGAGGTGCATGCTCGCCAAGACCTTTATCAAAGAGTTCTAACTTGGATAAATGTAAAGGAACTCTTACGTAGGATTGCTTGCTATGTCCGGCCGACGCCGGACAATACTTATTGGATGGACCTCCCAGATCTTGGGCACATCATTGCCACGAGGTATAATGTGGCGTTCATTTCGTACTCGGCTAGCGGCGCGGCTTTATGCCTTCCGGTGAGCTGCCAGGAGTAGGACCACCGATAAACACAGTTGTGGTGGGACAAGTGACAAACCATTTTATATTGATATGATGCTTAATTGTCTCATCTATATTTGTAATATTTAAGTGTCTTACTTAAATTCGTTGTATTTAACTGTTATTACTTTTGCAGCTGCACATGTCAGGCAATGATTACCCAATACCACCACCACCGAACACTTTGAGGGAACACTGTGATCCAAGCGCAAGTCAACTGATCCTCCGATATCGAGATAGGATAGCAGCATTTAATGAACTCTATGATCAGGATAACCATGCAAGAAGAGAAAGATTACGTAGGGGATAATATATTTGTAATGGTTTTTGAATTATAAAGTTTGTATGAATGTTTGGATGTTTAAATTATATGCTTATCCTTGTTAACACTTTTATTTCGTATACAATTTGTCTATTGGTCCCTCCCACTGTTTTGTGGAGATGTGCTATCATATCGAGAAACAAATTTCAGTTCTAGTTGCTTTTGCTGTTGCTGTTGTTGTTGTGAAAATGCAGGTTCAGACACCATTTCGTGTATATGTACACGAGATGTACTAACTCATCTCGTGTGAAATTACACGAGACATCTCGTGTGCATATATACGACATTTATTTCATGTATATGTACACGAGACATCTCGTGTAGATTCACACGAGATGAGTTAGTACATCTCGTGTATATACACACGAGACAGACAAGGGCATGTTTGAAATTTTTCGTTCCTGTATTTATCGTTTCCTGTATTTAGTATTTACCCACTTTTACTTTGATTTACAACAATTACTATGTTTTCCTTAATATCTAAATTCCAATTACCAAAAATACACTTTTTAAAAGGAAACCAATATCTAAATTCCAATTACCAAAAATACCCCTTTTTAAAAGGAAACCAGTCAGCACCCCATTTCTTCTTCTCCGGCAATGGCAAAACGAGGGTCTAGCGTCGGCGGGACTAATGGAGGTCTAAACGAACTCGATTTTGAAAAAGGAAAATATGGGTTAATTCGATTTTTTGAGTAGATTATAAACCCAGGTCTAATTTAATGTTATGGGGAACTTTAATCATAGCTAAAAACCTGTCAACAACCCTTTTCTTTTTCTCTCTTCCGACGGAGCTCAAGAACAGTGGCTAAGACACGTTGAAGCTATGGGGTCGGTCGAGCTCCTTCAAATTTGGAAAGTGTCAATTTTTACCCTTTTAAATTTAAAAAAAAAAAAATGACTTTTACTACTAAAAATGATGAAAATATACATTTTGATTCCCTTAATTTTAATTTTAGGAAAAAATTGCACTAAATTATTATTTAGACCCCTTGTATACAAAAATTGGATACCTCAATTATAATAGTTATAAAAAAAATATCTTGACCCCCTTATCAAAAATTTCTGACTTCGCCGCTGCTCAAAAATACCAATAATTGAGAGTTTTTGCTACCAAAATTATAAATCTAATCGTTTTCCCATTAATTTAAATCATTGGTGATTGTTGGTCAAGCAAATCCCATAAATTGAGACTAAAATTTGTTTATCTCCCAAGTATTCTATTAAGAGAATTGTTATTTACCCCCGCAATATTACTGAATATCCTCGTAATTCTAAGTCTACCAAATATTCAACACTAGTCACACCACCCCTCTCTCTATTTTACCCCTTTCTTCTTCGGCCCACCCAAACCCCCTTCTTCCCCATCCCAACCCATCACCGGCGCCACCCTCTTACCCCATCCCCCATTCTCTTTGCCACGCCTCCTCCTCCTCTTCCTCACACCGCCCTTGTTGTTTGGTTAAATGATAGGTCAAGGACCTGGAGTTTCAGGAGCTTTCCCAACCAAGTTGGAATTTGACAGCGAAACTTGCAGCCACTTACAGCTAGGACCTGGATATTGTGAAATCCTTGATCAATTTTGCTTGAAATTGTTTCGTGAGAGAGAGAGTCAACCCAAATTCAAACCAGGGGACTAGAACCGTAAACTAAACTGAGCCTTAGCAATTATGTGCCCAAAACAGAAACTAAACCCACACGGTGGGAGGAAGAGGAGGAGGAGGCGACGGCAAAGAGAATGGGGGATGGGGTAGGAGGGTGGCGCCGGCGATGGGTTGGGATGGGGAAGAATGGCGGTGTGGGGGAGGGGGGGGGCCGAATAAGAAAGGGGTAAAATAGACAGAGGAGTGGTGTGACTAGTGTTGAATATTTGGTAAGCTTGGATATTCAGTAATGTTACGGGGGTAAATAACAATTCTCTTCTATTAACTTACTTTTTTAAGTATAACGGGTATCATTAATTATTTAACGATCGTTCGTCACATGATGACATATACCAATAACCCGTTAAAATATTGACAGCTCCATTATGAGAGTGAGTGCATTGCAATAATTTGATACTTGGATGAGGACATTGGAAAAAAAACTTCAGTGAGAACGTTACAATAACAGTGTTCCTTTAATGATAAAACATGAATTTTCCCTTTGTTTTTTTTTTTTTTTTGATACCCAGGTTCCAGCTTCGCCGGACTAAGTCCTGGACCACCAGCCACCGGCCCCTCAGTGACTTGCGGAGGTAAACAGCGGGATATGAATAGCAAGCAAGATATAGATACCAGCAAACCAACAATGAAAACGCTTTTCATATCTCATTTCCACAAGTAGCCAATTGTTCATACACCAAAGAGCAAGCAAGAGTTCCTCCATGTGGTTTCCGCAAACCAAACGGTATGACTTGGGTTTCTTAAGTTGATGTTCAGATTTGTAATTTCTAAGCTATGTCACTATTTCAAAACGCCATGCGACAAAAAAAATCTTTCAAAACCTTTTGGGCAAGAAAAACACATACTTTAAACGGTCAAGAATAGACTATACCGTCGTAAGATAATCAAATTGTGTCCAACCAAGAGTCGAAGTCATCCAATACTTTAGCCTTAGAAGCAAGGCCAGAGGAAGGGGAAGATAGAGAGCCCGAGAGAGAGGCGTTTACCTGAGGCAATTGAGATGCAGCACTTTGGCTGACCAGACTCGATGTTTCCTTGAGTAGATCATCAAGTGTATCATCCAAACCAGTAGCTAATGAAGATTTAGATAAATCTGAGCCTTTTTTAGCAGGAAGATCATTCCGGGATGGAGGGAGTACAGTTCTTTCTCCTTGAGACATGTATGTAGTAGACTTCTCTTTGATGCCAGGAGAGTCAACCAAGTTAGTTTGACTAAATGAACCAAGAAGCATATCAAGCTCCGCTTCTGCTGCTGATGCCTCAAATCCTGATAGTTTCTTCTTTGGGTCCTGACTCGCTGAAGACTCCAAACCAGATCTTTGATCAGGTCCACTGAATAGCCTGGGCTCCTCTTTAACCTGGTTAATAGGTTTCAACCGATCCTTACCGTAAACCTTAACTAGATGGTTGCTGACTGTGGCCTCAGATGTTCTATCAGATACAGTATCTGCTGGTAATTCATCTGAATCTTTCTTGGACAGTTTGCTTTCATAATCAGCTTGATTCTGGTGAGATAAAGCAATAGAGAAAAAAAAAACATGTCTGAATCAAATATGGGATTGACATATGTTTTGAACTGAAAAGCCACCAAATTTTCAAACAATTTCTAGCCAACCAATGTTGGACTGATAAACAACACAAATTCACATTTGGCATGGTTTCTTCAACTAGCTAAAATGGTTGACCAGTATTCTCAGGAATTTGCAATGAACTTCCAACAGAGCAAAGAGATCGTCTATGGAAGGCATCAACATGTACCAAACAACATTTGTCTTTTGTTTCAAAGCAAAAACAGTGTTCACCAACAGAGGATAAGTCAACGAAAAAGTATCAAAAACAGAAGTGCAATTGTGACTGTATATACCAATGTTGGATTATTTAATGAAACTTCAAAGCTCAACAACTACATAACATACTCTTATCGAAGTTTCTGGCATATTGATTTCATATTTTTAGAGTCCCATAAACTGAAGCCTTCAGTATTCTTTCTTTTATGGATTAATTTAATGTACCCCCCTCCATCCTAAGATAATTGTAATATTTTCCTTTTTCGTCCGTCCCCAAAAGATTTCACATTTAAAAATAATGGTTTATGCATTCTTATAACAGTACAAACAAGTAAAACACCATACAACAACAACAACGCCTTAGTCCCAAAATAATTTGGGTCAGCTAACATGAATCCTCATATGTATCATCGTGATAAAAAAAAAAGATTAAACAAAAGGCAAATTAAAAGAAGAAATAGATATAAAATTTAGAAAAGGAAAAGAAGAGAAGAAAAAAATAATGATAATAAAAGAATACTCTCTCCATCCCACCTCAAACCGGACTTTTTTCATCCGCTCCACCTCAAACCGGACTACCCAAAATGGCAAATAATTTTTACTATTCCTCCCACTCATTCTCTCTCCTACTTTACTTTTATACTCACAATACTAATCAACTTACTATTCCTCCCACTCATTCTCTCTCCTATATTATTTTTCACACTCACAACACCTCTCTCCTACTTTACTTTTCCTTAATTACCGTGCCCAAAAAGTTGATCCGATCGGAGGGAGTATACATGTATAATGTATATAAGGGAAAAAAAAATCAACCCCCATCAACTACATGAATTTTTGCCCTCCACTCCGGCCTCTTCAACGCCATATTTTCATCCAATCCAATTAAACTCATATCATTTTCAATCACCTTTATGCATGTTTGCTTGGGTCTTCCCCTAACCCTCGCCATTTTATCATTTCTCCACTCTTCAGGTTTCCTAATCGGTTATCACTCGGTCTCCGTCTCACATGACCATACCATCTTAGACGATTATCCCTCGTTTTATTTTCAATGGGCGCAACTCCTACTTTCCCCCTGATCACTTCATTTTTCAATCATTCCTTTCTTGTATGCTCACACATTCGTCGTAGCATACGCATCTCCGCCACATTCATCTTGTGAACGTGACACTGTTTCAAGGAGAGAGTAAAGCACCATCCTTAAAATATTTAACAAGTCAAACACGTCAAAGATTTTGGGACGGAGGGATTGTATGCAAGTGTTTAAACAATTTTGTGAGAGTGATAGATGATATGGATTAAAATCCACACTAGTTTGTAAAATACAATTCATAGCCATCTCTTTGCTGCACAGCCATTAACTCCCTTGGCTCTTTTTGTCTACATATAACTCCATGGGTAGAGCCCTAGAAGGGGTGAACCTAGCACTTAGGCACCTTTCTATATTTAAATGCATACTTAAATATGCTATTCAAAAAGAAATAAAAAAGATACTCTATTTGACAGCTAATTATGAAGATATAACTCACTGTAAGTGCACTTAGGCACCTTTCTGTATTTGAACATAACTAGAAAGCTGCACATACCAGCTCAAGTGGCAATAGATCTGCTTCAATGAAAAGCCTTTTGGACAGATCTACTTTTCCAAGCTGTTCTGCTAGGGCATGCAAATCCAGGGATAGAAATGAGGCCTGTATATGTAAGAAGACATGTAATGCAAGTCATAAAAGAAAGTTAACAAAGTGATTTGCAATCACTGTAGCAATTAAATAAAGTACGGATGGGTTTGAGGTAATCTGACAATAAACACCGCACCAATATCATGCACAACTAAAATTAGAGGATATTCAAAACCGATCGTTTTCCATAAATGTATGCTAACACTGTCATCATGTAAACAATTGATACATGTCGCAGTGTCCTTTGACAAACAGTACTGACTTAAAACTATGGGAAGCATAAGTTTTTCCTTTGACACCGAGCAATTGTCTTGATATTTTTTTTTCTTGCATTTCTCATAAGGTGGGAATTTCAGAACAAAGGCTTTGATGTTGTTGTTGTTGTTGTTGTTGTAGTTGTAGTTGAATTTCTCATAAGGTGGGTACTGGAAACTGGATTCTGCTCAAGGGATATTATTGGGTAGGTGGTACACCTCTTTAGGGATTATCCTCTTATAAGGTGACTCAATTTTTGGTTGGTGAAGTCGGGATCAATCTCTTGGAACTTCCATTCCTATGAAATTTCGATGAAGAGTATGGTGAACTTTTGCAACTTCTCCTAGGGGGTTTTTCCTCCCGTTAATTCTGAGGTACAAGTAAAGGGTTGAAAATAGTTCTGGCTATTTCTCTTGTCGCAGTCTCTCTGAATTCCAATCTTGTTCTCAGAGGCTGCCTACCTTCCCGCTGTTCAAAGCCTTTACTTGGCTAGAGTTTATTGTAAACTCAACACTAGTAGCTGAAGGCAGTGAAGGAGGCCAAAGAAGGCAGTGAGTCTGGCTATGTTTCCCAAGTATGCAGGCTAGTGATTTCCATTTGTTCCTTGAAGGTTTATGGTTTCACCAATTTTCTGCTTTAAAGTGAAGGGGGACAAAGAAGGCAGTTTTTCAGCTTACTGGTGTATTTGGAGAGAAGAAAATGCTCAGACTTTAAGGATAAGCAATTATCTCTGAGTTTACGAGATCGGCTGGTTTTCTTAGCTTCTCCGGAGACTTAAGGGTTTGAGAGCTTTCAGGGTACGGCTTTCTCCTTCTCTCTAGGGAGGGACAAAGAGGTTGTGTCAGAGTAGTTGTTTTCATTTCTTTTTTTTTTTCTTTTTTTTTTTTTTTTGTAGATCTGGTCGTTGTAATTGTATTTGCTTTCTTGTCTGCCCTTTTACTATTATGTCGTTTAACATTTTTAATGAGAGAAAAGATAAGCTTGTAATCTATCAGTATTCTCTTAAGTTGTTATACAACTTATTTTAGTAAACATTTTGGTTACAATTTCACAAATGAAAATAAATTAAAAAACGGTAAAGCTTTGCCAAATAAAACTAAATAAAATGCTTATTGCGAAAAGAGAGCATTGAATCAAGAATACTTGGCTACTTAATTCATATAATCATATGGCAATCAAATCAAAACAAACACAATTGCCACCATGCACTTCAACTTATGTCCACACAAATATTAACTCCCTCCACCCCCCCCCCAATGTCAATACTTTCCTTTTTGGTTTGTCCCCAAGAAAATACTGGATGTATAATAAATCCCTCCTAAACAAAGACCTGAACCCTTTCTACATTAATCAATTACTTTAATAAGAAAAAAAAACTAAAAATGCTATAGAAGTCCACTAACTTCCAAGGGTCAAACACATGGATGGTTAAAAGTCCTTCCCACAAAGTAAATGACACAACAAATTGATTTATATCCTAGTTGCAAACCAAAATGGTTATTACTCCTACCACCCTACTTGACAACCAATTTGAGTTCTCTTGGGAAGGGAATGCAGAAAGATAGTGCATCGGAAGATCGTCATGTTCGCAAAGCTTTAGTAGTCAAAAGTATATTTGCAACCTGTGTACTAACTCACACTAGTGCATGATATATATGGAGGTAAAGTGAATCCAATGCGCATGCATAGCTGTTGAATTTTAAATATTCGTACGACAAAAAGTGGTCTTTAGGGCCTTTGCTCTAAAGGCTGGTATGTGCTTTAGCTGAATAATGTGCATAGAGACTGAAGGAAATATATTAGATCTTCAAGCAAACATGTCCACAGAAATTTAACAAATGATGAGCTAGTATATAACTACTCATCTAACCTGGAACCAAGTGTCTTATCTTCGTTCTTTTTCTTTTCTTTTCTTTATTTTTTTTTTTTTTTTGAGGAGTTAAGGATAATAAGATATTATGAAATATGCCCTTAAATTCTTTATTATCATACATACTTAGGGTGTAACTATTTGGATCCTAATAATGGATTGACCGATTGAAATAGATTTTGTTCTGGCACATTACTTAAGCTTCATGTCCTAGGGTGTAACTATTTGGATCCTAATAATGGATTGACTGATTGAAATAGATTTTGTTCTGGCACATTACTTAAGCTTCATGTCCTAAGTAGTAGTGATATCATCCTTAGGTCAAATAATTAAGCGTCATACATACTTAGGGTGTAACCATTTCTTCTTTTACATTTTTTTCTTAGCTTTCATTTCAATTTGTTACACTTTTTCCCACCTCTTTTATTTGACGATTTCAAATGATGATTCATGTTAACCGACCCCAAATTATTTTGGGATCGAGGCTTTGTTGTTGTATTCTCACTAGTATGTTGGTTTTGAACATGAGGATACAAGACATCCAGCTTAATATTTCATCTATGATAAACACATCTTGTAGTAGGGGTTTTCAAGATCATCATTGTACTTTTCAGAAAATGTCACTTCATAAGAAATTGCATAAAAACCCGTGCAAGTTACCTGAAATTTATGTACTAGTATAGAATGATGGCTAGATGTAAACTCACAATAAGCACATTAAGATCCGACAACTAGAAATACAAGGCATTTAAGACTATGCAATCTATCAACGATTCCATTTTTCCCTTATTGACATCCTCTTATACCAGCTCGTAAACCCAAAAAAAAAAATAGACAGAAATCAGAATACCTCATTGCTAGTCGTTGCCCTATCCTCCAAAATGAAACCATCACCTTCAATCAATGAAATACTTTGTCCTCTAACAGAAACGAAGGAACCAATTCCCTGATCAAAATCTAAACAGAAGTTACATTAATTCAACATTTGTAATCAATGAAGACTTTAATCAGCATTAAATAAAGAAATAAATCTCACACAAAAATGTCAAATAACAGAATGCCATAGTAGGGTAAAGCAAATACTTTCAAACTTTTCTTCAGATTTTAACAGGAATAGAATTGTACCAGATTAAGTGGGAGACAAAATATAAATCCAATAAAAATACACTAAACTAAAAAGTATGTACAGTCCCGTTTGATCTGAGCAAGACCCTACAAAATGCACCCCTAGCTGACCTCCAAAGAGAAGCCAAGTGGACCCCTACATCCTATTGCAGGTGGAAGCATGTAGAAATATAAGTAGGAAATCGAGGTTGAAGGAGGCAGGAGACAGAAGATAGAAAGCAACACACACAAATAGCTTAGAGCTCAACTCAGTTCCATCATCAACTCTTAATATCCTTAAAGGTTTACAAAAGAATTTACTGGATAACATTATTTTCCATCTATACTAGGAAACCTGTAACTATATTAATACGACTGGAATGAGGAAAATACTAAATATCAAATAATTATCTAATTAATAAATCAACAAAATTTATAATAATAGTAATCCTCAAAGTAAGCAATGACGGTAACTCTAATCTACCCAGGACACTTTCACATTGGTCTTGTTTAGTTGAACATGACCCTTGACCTTTTGGTCAGGATTGCTGTGTTATATAGAACTTGCTTGTCCTGCATCAACTCTCCTCCACTAAGAAGAACTTGAATCAGATAAGTTAGGAACAGGACCAAAAATGTCCTCAGAAAAAAAAGGGTGAGAAGTCAAGGAACCTCTTATCAATATACTCCCTCGGTCACATATACCATTAATCTTTGCAAAGAAATTTGGTCAACTTGATTTCACTTTGACCAATAATTTAAATAAAAATAATTATCCTAAAGAAAACCTAAAAATTGTTATTGTATCACAATTAATAATATTCTCAGTTAAAAAAATAGATTTTCATTAGGATAATTATTTTTTATTTAAGTTATTGGTCAAAGTGCATCAAGTTGACCAATTTTTTTGCAAAGTGTAGTGGTATACAGACGGAGTGGGTATATATATATATGAGAGAGAGAAACCAAGAACTTGCTTCTATTTCAATGGTGGCATGTATGTGACACAAAAAAAAGGTTTGGTTTTACCTGCGATCTATTACCGATGTGCTTCCACGACACCACTTACTCACTAAAGAAATGTGAATGTGGACTTG
This sequence comes from Adenophora triphylla var. japonica, assembly GCA_022495995.1. Taxonomy (NCBI): domain Eukaryota; kingdom Viridiplantae; phylum Streptophyta; class Magnoliopsida; order Asterales; family Campanulaceae; genus Adenophora; species Adenophora triphylla. The sequence goes on from JAFEMH010001010.1 coordinate 462,569, forward strand.
CATCAAGGACAAGGATCCTAAAGGCAAACATATTTTAAAGGGCTTTCTTTTCCTATTATTAGAGGTATACAACAACAACAACAACAAAGTCTTAGTCCCAAAATAAGTTGCAGTCGGCTAACATGAATCCTCATATGTCATCATTGTGAAGAAAAGATGTAAGAAAAAAATAAGTTAGAAGAAAAAATAGGTGGGGGAAAACTATAAAAATAATAATAATAATAATAATAATAATAATAAGAAAATGAAAAGAGAAGCAGAAGCAGAAGCAGAAAAAAATAGTGATAAAAAAGAATAAAAAATGTTCCAGCTTACGCCAAGCTTTTCAAAGAAATAAACTCCAGGAAATTCAAGTATGGGAAGGAGGAAAAGTTGTTGATGGGAGAGAGTGCGAGTGCTGTGGTACAACACAGTCTTCCACCAAAATTGAAGGACCCTGAGAGTTTCTTGATTTCCATTACTTTGGGGGACTCGAAAAAGGAGAAGGCTATGTTGGACCTTGGCGCTAGCATTAACTTATTGCCATATTATGTGTATTTGGAGATGGGTTTACCCGAATTAAAACCCACCACAATGGCCTTACAACTTGCAGATCGGTCCATTAAAAGACCTTTGGGCATTGTGGAGGATGTTTTGGTTCAGGTAAAATCGCTCATTGTGCCTGTAGAATTTGTTGTGCTTGAAATGCCTAAGAGTGAAGGAAGTCGTCGTGACTCACCCATTTTACTTGGGCGTCTATTCATGGCGACGACCAACACTATTATCAACGCGAGGAATGGCACTCTTCCTATGACCGTTGCAAATGAGAAAATTGATATATCTGTGTTTGATGACATGCATAATTCCTTTGATGACGATGAGTCATGTTTATATGTTGATGTGATAGAGGATTGTGTGCATGAGCATTTGTGGCATGTGAGTGAATGTGATGATCTTGAGTTGTAGTTGAAGGGCGTTGAGAATTCTAGGGATAGTGCGGGTTCCCACTTGTGTGTCATGGAAAACAAGGCCGACGATCTTAGTTCTTGTGATGGCCCGTATCACCCCCTAGGCCGATCCCACAAGGGGTCGGTATCCCCAATAAAATCTTTCTTCCCTTTAAAGTCTAATACTATTGACTCATGTGCTAAAATAGAAGAGTGTTGTTTTCTTGATATATGTGATAATTTGCTAATATGTGTGATCAAGATAACATCTCTTATGATTTTGTTGAGAAATATGAGGTGCTTGAAGTTGGTAATACCAAGGCACCGAATGAGTTTGGGGGAGAGGCCCCCATGAAAAAGAAGAAAAAGAAAAAGGCCCCTAAAATCCCTTGGGCTCCACCCGAGCTTATAAAGAATGATAAATTTGTGTGGAAAACGGTGGGCGTTTGTGCCCGTGAATGTGCGAGGTGGGCCAAGGGAAGAAAAGCTAAGGCCAAAGAGAAGATGGCTACCTCAAATCCCATGTAAGTTGGAGCAACGGTCGGGCTAACGACCTTAACCAAATGCGCTTATTGGGAGGCAACCCAAGTAGGTACGTTTTATTGCTTTATTAATTTGTTTTATTGTGTCATATCATCCCTTTGAACCCAATGCATGTTTTAGTTCTCTTTGCTATGAGGACATAGCATGTTTTGAGTTTGGGGGTAGATATCTCTCCGAGTTTGTGGGTTTGTAGGGGAGTGTATATAGTGTCACCCACCAAAAAAATAGAAAAATTTAAAATTTTTGTTCTTTTCATATTTTTTGATGTTGGCAAGAGTCCATGATGATTTGAGAGTGCTTTAATTTTAAAATCTTAAGTACTATTATCAATAGGGGGTTATAATTGCATTGATACATGTAAAGTATGATTACTCCACCTTTCACTTCCGTGCTATGTTTCTTGATCATTATTACCAATTTAGGAGACCTTTATAGAATCACTTTGACATTCTCGGGGTCCCTAGAACATGTTTGAATGACTGTCAATAACACATCAATTAGGCTATTCAAGAAGTGATATTTGATTATTTTCTTTGAACCCTATTTGTGAGCCTTTAACTTTCTAGTCACTTATAAAAATTTCCGCTAGAACCCCTTTTGAGCTTTAAAAAAAATGGAATCTCTCACAAAGTGGGGGGTTATCTTAGACCACCATTCGCCTTCTTTTGTACCCTCATTGTCCTACCCTTTGAACTTATACACTATTTTCTCACCTTTTCAAGAAAGTGAAACTAGGGAAAGAATGGGAATTGCGGATGATGTTTGGAAAATCAAGGGGGAAAAGTGGTCCTCAAAAGAAAGAAAAGAGTTATGAATTGTAATGAAAAGAGGGGCTTGAGCAAAATATTGAATGCACATTCTTTGTGATATATATGTGTAAAGAAAAGAAAAAAAATAAAGAAAAAAAATCTGAAAAGTTGAAAAAGTCTTGCCCTCTCTAATGTTGAAGTGGAAAGTGACCAAAGAAAAAGAAGGTGATCAACCTCGAGTGTGAAGTGTGCAAAATTATAAGTTTGGGGGTTGAATCAATGGGTTGGCATGGAGCGGAGTAATAAATTTCAAAGTGAGGATGTATGAAGACTCTAGTTTCACTATGACTTTGTATGTCCTTACCTTCATTCGGAACCGTGAACCTAGCCCGCGATTTTCGCGATACGTTACAAGCCATAAGCCATGATTGATCCCTAAAGAATAGCCGGGTTGACAATTGTATTTAAACATGCATATGAGTGCCCTTTTGCAGAAATTTATCTTATTATCATTGATTTAGAGCATGACACAAGTGACCCTATAAAATATCTTATTTTGGTAAACAATGATCTCCTATATTTCATTCGTATTATCATCATGTGGTAGAGAAATTATAAGTTAGATGCATCAATGTAAATATAATCCCATGTTCATGATGATACTTGTAGATTATGTGTGTTGTAAAGATCTGAGACTTGTTGTGCCAACAACCTATTATATGAATTGAACAAATGCCAAAAATATTTTATTCGTTTTATTTAGTTAGTTTTTATTTTGTTTTACTCGAGGACGAGCAAAAGATAAGTTTGGGGATATTTGATGGATGTGGTTTTACCCATCCAAAAGATATGTTTCCTAGCTTATTTGATGCTCAAAACCTTGAGAATTTAATGTGTTTTGTTAGTGTTTTATAAGTTCAGGGGTTGAAGTGCAATTACTGAGAAAATGAAGGATTTGAGCTTATTTTGAAAGTTCAGGGACCAAACTGGAATTATAAAAAAATAGGAAGTAAACTGGTATTTCAAAGTTCAGGGGCTAAAGTATAACTTATCTGAAATAGAAGGGCTACAGTAGAAATAAGGAAGTTGGCCGACAGTGCTGGCAAGAAATAGGGCGTGGCCGGCCAAAGGACAACAGGTGGCCGAGAAAATCAGGCTTGGCAGGGGAAACAAGGGCAAGGCCGCACGCTGCTGCACCAAGGGCGAGCGATCACGCAACTGGCCGAGCGACCGCCCTGTTTGGGCGGTAACTTGGGGCGATCGCGCCATGAAAAGCCGAGCGACCGAGCTCATGGTCGGCCAACAGATCAGTGACGGATTTCGCCCGTCACAGAATTAAAAGCAATCAGCAACAGCTTTGCCACAGATTTTGTGACGGATTTCGGCAGAATCCTAATTTGACTAGGAAATTGACCTATTTTGACTGTAAATCAAGAATCCTACCTCCTTCCTCCTATATAAAGGACCCTAGATTAGGTTTTTGTATGCTCTCTCCATCTTTTCTTCTCCCTTAACATATATTACATTGTTTAGGTTTTTTTACAAGGATTGAAGATTTAATTCAAGGTTTGTTTTTATTTATTTTCATGGCCCTTCGAGGCTAAGTTATTTGATCCACGGATTGGATGTAACAACTATCAAATTCCTATGCTAGTAATGTTTTGATTCTTATACTTTTCTTGTTCTTGTTCAATGGAATTGAATTAATTCGTTTTTAGACTTCAACTTTATAAATAGATATTGTTGGTCTTTAAATTATTAGGGTTTAAATTATTGCACTAGCGTGGATAGTTTTTACATTGACCTATATCTCATTGAATAGATTTAATTGAAGACCTAGCGGAAATCAAAATGATCTAAAATCAATTGTTCTTTTGATCTTAATGAATTACTTGTGTGTTTTGTAGACCTAGCGGAAAACATCACATAGAGGTAATAATAGGGCTGCAATCCGCACACCATACCGTCCCAACTTTTATTAAAGTGAACGATTTCTTGAACAAGATTAGTAATTTTATTTATAAACTAGCATAGAGAGGAGATAGTTGTGAAACCCAATCCGTGAATCCTTGTCAATCTTTGTGATCTTTAATCATTAGTTTAATTTCTTTGCAATTTCAATTTAGTTTAATCAATCAAAAACAAAAACCCCCTTGGTTACTTTACGCTAATTAGATTCACTTGTATTCACTCAAGTCTCTGAGGTTCGACCCTTACTATTGTACATTGCTACTTCGGTGACTAGTACACTTGCAAGGTTTTTATTAGAAGAGGATTTTTCTCCATCACATCCGATGTGGTGGTCCTTTTGTATACGCATAGAAAGAAAATCCTAGGTATTTTGGGAGGTTTGTATTTTACAATCAGTTGCTGTAAACTTCCTAATCCCTTTCTCATTTGCAATCTTCTACGAAAAAATGGACTCAAGTTACTTGCCACAGACTATCTTTCTGGTTCTCCTCGAATGTATTCGTTTGAAGAGATTTTGTTGCAAGGAAACAGGGTGAATGATTTACCTTGGAAACCCTTTTCAAGCTCAAATGAAAATATTGATGTTGCAGACCTCGGGGAAAAGAAAATACAGATTTTGTACCGGGTGTTACTTCTAATATTGTTGGAGAAATTAACACAAACGATACTCCTAATGATTCTGCATATATGGAATGTGTTCGTACATATTTGTCCTCTCAAGCTCAACTCTTTACTGATCAAATTGCACAAAAGACGGACCAAATTGCAAATATGATTGAAAAAAGAGAAGAGAGCCTCAAGTTGCTGGCAGTTTATTTCTTCACAAAAAGGGGAACATCATCATGATCAGATCATTAAGTGTTGTTTTTCTTGTTTGCTTTTGGACAATTGTTTTTGCCTTGGTCAGTTGGTTTAGTTGGACTTGGTTTAGTTGTTTATTTTGAAACTTTTGACTCATGGTTATAGCTATTCTTGGGAGCTATTTTTGGAACTTGATGGTTTTTGGTTTGATTTAGTGACTTGGTATTTGGATATTTTATTGATGGGTTTCTTACTTAGGATTTCTCTTAATTAAATTCTGAGTTTTCGCTGTAAAGAAGGGCTTGAGATGGGAGTTGGAAAGTAACATTGTTATCTTGCCCGAATTAGCTAAGGAATTTTTGTGAAGGAAGGAAAAAAGGGGGAGATTGTTAGAGTTAAAATACTTGAACTCTATAATTTTTATTTGTAACTTTTGCCTTTCTCACTAACCATTTTTAATGTGTAAATCTTGTGAGTAAATGGTGTTTGATGTAGGGAGTTACCAGGTGGAAGTTCAAGTAAAAGTGGGAGGAATTATAAGTTAAAAGACCAGGTCAAAAGAAGTTGAAGTGGGTGCTACAAAGGTGGAACAACTTGAGGTTTGAAGTTTGAAAAAGTCTGCTCTAGTGGAGAAAGGAACTCAACAACTCACTTTTTAAAAAACTAACCACGTTTTATGGAGTGCACACCGAGGCTGTGAAGTCTATAAATAGCTGCTGAAGTTTCATTTCGAGATGCACCAACAAGCTCCAAGACATTCAGCTTTCTGACTTACAATTGTAGTGCCTGCAGTGTCCCAACACCTTGTCCAACACAAGTCTATTCCGAAAAATTGTTGCCTTTTTACAGTGTGTAACTAGGCTAGTTGTGTTACTCATTTAGGTGTTGTTTTTAAGCTTATTATTATTTCCCTCCTCATCCATTGATATTGTTTAAGACAAGTTTTTCATTCGACTTTGTACTTCAAAATAATATATTAGTGAAAGTCTTCGCCTTAGGGCAAAACACAAGTTATATTTATATAACTTGTGAATATTATTTTTGGTGTTATTTATTTCCGTTGTGCTTTAAATTTATAATCTGATTTTAACATGTATTGAGTTCAGTGTTGCCCAACACTTAGCACAACACTGCAATTTCGAAAAATTTCATAGTCTTGCCACTTTCAATTGGTATGAGAGCATCGGTGACAGTTTTGCATTCTAGGATTTGATGAAAATATGGCGTTGAAAAGACAAGAGTGGAAGGCAAAAATTCATGTGGGTGATAGGGATTGATTCATATTTTTTTTTATTTCTTATTTCCTTTACTTTTTTATTCATTTCCCCTATATATATATACTCCCTCCGTCCCACTTCACTTGATACCAAAATCTTGGGCACAATATTTAAGGAAAAGGTATGAGAGAGAATTAGTGGAAGGAGCCGTAGGGCTGTTCAAAAAATCCGTGGAACCGAACCGTACCATTAGAACCGGACTGCATCGGTAAAACCGGACCAAATTAATAGTATCGATGCAGTCACGGTTCCAAATTTTTATGTAATATATACTTTATTTATAATTTGAAATCCTTAAAACTCCCTTCTTAAAAAAAAGTCTTAATTAATTTTCTTACCTATTTAGCTTCGCTTCAATCCAGCAAACCATATCTCAATATTTCTTTCATTGCGCCGTTTCACCCCGTTCTCTCTCTCAAGTTCTCAACGCTCTTCTCCTCTCCTCTTCTTTTCTCTCTACTAGAAATCAATTTGATTATTCAAGGTTCCATGGCGCCCTGAGTTCGACGCATTAGTCCCACCACGGCACCACCATCTATCTCTCATCGACGGCGCAGGTACAGAGGAAGATTCGACCTCTGTTTTTTTTGCGTTCAAACAACAACAACAAAGCCTTAGTCCCAAAATAATTTGGGGTCGGCTAACATGAATCCTCATATGTTATCGTGAAAAAAAATAAATAAATAAAATAATAAAATAAAATAAAATAAAAAATAAAAATAAAAAATAAAAAATAAAAAAAATAATAAAAAAATAAAAAATAAAATAAAATAAAATAAAACAAAATAAAATAAAATAAAATAAATAAAAAATAAAAAAATAAAAAATAAAAATAAAAAATAAAATAAAACATCAACCCCCCACTTGGATTTTTGCCCTCCACTCCGGCCTCTTCAACACCATACTTTCATCCACTCCAAGTAAATTCATATCATTTTCAATTACTCTAATCCAAGTTTGTTTGGGTCTTCCCTATCCTCGCCATTTTATCATTTCTCCACTGTTAGGCCTCCTAACCGGTGCATCACTCGGTCTCCTTCTCACATGTCCAAACCACCGTAGACGATTTTCCCTCATTTTATCCTCAATGGGCGCAACTCCTACTTTACCTCTGATCACCTCATTCCCCAATCGATCCTTTCTTGTATGACCGCACATCCATCGAAGCATACGCATCTCCGCCACATTCATCTTATGCACGTGACCCTGTTTCACGACCCAACATTCGGTCTTGTAGTAAAGCAATGCGGCCGGCCTAATTGCCGTGCGATAGAATTTTCCTTTAATCTACATTGGGCATCGCGATCACATAGAAACCCTGTAGCACTCTTCCACTTCAACCAACCTGCTTTAATCCTATGAGCCACATCTCCATCTAATTCTCCATCCTTTTGGATAATGGATCCAAGATAGCGAAAAAACTCAGAAGCTTGGATAATATTTCCATCAAATGTGACCGCCCCTGCCTCCCTACTTCCAACTCTGCTAAATCGAAAAACCTCGAGATTCCAAAGTGTGTCTCCACAACTCCAATTTACTTTCAACACCCTCTTTTGTCTCATCAATCAGCACAATATCATCTGCGAACAGCATACACTTTGGTATATCATCTTGGACTGACCTCGTCAATTTGTCCATTATCAAAGCAAAAAGAAAGGGGCTAAGTGCGGAACCTTGATGCACTCCAATCTTTATAGGAAACTCTTCAGTCTTCCCAACACTAGTCTGTACACAAGTACTAACTCCATTATACATGTCCTTGATAATATCAATATATTTCTTTGAAACACCCTTCTTTGCTAATGCCCACCAAAGTACCTCTCTTGGCACTTTATCATACGCCTTCTCCAAATCAATGAAAACCATATGCAAATCTTTCTTTTGATCCCGATATTTCTCCATGGTTTGTCTCATAAGATATATTGCCTCCATAGTCGATCTTCCTGGCATAAACCCAAATTGATTATCCGAAATATCCACAATTTTTCTCGACCTTTGTGCAATTACTCTTTCCCAAAGTTTCATAGTATGGCTCATTAGTTTGATCCCCGATAGTTGGCACAATCTTGGGACATCACCTTTATTCTTATACAAAGGGATCGTAGTACTCCTCCGCCACTCCAATGTCATTGTGTTAACTCTCCATATCTTGTTAAATAGCGTTGTTAACCAATCTATTCCCCTCTCCCCGAAACATCTCCAAACCTCAATTGGTATACCATCCGGTCCAACGGCTTTCTTCAATCTCATCTTTTTCATTGCCATTTTCACTTCACTCTTTCGAATTCTCCGCATAAAATCTCGATTAACCATACTCGAAGAGATATTTAAATCTCCAACATCCCGCTCTCGACCGCCATCAACAAGTTATCAAAGTACGAACTCCATCTATCTTTTATCTCTTTATCCCCGACTAAAACTCTTCGTCTACATCCTTCACACATTTAACCGTCCCAATATCTCGTGTCCTCTTATCCCTCATACGAGCGAGTCTCGTAGATGTCCTTTTCCCCTTCTTTTGTATCCAACTTATCATAAAGTTTCGATTCACCTCGCTTCGCGTCTCTTACCGCTTTCTTAGCATCTCTTCTAGCTTCCTTATACTTCTCATAGTTCTCGTCGCTCCTACATTTCCCCAATAATTTGTAGCATTCTCGCTTGCCCTTTATTGCTTGTTTTACTTCCTCGTTCCACCATGACGTGTCCTTACTTGGTGGCTCATTTCCTCTAGATTCTCCAAGGACTTCTTTCGCCACCTCCTTTATGGTATGTACCATGCTTAGTCCAAGTCGAATCTATATCCATATCCTCCATATTATCCGTCCAAATACCGGTATCGACCATCTTAGCTACAAATTTCGGTTGATTTTCCTCAAGTCTCCACCACTTGATTCTAGTGGTCTACCCGTGATTTTCTCTTCCTCGGAATTCTCTTACTTCAAAATCAAGTACCACCGCCTATGTTGAGTTCTTTGTGCTCTCACCCGAACAACCTTGCAATTTGTATAACTCTTTCTACAAGTATTTCTTACTAAGAAGAAGTCAATCCGACTCGCATTACCTCCACTCCTATAGACACCAAGCGAGATTCTCTCTTCTTGAACCAAGTTGTTCATTATACTCAAGTCATATGCCAACGCAAAGTCCAGATACTATTTCCTCGCTTCATTCCTCTCTCCAAAACCAAAACCTCCATGTATGCTCTCAAAGCCACGTCGACTAGACCCCACACGTCCGTTCGTATCACCACCAATCACTAATTTCTCACCACTAGGTACTCGTTGCACTACCTCCTCCAAATCTTCCCGAACACTTGTTTAATAGATGCATCCAACCCTACTTGTGGTGCATAAAGGCGGAAATAATAGTTATAATCTCATCACGTATCATCGCTTTAATGCCCATAATTCGATCACTCTTCCCGTACACTTCCACCACATCATTACTATACTCCTTATCAATAATGATACCCACTCCATTTCTACCCTTATCCTTTCCCGAGTACCAAAGCTTAAAACCCCAAGGCGATATTTCTTTTGCTTTCTCTCCAACCCACTTAGTTTCCTGTAGACACATTATGTGAATCTTCCTCCTCCTCATAACTTCCACCACCTCTGCCGATCTCCCCGTCAATGATCCAATGTTCCAAGTTCCAAAGCCGCATCCCACTACCCTTACACCTACCATGGACTAGCTTCTTTACCCGCACTCGTCCGCAATGCGAAACCTCGCATATTTGACACCACCCCCGTGCGTAGAGATGGCGCGTCGCTTCCGGCGACGACTTAGCAACATTCGCATACTTATCACTCTGTCCCGAGGTCTTTGAAGTGTAAGCGCGCCCCTTGCATGTTGACACCACCCCGGCGAAGAGATGGCGCGTCGCTTCCGGGCGACGACCTAGCAACCTTTGCATACTTATCACTACACCCAGGTCTTTGAAGTGTAGCGCGTCGCTGCTGAGGAAACGCCCCAACGATATTCATATTTCGATTCATGTCATGTTAATGTGACAAAAATTTTACGCTGGCTGTCACATGCCTACCGCAACCCTCGCCCTTTATCCTGACTTGGGACAGGCAAGGATAAATCCTTGGTGGGTTTTGTTTTTTTGCGTTCAAAATTGCAAAAAATTCGACCTCTGTTTTTTGTTGTTCCTACATTGATTTATATTTCTTTTTTTGTTTGTTTTGTGTTTATGCATCAAACAATTGTGTTGCAAAGTTGGAAATTGAAGGTAGCACAGTCGACTTGATTGTGTAATCTGTAGCTTTTAGATTTAATTTTTTTTCTATGTTATGGTTAAGTTTGAAGGTGAACAATTAATGTTTAATGGTGTCTATTTGTGGTCTGAATATTAAATATTTGTGACAATTTTGTTTTTTGTTTTTTTGTTTATTTAACTAGTGATAATATTCAATTGAGTATTTGTTATCGTAAAAAATTATAGTATGTTGTAATTTATAAAACCGACGGAACCGGACCATTAGAACAGGACTAGTGGGACCTGTCCTATAATGTAATGGTCTGGTCCTGGTTCTAAATTTTTATGATATCGAAGTATTGGTCCGGTCCTGGTTTTCTAAAATTTTGACAAAAACCGGACCAATCCGGACCGTGAACACCCCTAGAAGGAGGTGTTGTCAGCATGAAAAGTAAAGTAGGAGAGAGAATGAGTGGGAGAATAGTAAGTTGATTGGTGTTGTGAGTATAAAAGTAAAGTAGGAGAGAGAATGAGTGGATGAAATAGTGTAAAAACTTTGTCATTTTGGAAAGTATCAAGTCAAGTGGGGGACGGCCCAAAAAGGAAATTGTTGTTGTTGTATTGTTTCCGGTGTCAAGCAGAATACTACTCAACAGCCTTTTCCCAATTAGTTGGAATCAGCTGCATGAATCCTTTTTCCCCATTCAATTCCGTCATTTTAAAGATCGATACATGATCTGAATCATTGATATCCTTCTGTACGAATTTCCATGTTAGTTTTGACCTTCCCCTACCCTAGTTTGTTATTGATACTATGACGCAGCCTAACGGGTGAACTAAGTGGTCTAGTATAGTAGTATATCACAAAACCATCTTAAGAAACTTCCTCTCATTGTATCCTCTGTTGGAGCACGCTTTGTTGGGCCACAACTTTGCTCCTTACGAAATCTATCTCTGGTTTTCTCAGGAAGCTATGAAAAAAAGGGAACATTGATCATGTTTTACAACCTTTATGTGAGCACCTAAGAGAAACATAGTGTCTGCGGTAATGAACAAGAAAGGACCACCCAATCAAAACAGATCATAACCCAGTAAAACAAGTCCAAATAAGAGTCAAGTATAAGAACAACTGCAGAATAGAAATAAAATGGGGGAAAGAAGATACCTTGGACAACATCATCAAAAGATGGGAAGATCCCGGCCGAGCAACTTGTTTGATACTGGGACTCGGCCTCAGAAATTAAGTAAGCATAGTCTGCACCTTTACTTTTGGGCAAAACAACATCAGTTGGTTGATTGATGCGATCTTGGGATGGATCTTCTGTGCCCAAATCAAATTCTTCTTCATACCGATCCCAATTCGAAGGAAGGGCACTTGAACCAGGAGGTAGATGAGGCTTCCCCTTGATTTCTTTACCTGGTGGTTTCTTACTTCTGGAAGCTCCAGTGGAGCTACTTGAAGGACCTTTTTGGGTTTGATTTGGATGATGTTTCTTACTAAGATGTTGTGAATGGGCACGCTTCGATTTTGCCAATGATTTTGTATCCATCACCTGGAAATAGCAATATACACCAGATCTGCAAGATTATGAAGTGAAAATCAAGCAAGTGAAAAGCAGCTAATTAGACATGATGACAAACTCTGGTGGTCATTTAGTGCTACCAAAGGGTAACAGTCAACAGAAGATAGTGTTTACTATATCAGAGTAAAATACATTGAGGACACCAAACTAACTTGCTTTCAGGCAATTTCATATGTTTTGGTCCTTTAAAGTTTATGCCATAATTCCCAAGATTTCATCAAATTCACTAATGTATCACTAATTTGGTGCCCTGGAATCACCTTTACTTTTGGTGGAGACCCTTTATTAAACCATCGGGGCGGAGATGCTTTGTGCACCAAGCTACCCTCTTTTTTATCACTAATTTGGTGAAAGGTTTTTTTAAGTGAATTTTCATTGGGTTAAGCCTACACAAAGTCTTTAGCTTCCAACTGCGAGTAAATTTAGCCAATTCAATGATAATTACTTCAACAATTTTCTCTTCTCTCTCTCTCTCTCTCTCTCTCTCTTTTGGTATGGACTCCCAACAATGTTCTTCATTTGCTTAGTCATTTCTAGGGTTCTTATTCTGCATTAATATGCAATTTCAAATTGGTTCCATTTTCCGTCCTTAGAGGCAGAATTTAAAGAGAAGAAAGTTGCAATTTACTTGGTCCTCTATCCCAAATCATACTATTGTAAGAAAATGTAAGAACAAACCAGAAATCAGACCTTTCCAACATTATCTGGCGCAATTAGGCCAACAAAATTGAGGCAAACTAAGAGATTAATCACACAAACTGGATTCTAGTAACGGAGCAACAACATTACGTCGCAAATTACAGCTCCCGTATAAGTTAACTTAGCAGGTTTCATTAATAATATAAAAATTTCTCAATCAATACAAACAGCACAAGAACATATAGCACAATTATCGACCAAAAAGAAAATTTATTTTTATTGAATGAGATTCTCTGAAACAGTTTTGATTATTTCCAGCAAATAAACAAAGAACTAGGGTTTAAAGTAGGAATTGGGGATTCGTATTGTATTGTATTGTTGTATTGTACCTGTACGTGGGGAGAATCCGGCAGGGGGTGGCGATTCGTAAACTTCGGCGATTGCGAGTTTGACCAAGCACTTTCCAACAGAAATGTAATTTGGGCTTTCAGGCGAATTAACGTCATACTACTCATTTACTTTACTGTTTTAAATAAGGAATGAATATATATAATCTATAGTATAAATGGCAACTCCTTCGTGAACAGTACAATGAACAATTTCATAAGTCAAATTTTTCATTTTGTCCTCACTAAGTTGTTCCTTTTCCATTTTGCCCTTAAAAAAAAAATTAATTAAAAAAATAATTTTTTTTAAATTAAAAAAAAAACACATGTCCATGGATACGGGCTTTTACTAGTGTTATTAAAGTAGGAGTTGTGAATGGGTAAGAGAGAGAAAGTGGGGTAGAGAATAGTAAGGAAATAGTTGTTGTGAGTATGACAAGTGGGTCTCATGAATAAAGAAATATTAAAAAGTTTTTTTTTTAGGAAAGTGTGACTTTAAAGTGAGACGCCCAAAATAACAAAATTGATAAGATTTTATGGGACGGAAGGAGTATACGTTAACTCAACTACGTGGAGGTTCGATTTCTCTTCAAGGCATAATATGGAGACTTGGGACTTGTTTGGTAACCCAATTAAGCTTTTAATTTGAAACATTTTAAGATATTAAAAAATTAAGCATGTTTGATAAGGTAAATTGCAATCACTTAATTAATTGAGATTGTCTTAAAACAGGCTATTAATTTTAAATTGGAAATGAGTAACTTAGGCAATTAAGAGGGAGAAAGAAAGAGTTAAAAATATAATGAGTTCAAATTCTTCCATTAACTATTTATTTATATATTAAATGATACTTTATTTTGTTGAAATATTTTAACTTTTCATATAAATTATATTTGATCTAGTATTAAAATGTAATTTTATTTATATTAAACTATTGATATTAATAATATTTTAATAGAGTATCATGATTAATTTTTTTTTTTTTCATTTTTTGTCAAAGTTTAGACAAAATTATCAAAATAATTAACGAGATAAATTTTATTATGGGTCAAAGAAAGTACTAATAAAAATATTTAAAAATTATAAAATATAATCTAATTATAATAATAGTGACGTATATGTTGAAGACTTTATTTTATTATACACTCATTAAGATTATTCAAATAATTTTTTGAATGTTAAGTTCAAACTTTAAATAAATTCAGATATAAGTGGTTTGTCATTATCAAACAAACTGAACTCTTAAAATTCAGCAACTTAATAATTTCACTCTATATTTTTCAAATTTCTACATTTTCAGAGCTTAATTTTCAGTTTTACCAAACAGGTCTTGGCTATGACCCCTCTTAATTGAGACAGGAGATCCAGAGACCAACGTCTTATAGCTAACGTGGGATCCGCTCAAGCTAAAAGAAAAAGAATACAGGTATGACTAGCATTCGAAAAGTAATGAAAAAAGCGATTGAATTACAACCTGCTATTAATATAGGGCTCTCGGTTTCCGGGGTTGGGCTTCGCTAGTTTGAGATCGACTTCGTTAGTACCACGACCTCAAAAATTTAATCAAAATGTCAACATTCGTTAAAAAACTAACTCATGTTAAATGCACCAACACTTGTTAACCACCCCACCACCCCTCTACCCAACCCAACGACTGCCATCGTCTCTCTCGAATCCGGCCACCACCATCCCAACCACTCCCACACACCTACGAGAGATTTGAAGGGGGTTTTAAAATTGTCACATTACCTTCCCGCCGTATAAACATTCAAACGATTAAGCTCAGTTTTCGGTTCCCCGCCGGCACATTTGCCGAAAATCAAAGAAAAAGTCAAACAATTGGTGTTGGAAGGACAGTATTACCAAGCTCTTCAACTCTACAAAGACCAATTACACCTCCATTTTCAGACAATCTCCATTCTACCTTCAGTAATCAAACCCTCTTCCACTTGTCAGGCTCACCAATTCTTCGGTCTCCAGCTCCACTGCCATGTTCACAAAGTGGGTTCTGATTTGGAGCTCGCAGTTTTCAATTCACTCATCTCTTTCTATGCGAAGTTCTTTCATATTGTATCTGCAAGTAAGGTGTTTGATTTAATGTCTGTGAGAGATGTCGTGTCGTGGAATGCCATGATAAATTGATATATTCAAAATGGGTGTTTTTCGGAATCTCTAAGGATGACTGTCAGATGATGGGGATGAGGTGTAGGTGATAAAAAAAGATGTTAGGGAGTTATAAGATGGTTGGCAGAAATTGGGGAGGTATGGTGAGGGTGGGGAGGAGGAGGAGGAGGAGGGGGTCAACAATGGTTAGTGGTGTGGGCATATTAAATTAGAGAGAAGGGGTTTTGTTAAGTTAGTAACTGGGTTACAATTTTAATGGGTTTGTTAATCAAATTTAACGTCATCCAACCATGTTACATTATTTAAAATAAAATCAAAAAGTACATTACATTAAGATGTCACTATATATTATATTATTCTTTGTGAAATAGAGGGTATACACTACAATAAATATGCCTTTTTTCGACACTTTTACAATGCCGAAAATATTGAAAAAGTGCCGGAAAAGCTGGAAAAAGTGGTGTCGGCAATAATTTTCGGCACTTTTAAAGTGCCAAAAAATTTCCGGCACCTATAAAGTGCCGCTAATTTTCGGCACTTACTTAAGTGCCGCTAATTTCCGGCATTTTCGTAAGAGCCATTAATTTTCGGCACTTTCGTAAGTGCCGCTATTATCCGGCATTTTATTAAATGCCGAGAATTAACCGGCACTTTTAAAAGTGCCGCTAATTTTTCGGCACTTTCATAAAGTGCCGAAATATACCAGCACGTCTAAAATGCCAGAAAATTAGCGGCACTTTTTTTAAAGTGTCGAAAATTAGTGGCACTTTTAATATTCTCCAATATTAGTGGTGCTTTTAAAATTGATGGGAATCTTTTCCTTTTAAAAAAATATATATATTTCTGGCCCTAGAAATTTTGGCATCTCTAATTTATTGTGTTGTTGAAATCACTAACATACACAAATTTCAACAATTAGTGATAAATAAGAATAACTTATAAAATATATAAAGTTTGGTCCATTGCCATAAATTAAACATTTAGTATGCATTACACAACCCAAAAAGTACTAGTTCAAAAGGAATGTACGCAACAAGCATTGACATCTACAAACTGAGTTCAAGTAGCAAACAAAAACACAAATGAATGCAATCTTCTCCCGTATAGATTGGGTTATAAGGTCCTCGTTTAAATCATCACCTGAAAAATAAGCATTATTTAGTTTTAAATTATATTAAATAAGAGAATAAGAACATAAGAAATATAATTTAGAACATCATAAGATATATAATTTAGAACAACCTTGAGATTACATCTATGGATCTCCATGCAATTGATTTTCCAAATTAGTAACTCCTTCATAAGGCCTAATCAAAAATGACAGGAAGATTAAACAAAATATTAAAACCAGGCGCGAATCCAGGATTTTAGAACCGCGTGGGCTTGGTATTTAAAAAATATTGTAAACAATAAAACAGTGAAAAATAACTTCATATATAAAAAAAAAAAAAAAAAAAAAAAAAGTTACATATAGTCGGTGACTTAGATAAAAAAAAAAATTCTGAGGTGGACTGGAACCCACGTCAAATAGGGTTGGATCCGCCCCTGATTAAAACTATATCCCTTTCATCCTGTCTTCCCCTCTCTCTCTCTCTCTCTCTCTCTCTCTCTCTCTCTCTCTCCTTCTCTCTCTCGCGCGTTAAACGCAAGAGAGTCGGGTCCCACCCCAAACGTCGTCCCTTCCTTTCATCACTCATCTCTCTCGCCAAGCTACAGCACCATCCGTCCCACTCAAACCCAGCGGCACCCCATTGCACCACCTCTCCCCCACCCACCATCTTCTCCTTCAATTTCAAAATCCTCGTATGCAATGGGATGATAATAATATTTTCTTTAAACTCATTTTCATGCTTTGAATCGATCGATTCCATGCATTTTTGAATTTTCCGCTTTTTGTGCAATGCTAGGGTTTATGCAATGTATGTTCAATTTTGTTATTTTTCTGGGATTTGATAATGCTTTTGTGCAGTGATTGAATGTCCTAGATGTTTTAGAATTGTAGGTGTTTTGGTGAAAAAACAATTAATTGTAATTTAGATCAAAAAAGAATGAGGAAGATGCAATGGAGTATAATCGGTGTATGAGCAGAGCAAAATTGACACGTTGATGTAACGAAGAAAAGCCCTTGAGACAACTATCTCGCCGGCAAAAAACCTTGGGAGGTGTTTATGAGCACCTACCTTCTCGAACGGTTGTATTAATCAATAATGAGTTACAATAGGTGGTGAGCTATGGCGGAGTATCAGAGAGAATGTGTGAATGGTATGTGTTCCTAGCCTCATAACTCTTTAAATAAGAAAAGATTACAATATCGTAACTAACTTCCTTAAATCTCAGCCTATTATCTTCTTCTTTTGACCCAGTCTCCTATTTCGTTGAGAAGAGTCCACACAACGTGTTTTTTATTTTCCTGTTGTTTATCCTGTAAAAAAGATTTTTAGTCAATAATATAATAACTATATTACCTTGATCACAGGAGCCAAGATATTGACATGCAGGCTAGGTTCAAGATATTGTCGTGTGAGATTTCACCCATTACAATTGCCCCCAAACTTATCTTTTAAGGAAGATAAAAGGGTAAGCTTCGTAATAATGCTCTGAATCTGACGGTTTACTTTATAACTTGATGAGACGTATGAGAGTAGTAGAGTCCATAGGCAATGAGTGTGCAGTTTATTCGAGGATAGTGGGCGGTTAGGGTTTTATTAATCGGGTCTATTTCTTTCTTCGTCCTCTCCATTTCTTTTCTATTTCAGCGACAAGAATCTGAGGTAATTTCCTTCCCTTTCTCTTTCTAATTTATTTCCCTTTCTTTTTCTAATTTCTTTCCATGGGGAAAACAAAGTGGTCAAGATCCAAAGGGGAAGCTGTATCTAGAATTTCCTAAAGTCCTAGCAAATATACGGAGTCTAGTGAGTTCTCGTGTGAGGGTTTAATAGTGAGTCCTGATGAGGAAGTCTGCGTTTTCAACAATGCACAAATTGAGTCTTTGAAAATTCATAAATGTTTTCCTGAAATCACTCGTTTTCGTCCTTTTGATGTTTCTGTCAAGGCTGGCTTCATTTCTCCAAACTGGGTTTGCTTCTATGAATACCCTTTTGCTCTTGGTTTCTCTTATCCATTTCCATCGATGGTCACATGATTTTTTCACAAAACTAATTTAGCCTTTGCTCAAGCAATGCCTATGATTTGGCGGATCTTTGCTTGTGTCTTGAGGGTGAATCAGGAACATGGGTTAGGGATAGGTTTGAGTGAGCTAGCGTCGGTTTATGACCTTCAAACTTTTGGTTCGACACGATATCTGTTGAAAACAAAAACTGGGAAAAGACCTTTGTTTGCGAAGGTCTCTGTGAATGATAGGGGTTGGAGAGCGAAATATTTTTTCTTAGAAAAGGGTTCTTTGGCAGATGGTGATGGTTTAGCAACAAGGTGGATTAGGGAAGGTATCTCTCTAAAATCCCAAGTTTGATATTTCTCTATCTTGACTGAATTCGTAATTTTCTTTCTTTGTTTTTGCAGCTATCAAGTAGGAAGAGTTGTTTCCACCTTTGGCGGATACAGAGGCTAAGGTGAAGAGCTTGCTGGATCTTTCAGAAGAGGAGAGATCATTTAAGCATTTGGAAGTCAGGTCAATTTCTGAGAAGGATCAAGAGGATCTTAAGGTGTCGTCTTCTGAAGCAATGTCAACTGGTATACCTGTTTCCTCTTTCTTCTTTTAGGATGGCACCATCTTTGGTAGTCTTGTACTTTATTTGTTTGAACATTTGGTGCCAGTGTCCAAGTCAACTGTTGGGTTTTCTCTCAAGGATTTGCAAAACTTTGTTGGGAAAGCTCAATCTAGCAAGCTGTCGATTGTGCCAAAAAAGGAAGCTGATGCACCGTCTGTGGGTGCTAGGCTAAAGAAGAGAAAGAGTGAATACACAGAAGTTGTGGATGTAAGGAATTTTGAAGAGATGGAGTTTGATGACATCAAGAAGGAATTTTTTACAATGGCATCTGTCATAAGTCTGACTTCTCTCAAATAGCACTTTAGAATTTTCAATTAGTATTGGGTTACTAACAGGTTTTGATTTATAGGCTTTTGGAGCAATAGGGGCTCAGACAGTTGCTTTAGAGGAAAAGAATATGAAGCTCTTGCTGGAGATGCTGCATTTAAAGAGGCAACATAAGAAGGAGAAGGAAGGCTTGAAGAAGAAGATTGATGATCTTGAGAAGAAGGTGGATGGCTTTCAGAAGAAGGTTGATGGTTTGAACAACGAAGAAGAGAGTTTGATGAAAGGGATTTCCTCCATTCAATATGTCCATGTGCAAGAGACTGAGGAACTTCAGAATGCTCTCATGGCATCGGCGGCTAAAAAGCATGGTGGAGATCAAGATTCAGATGATAGAAGAGTTTTTGAATGGGAAGCGTGTTGAGTGGGATGTTGAGCAACAACGTGCCATCCTCAAAAATCTCTCTGGAGAAGTAGCAGAAGCAGGAGAAGTGTCATCAGGTTTGAAGGATGACAATGCAAAAGAAGGAGAAGTAACACTAGTGGCAGTAGCCAACAAGTGAAGGATCTTTATGTTTGTTTGTGAACTTCAATTTTTATGGGTTGTGTCCCGGGATGATTTGTAAAAACAATTTATGGTTTTTTGAGATGTAATGGTCCATAAGGGCTGAAGACAATTTGTTTTTTAAGTGTTGGGTTGGTCCAACATTTTAGGTTTTTCAGTGGTTTTTTTTTTCCCATGGGTAAGTAGGAAAGTGTTATTTATCTTGCGTTTGGATGTAGAAATCCTTGCTTATACTTCGTTGACATGTTAATGCCAAGAACCTTTTGTTCTTAGATGACACGCATATGTCATGACCAATTCGCAAAAAATCATTTGGTCAAACACTTTAATTGAGTGGAAATGGGTAATATGTATATATAAAACATACGGGCCCATTTCACACCCCAACCAAGGATGACATCGTGCGCTCCAGGCGAGGTGTACAAACCTTAATGAAACGAAAGAAAGTAATTTCTTTAAACCTTTGGCAGCACGTCTTGAGGTAACATCTTAAGTTTACGTCTTGAACTAACATCTTGCAAAAATGTTTGTCTGATTTATTTTTCAGGAATAAGATTATGCATTAAAGGCTTGGGCATGCGTTGACTTTATTCAGAATTATGACTGCATTAAGGCTCCTTCAATTCGTACGATGTGTAACGGACGAGATCCTCAATAATATGCATGTTCCAAGGCGTAATATTAGGGAAGCATTAAATTTATTATTTCCGTTATTTAAGTCCTAATATATATTCGAAAGGACAGCACCTGTAAACACACGCACTCTTAGCTACCATTTTCATACTTCCTTATTCCACATTATGTACTCGAAAAAGATTAAATAAACCAAATTGGTTGAGGTAGGTTTTTCCTAAAACCTCCCGAGGTTTTGTGTCGGAGAACGTTTATTCAAGGGCTTTCCTCGTTACATAACCGCGTTCATCTTGATTGTGAGATCATATTCCATTTGTACCCAAACTTTCTTGAAGACAAATCGTATCGTTGAAATTTGTCCAAAACAGTACCTTAAACTTAAGATGAGATGGCCAGCCTCAAACGATTGTTTTCATAAGATCTTGGAGTTCCAAAATGGTAAAATCTTTAAAATAATGACATGGTAAGAGTATTTGACATCTTTGACTGATGTCACTTTTATTAATGAAAGAAAATAGATAAACTTTGCAGAAATCTTATTTATTAAAATAGAAAATGAAGAAATATTTATTGAGAAACAAATGTTGATTCATACCTGACCTATCACCTTAAGATTGCGTATACCTGACATGATGTCGACATCTTGAAGCATCGTGACCTATTTGAATGTTTTGAGTTTTCTTACAAAATAGAAACATGTTAGGGTTGGGTGTTAGCTAACACCGATGCTTAAGTCAGTAAAAATTTCAAAAAATGAACCAAACTAAAATAATCAAGTGGAAATAAAGCAAGTAAATGCATACCTTATTTTTTTAATTGAATTGATGTTATGACTTACATTAAATATGACTTGAGGTGAATTGCATTCCAACTTCTCTGAATTCTTGTACCATCTAGTGTTGATAACCAATATGCTCCCTTTCATGCTTCAACATCTATCAAATACGGACCTTCCCATTTATGAGCCAATTTTCCAGCATTGAGTTCTCTCGTACTCTGAAAGACTTTGCGTAGGACCAAATCACCAACTTGGAATTTCCTCAACCTGACATTTTTATTATAGGACTTAGCAATTCTTTGTTGATATGCTTCCATTCTGACCTTAGCTAGATCCCTTTGTTCATCAATGGTATCCAAATCATAGGTTAAGTTGGCATCATTCTGATCAGATGTCAACAACCCGTATCTGGCAGTATGGACGACGACTTCTGCAGGGATGATGCCCTCTGCTCCAAAGATCAAGGAATAAGGCATCTGGCCTGTTGCGTTTTTAGGTGTTGTTCTATCTGCCCAGAGGACAAGTGGTAATTCCTCTGCCCATCTTCCCTTCTTTTGATCTAGTCTCTTATTTAAGTTGTTGATGATGATTTTGTTACTGGATTCCACCAGTCCATTAGCTTGAGGATGTACTGGTGAAGATGTCACCATCTTGACCCCCCATCTTGCGAGAAAGTCTTGTGTCTTATTGATGATGAATTGAGAACTGTTATCACATATTATCTCAGATGTAATACCAAATCTACTGAAGATGTTCTTTTTGATGAAGGAGATGACTTCTTTGTCACGGACTTGGACGTAGGCTTCGGCTTCAACCCATTTTGAGAAGTAATCTGTCATTGCAAGTAAGAAGACTCTTCCTCCAGGTACCTTAGGTAATTTTCCTACTATATCCATTCCCCAAGTCATGAATGGCCAGGGGAGAGGATAGGATGTAGTAACTCTGCAGGCTGATGCATGATGTCGCCATGCTTTTGGCAGGAATCACATTTCTTGGCGTAGTCGGTAGCATCTTGACGCATTATCGGCCAAAAGTATCCCATCCTTCTTGTGTACAAGCTTCTGCCCCCGAAATGATTACCACACAATCCTTCATGTAACTCTTTAAGAACTTCTTTAGCTTTATCGGGTTCTAGACATCTTAGGTATATTCCTGCAAAAGATTTCTTAAACAACACATTATCTATTAACAAATATCTTGAAATCCTTACCCTGAATGCTTTAGAATTTTTCTCTTCCGTGGGGATGGTACCATCTTGAAGATATTTAATTATTGGAGAAGTCCAAGATGTCTCTTCCGGGATGTCGTCGTCTATGCTGAAAAGTTCTAATCTTTCCACAGCCGGAATGTTGACATGAATGATTGGTATGTTGGTTTAAGATATGCTCTTGAAGGCTGATCCAAGATTAGGCAAGGCATCTGCTTGAGAGTTCTCCTCTCGGGGTATTTGTTCTAAGGAAAAGACTTGGAATTGCCAAAATTTTCACGATTCCTAGATACGATGTCATCTTAGCATTCTTTGCTGCATATGAACCATTGAAATGGTTAACTAACAACAGTGAATCACTATATAGATGGATTGCCTTGATGTTTAGATCTAGATCTACGGTTAGGCCTACGATCAAGGCTTCATATTCTGCTTCATTGTTAGTAGCTTTAAAATCACAACTGATGGCCTGAGGTATGATGTCTCATTGTGGCGACTTCAGGACAACTCCTAGACCCTTCCCCCTCATGTTTGATGCATCATCTACATATAGTGTCCACTTGGGTAAGATGTCACCATCTTGTAGCTGTTGGACTTCCAATTCTACTTCTGGTTGTATACTTGGACTGAAGTCTGCCCCAAAATCTGCAAGTGCTTGTGATTTTATTGTTGTCCTTGGTTCATACATGATGTCATAAGTGCCAAGCTGAACGGACCACTTAGCCATCCTACCTGATATTTCTGGCTTTCTCGTAACATTCTTGATTGGATAGTTAGTACGAATATAGATAACATGGGTTTCAAAATAATACCTTAATTTAATTGAAGCAGTAATTAAAGCTAGAATTAATTTTTCAAGATGTGAATACCTGGTTTCTGCGTCAAGAAGTGTTTTACTTACGTAATAAGTTGGCTGCTGGATGTCATCTTGCTCTCGGACCAAGACGACACTAACTGCAGCTTCTGACACGGCCAAGTAAGCATATAATGGTTCACCTTCTTGTGACTTTGTGAGTAGTGGAGGTGTTGACAGGTAGTGTTTCAATTCATGAAAGGCTTGCTCGTGTTGTTCCGTCCATTCAAATCTGCTATTCTTCTTCAGGATGTTCTAGAACGGCTTACATCTGTTTGAGGATTTGGAAATGAACCTATTTAGAGCTGCTACTTTGCCTGACAATCTTTGTACATCTTTAACAGACTGAGGTGACGTTAGGTTGATGATGGCTCTGATCTGCTTCGGGCTTGCCTCTATCCCCCTTTGTGTTACCATGTACCCTAAGAACTTGCCAGATTTCATGCCAAAGTTGCACTTTGTTGGGTTTAATTTCATGTTGAAGGCGTCCAATATTTCGAAGGCTTGAGTAAGATCTCGTACATGGTCTTCAGCTTTCTTTGATTTTATCACCATATCGTCGATGTACACTTCCATGGTGTCCCCAATCTGATCTTTGAACATCATGTTGACAAGTCTCTGGTATGTTGCACTTGCATTTCTTAGTCCAAAAGGGATTGCAATATAACAATATATACATGTAGGAGTTATAAATGCGGTGTTTTCCTGGTCAGATGGCTCCATCTGGATCTGCTAAAATCCTAAAGATGCATCCATGAACGTCAAGATCTCGTGTCCAGAGGTGGCATCAACTAGGGTGTCAATGTGCGGCAAAGGGAAAGGGTCTTTAGAACAAGCTTTGTTCAGATCCATGAAGTCGACGCAAACTCTCCACTTGCCATTCCTTTTTTCAACTACTACTACGTTTGCTAACCATCTTGGATATTCAACTTCTCTGATCATCTTCGCTTTGAGCAGCCTGTCTACTTCTTCCTGGATGATCAAATTCCTTTCCTGTGCAAATTTTCTTCTTTTCTGGTGTACTGGCTTGAAAGATGGATCTATATTGAGCTTGTGGGTGATTACATCCTTACTTATACCTGTCATATCTTCGTGATTCCATGCAAAGCTTTTAACTCTGTTCTTTAAAAGATCGACAAGTTTTTCTTCAATTTCTGCTGGCACATCTTGACTAATCAGCACCTTGAGATCTGGATTAGAGGGATCCAAAGATACTTCTTTCACATCATGCTCCTTTGCATCCAAGACCTCATGTGCCTTTCTCTTTAATTTCTATGCCTGCCGCGGGGATGTCGACGCCTTCATTGATGTCATGTAACATTCTTTAGCTGATTGTTGGTCGCTGTAGATTTTGACAACTCCCCAAGGTGTCGGCATCTTCACATACTGATGATAGGTAGAAGGTACTACTTTCATCCCGTGGATCCACGGTTTGTCCAAGATCACATTATAACATGTTGCACAATCTATCACACAAAATCTTTCCATGGAGTTGATGCCTTCAACATATACCGGAAGCGTGATTTCTCCACTGTATCTTTGGTCTCCCCACTGAAACCCACAAGAACTGAAGTTCTTTTAACAATACTTGATTCCGAAATCTTCATTTCTTCAAGGCACCTAGCATAATAAGGTTGACTGAACTGCCCCATCTACTAGGATACGCCTTACTTTGCAGTTGTCGATCTGAAGTGCAATTACCAAAGCATCATGATGTGGATCCATAACATTAACCCTATCGCCTTCTTCAAAGGAGACGACGTCTTGAGCTGTGAGTTGTTACATCTTCGTGAGTCTTTCGGGTTTTTCATCCTTTGCTTGCTTGGCAAATCTTTTAGCTGCAGAATAAGAAGTATCACAAATGTCAGATCTACCACTAATAACATTGAGTACCTTGGTGACTGGCGGAGGAGATGGTGGTCTTGTTGGAATAGGTTATTTATTCTCCGTCTTGTTTTTACGGTAGCTGAGAAGTTCTTTGAGATGTCCTTTCGACAGCAGATAGATCAGTTCCTTCCTTAAGGCGATGCAATCTTCGGTATGTCCAAAATATTTGTGGTAAGCACACCACTTAGATTTATCTTTCCACCTGACGGTTTGTCATTCTTTCGGGGCCATCTTGCCTTGTCTCCTAGGTTGTTCATTGCACGTAGGATACCTGAAATATCAACAGAGAAACAATAGTCAGAAATCTTTGGACATTCAGTATCATCTTCATCTTCCACATAGTGGATTTTGTTGTGATCGTTTCTGTAATAAGGTCTGGATCTGTTCTGCTTCTGGTGAGGTGTCTCTATCTTCATGTCAGGATTGTCATATGTCGACGTCTTGTCAGAAAGCTTTATCTGCTGCATCTTATCTTCCTGTAGCTTGATGAATCTTAACGCCCTGTTCCGGATGTCCTCCATCCTCTTGCACGGGTTCATCACCAACTCCTCATAGTATGGAGAATCCTTTTTCAAACCCATTTTGAAGGCTTTAGCGGCTGTTTCCATATCTAGGTTGGGGATTTCTAAGACTTCTTTGTTGAACCTGTTAACATAATCTTTCAACGCTTCGGTGGGCAGCTGAGTGATACGATAGAGGTCACTAGTGAGCTTCTCGAACTGTCTGCTTCAAGAGAACTGGTTGTTGAACATGTTGACAAGCTGGGCGAACGACCCAATGGGACGAAGAAAGGAGTAGAAAAAAAATAGAAACCAAAAACTTACCACAAATAGTTGACATTATTAGACCCCAAACAATTCTTCTTTTACGCCTATATGGGAAGCCAATATCAACAACCAACGTTTCGACACACCTTCAACCCCTCGGCCTTTTCTCATTGCACGCAGGTTGATGAATCCCAAATTCAAACTGTCATTCGTTGTGCCAAGAAACACGAAATTAAGTTTAGAATCCGAGGAGGAGGCCATAATTTTGAGGGTCTCTCATCTACTGCAAACGAGCCATTTGTCATCCTTGTTCTCACTAACATGAGATCAATAAGCGTTGACATTGCTAGCAAGACTGCATGGGTTCAAGGTGGTGCAACTCTTGGCGAACTTTACTATAGGATCTCTGAGAAAAGTAGGACTCTTGCCTTTCCTGCAGGCACTTGGTCTACTGTGGAAGTTGGTGGACTTATTAGTGGTGGAGGCTACGGCACACTGAATAGGAAATATAGCCTTGCTGCTGATCATGTCTTAGATGCTCGATTTATAGACATTAATGGAAATATTCTTGATAAACAATCAATGGGCGAAGATTTGTTTTGGGCCATTATGAACACCCATTTTAGTGCACCCACCAGCTTGTGAGTTGCACATGAAGAGAAATGTGAGAATCACGTGGAAAAACATTCATAGCTGGCCGGCTACCCTTGTCAGCCGGACGGCTATGACTACCTTGATGGTGTCCTAGTTTATTTCCACACGTTTGGGTTATACAAAATCCTAAACGTAATCCAAATTAATCCAATAATGTGGCATCAACTCCCCTTTCACTGAAATTCAGGTATAAAAAATTTGCTAGCACTTTCATCAATTAGTTAATTCTTCTATTAAATAAATAACGAAATTAAGTCTTTTTAAAATACACACACAAATTAGAAAAATCGAGATAGGTGCCTAACACCTTCCCAATTCATAACAAGATCACCGAACCTAAATATATTTAAGGTAAAAGGTTTTTCTATTATTTTTTCTTTAAAAGAAATGGCGGCAACTTTTTAAAAATCGTATGTAAAAATTTAAAAGCCGAAAAGATGGATACGGATCGGCGCATTCACAGTAGTGTCGATAAGTAATCATTGTAGTGTCAATAGCCATTCCCTAAATAATTTTGAAAAAGAAAAAAAAATCAGGAAAAAAGAGAAACGAGATTTCTAAATAAATCAACACTAAAATATAAATGTAACGAAAAAACTAAAACGAGATAATTGCAAAAAAATCATCGTATAATTTTTTTTTTTACAATCTAAACATTCAAAATAAATAAATTGCATAACATATCTTCTACGTAGATTTTTATTTCAGTTTAAAGTTATCTAGTTAAAAATAATTTAGAAAAATGTACTTTTATCACTTATAATTTATTCAATTTCTAATGTTCCTCTAATTGCCATTTTATATGGATTTTTTTTATCTTGGACCAAAAATATATACT
Organism: Adenophora triphylla var. japonica; assembly: GCA_022495995.1. Taxonomy (NCBI): domain Eukaryota; kingdom Viridiplantae; phylum Streptophyta; class Magnoliopsida; order Asterales; family Campanulaceae; genus Adenophora; species Adenophora triphylla. The sequence continues at coordinate 489,946 of JAFEMH010001010.1, forward strand.
CTCTCCATCCCACGATAATCTATAAAATTTCCTTTTTGGGCGTCCCACAATTATTTATAACTTTCCTAAAATGGAAAGGAATCTTTACTATTTCCTCCACGCATTCTCTCTCCTACATTATTTTAATACTCACATCACCATTATAATTTACTATTCTTTCCACTCATTCTATCTCCTATTTTATTTTCACACTCACAACACTTTCAATATAATACTTCCTCCTTAATCTCCGCGCCGGATCAAAAATTCTATATTTCTATGGGAGGAGGGAGTATATATATATATATATAAATATATATATATATATATATATATATATATATATATATATATATATATATATATATATATATATATATATATGTTGGAAATGGGTTTTAAGAAACTAAGTTTGATCAAGTTTTGACCCAATTTTCAAATGGGTTTCATTTATTGTTAAATGAAATAAAATTATAATCTACATTTGTTGTAGATTAAGAAAATGCATTTATTTACTCAAAATCATTTTCGGGTGAATGAGAAATTAATGACTAAAGATTGTAACTTGAAATGGGAAAATGAAGAGTTTATGGAATATGAAAGAGTTATCCCACATTGCTTAGAGATAAAAGTAAAGCAAGTTTATAAGTGGATGCAAATAAGGAGTAGGCATCAAGTTATTCCTCCTTGGGTGAACCTAGGTGGACCATTGGGCCAACCATGCAAGGAGTAGCCCAAATTGTGCTAGTTTTATACTAGCTCAATTTGGACCACACCCGCGAAGCCCGTGAAGGCCGCATTGGGCGCTTTAGAGACCCATTTTGCACTTCGCACGTGCGCATTGTCGCTAGGAGCTATTGGATCCTTTGATTTTTAGCAAATCGATCAAGGTTCGTGGCTCAGGTGCGGTTTGGCTTGGGCTCGATCGGCTGGTGCGGTTGGGCCTAGGCCCGTTCGGATTGGGCTGGGCCGGTGCATGACTGGGTTGGACCGTGGGTCTTGGATCTGGTCCACGCCAAAGGGTTCAAGTAGGTTCGATGAACCAGGTCAAGGGTTGTAATGGTTCAAGGAACCAGTTCGAATAGGTGTTGGCAGGTCCAGCAGATCTGAGCCCTTAATCCAGATCTGATCCAACGGCCAATATCCACCAGGTGCCAATTGTGTTTATTTCCAAAGGGCACCCCAACTCTTCACTAACTATAAATACCCCCCATCAGGTTTGGCATATTCATTCATTTCAGCCATCAAATATCAAATAGCCTAGTAGAGCATATTGAAGCATAAAATTCCTTTCAAGTCCAAAAGTTCCCAATACTTAGATTTGTTCGCCGAAGTAGTTAATTTGGAGTGCTCCCATTAACGACAGTTAAAGTCGTTGCATCTTACGAGAAGATTGTCAATTACCGTTAGCACCAGTGTGGGGCAATTACTTCTTACGGAGATTGTGTCTAACACAAGCCTCGACTCTCTGCATTTCCGGTTTAATTTATTTTTCCGTTTTTGTTATTTTCAGTTATTTTCTTAAAAGAAAGTCTTTTCGAATTTCTGTTATATTTTCCTAACAATATATATATAGGGTCACGCTTCAATGAGAACCGTTTAAAATGAGAACCGTGAGAACCACTTGTATACAGTAGATACTTAGCTACTGTATACAAGTGTATATGTGTGGTTATACACTTGTATACAGTAGATACTTAACTACTGTATACATATACAATAGACTGTATATGTATACAGTAGCTAAGTATCTACTGTAAACACGTGTATACAAGTGGTTCTCACGATTCTCATTTTGTTATGGTTCTCATTTGAGCACCCATATATATATATATATATACTCCCTCCGTCCCACATTTTTATAGACTTTTGGATTTTGCACGGGAATTATGGAGGAAATATTATATTGAAAGTGTTGTGAGTGTGAAAATAAAATAGAAGAGAGAATGAGTGGAGAGAATAGTAAATTATAATGGTGATCTGAATATTAAAATAATGTAGGAGAGAGAATGAGTGGAGGGAATAGTAAAAATTCCTTTCCATTTTAGGAAAGTACTCCCTCCGTCCCACAATACTTGACACACTTTTCCATTTTGGGCGTCCCACTGATAAGTCACACTTCCTAAAATGGCAAAGAATCTTTACTATTCCCTCCACTCATTCTCTCTCCTACATTATTTTAATACTCACAACACCATTATAATTTACTATTCTCTCCACTCATTCTCTCTCCTACTTAACTATCTACACTCACAACACATCAACCTTTTTACTTTTTCCTTAATTCCCGTGCGAAACAGTAACTGTGTCAAGTATTACGGGACGGAGGGAGTATATATTATTGTGGGACGTCCAAAAAGGAAAATTTATATATTATCAGGGGACGGAGGGAGTATATATATATTATTTACATGAATACTTAAATTAAATGTGTTTTAATCTTAATATCAAATACTAACATATATTACACATTTTATTTAAGCTACCATATATTTTTAAAATATTACTTCTCCTGTTCCTGAAAGATTGTCTCATTTGTCATTTTGACTTGTCCCAAAAAGTATGTCCCATTTCTAAATTTAGGCATGAATGTTAGTTAGGGATGGCAATTTAACCGAACCCGATCCGTACCGAAGGCGATCCGATCCGAAAAAATCGGATATGATTTTAATTTTTTATGATCCGATCGGGTTCGGATCGGGTTCGGTAGCACATTCTGTCCGATCCGAACCCGACCCGATCCGACCCGAATGCACATATTTATAATATCCGACCCGATCCGACCCGATCCGACCCGAATGCATATACCTAAGTTTGAATTTATACTTTAGCCCCTTATCTTTTAAAAAATTACAAATATCATATGTATATATAAGAAGATATAGGGTTTTTGATACATTTAATTTAGGGCTTCTCTCTTCTTTGCGGCGCCCAATTTCTCCCAGTCCCTCTCCGCTTCGCCACTCCGCCGCTCCTCTCTCTCTCTCCTGCACGGCGCCTCGGTGAATCTCCTCCTTCCTCTCTCAGCTCTCTCCCGCTCTTCTCTCCTCTGCTACAGCGACGGCGCATTTCCTCCGTTCTCTCTCTCCGTTCGTCGATTTCTTGAAGATTTTAAGGTGCCTCTCTCTCCCGCTCTTCTCTCTCTCTGCTAGTGTAGTGGTGGTTTAATTAATTGTCACATATTTATGGGTGCACGCGAAGGGAAGTTTTGCAGATTCCCCTTTCTGATTTAAGGAGGAAATGGAGTGCTTTTGTCCATCTGTTTGTACAATTCTTTTTCTTTTCCAACAATAGTTCTTTTCTTGTAAAAACACACGAACAATATTACAGCAATTTACATGTTCCATGTGTTGGCGTTGATGAATATTGTTGTTTTTCTCCTGCTATTTTGCTTGTGATGAGATGGAATGTAGTTAATTATTCCTGTGTACTTGGTGATTATGGTATATTGCAATTTAGTTGGATACTCAACAAAGTGTTGTTAAGTTCAGTTGGTAAAAAATGTTATTTGCTTGTGATGAGATGGAATGGAGTGCTTTTATTTTTTTGATTTACAGTTACATCCTTTTTACGGACTGAAAACTGTAGCTTAGATTTTTTTTAAAAAAACTGACAGTTTCGGATCGGATCGGGGATCGGATCGGAGCTCGGATCGGGTACATTCGGGGCTTCGGATCGGATCGGGGCTCGGATCGAACACATTCGGATCGGATCGGGTTCGGTAAATGTCTTGCAGAGTTCGGATCGGGTTCGGATCAGGCCTGATCCGATCCGAACCCGACCCGTTGCCATCCCTAATGTTAGTGTAAATCTACTAAGGTACAAGAAGGTAAAGCTCTTCCTTAATAATTGCAAAATATACAACAGGACAATCTTTTAGGGACGAACAGGGGCGGAGCCAGTAATTGGCCGAGGGGGGGGCAAGATTACACGGGGGTTCGGGGGCAGCGCCCCCGAAAAATTTTTTTCGGGTCGGACAAGTAAAAAATGAGTCGGATTCATGAAATATAATGTATTTTAGTTAACAAAAATGATAAAAGTAAATAATTCAAAGAACAATTGAAATAATGTTGAAGTATTTAACGCAAACAATTTATTAAAATATATTACTCGTACAAAAAAAAATTCAAATTTGCTAATTAAACTTGGGATAATAAGAAGAAAGACCAAAAACAAAAAAAATGGGAAAAGCCTAACGAATTAATTAAGATTGAAAAAATGTGAGGAAATTAAGAGAAAGAATATCAAAGATGGAAGACAAATAAAATTAATTGAAAATGTAGGTAGCAGGGTTCGAACATGGATTTGAAAGGAAACACCAAAGGCTTTAACTTCACCCCTTCTACCGCTGAACCACACCACTCACTGGTGTTAATCTTGAAATTAATTATATATATACATATATAACAAAAATATGGTGGGGGAAAAAAAAAAAATTCCACTGCATTTCCGCCGCTGGGGGGGGCGAGTGCCCCCGCCCCCCGGATCCGCCCCTGGGGACGGAGGGAGTATTTGACTATTAGTATGCATTATCAACGATCTCATTACCAAATAATCATTGACAATTAACGATTGTATGCGTATTAGGAAATTTATAATGTATTTATAGTTAACTTTTTTTTTTTTAATTTTGTTTTTAAACAATAACAAACTTTTGATATATTTTTATTTTAAATTTTACAATAAATTTGCTTGTTTCATATGAATTTAACTTGAATTTGTGTTAATTTATTAATAAAGGCATTTTTGACAAATTACTTTTTTAAAATAATCCCTTTGTCCTATTATAATTTCAGTTTTTAGTGGTTAATTATCTCAATAATCTTTTAAAACTTGTTATTGATACAACTTTAATTTTATTTATAACAACTTTTATACTTTTAGCTATAATTTTTGTTAAAGTTTAATCATATTAACCACATAAAAAGTGAAACTGATGCTGCAGGAAATGTGCTTATCAATCTTCCTCCACGTGGCAGGACTGATCACCTGGCTTCTTGACCTGAAAACAGAACCCACGACTAGCCGGATGTGTCTCCGGCGAAGACGCTCGGGCGTGAGAGTAAGATAACAGTTGTATATGGCTCTAAATGTATTGAATAATGAACTCAGAATACAAAATGGCAGTTACCTTTCACCGTTTGGTAGTGATGAAGTATTTATAGGCAAGAGTGATGTATTTTTGGGGAGGCAGCATGTCCTCCGAGATTATAGCGGCAGTTACTTGGTCGTGGGAACATGTCTATAACGGTCCCTGATTTATAGGGATGTGGTTATGAGGATTGTTCAACCAAATAAGCCGGCAAGTGTTAAGTCGTCACTTGTTGATTTAGGTCGAGGTCGTCACTCGTGGAATGGTCGACCTGTTGTAGAGAAACATGGTTCGTACCCGAGTTATAATATGGATTCTGAGGTCGGACTAAGTTAAGTCGAGGCTTGGTGAGCCAGACCATGGGCTTAGTCGAATGATCTTTGAAATGGGCTTTGGGCCTTGTTCTGACTGGGCCAGCCCTATTGAGAATGTGATAATCAAAGCTGGATGTAATTGGGCTTTACTTGCTGGGCCCAATTCGGCACTTTTGGTATGTTCAGTGGCCCCCAACTTTCGAGTTGACTTCGTCGACTTGGAAGTTAAGAAGATTTCTTTGATGAAAATTGCTTTACTCGCAGGTCGATGCTAGTCTTTGAAGTAGGTCGACCATGATGACGTGGCAACATCCTGATTCGTTGGCGATGAACGGTGGGAGATGAAGGAGCGCCGATTTTTGTAATGATACAGCTCTGACGTTTGGAACTGCTTCTCGAAAACCGCTTCAGTCTTTAATTTTGGAAAATTAATTTTGATTTTTCTTTCCCTTTCCAAATTTAGGAAAATATAAATAGAGAAATCCCTCTTCGTTTAGAACTTTTACTGCTCTAGAACTTCTTCTTCTCCGGCGATAATCAAGGGATTTCAGCAAGATTTAAATTCAGCTCTCGGCTCCAGCAACGAACCCACCTTCTGCAATTAATTAAGGTATTTCTTTCGTACCTTTGCTTTAGGATTTTAATTTTGCACTGTTCTCCGTTTCCGCCATGGCTAGGACCTTTAGTTGCGAACCAGGAGCGTGGTATGGTTACTGTACTGTTAACCGTAGGGCATGCAAGAATGTGAACGGTGAGTGGAGAGTGATGTCCCTGGATGAATGTGCCTACATTTTGACTAGTTGGGGGTTGAATTACACTGAGATAGGGCTGCCCATTGTAGGAGAAATTGAAAATGCGGTGATTGACGACTCAAATGTTGTCGCTTTTCATCTATTCCATGAATTGCTTGACCATATCACCTTGTTTTATGTTAGGGACGTCCAAAAGCCCTACTTCCTTAGGAATAGAATAGGTTTTCCAGGGGAGTCTAGGTCGCCCTTGATTAGGTCGACTGAAATTATTCATAGGCCTGACTCCCCTGTTTCTCCTTCTTCTTGTACAGATATGGCAACTCAAGGTGGAGCTACAGCATCTACTTCCTCTGGTCCCAGAATTGTTGATGCATTCGACGATACAGCCATGCCAGGAAAGAATGAGAGGGGTTATGTCCCCCAAGGGCCATTACGTGGAAAGAAGAACCTGCCTTCTAGGTATAGTATGATTTGGGATTTCTGTGAGGTAAGTAAGGAAGATTATAGGGTGACCATTTATACTCAGAGGGAGTTTATGAAGTTGTTTAGGTCGTCCTTTACCACAGATGCCACTAAGGTAGCCTTCTTCTATGGTCAATTTGTAGCTGGCCTCAGGTTACCTCTTGATCCCTTCATAAATGAGTTTTTAGAATGTGCCAATGCTCTCCCCCTTCAGCTCGGAGCCAATACTTGTAGGGTCCTTGTATGCTTTGCTATGGTGTGCAGATTCTTAGGATATGAACCTTGTATGAGAGTGTTCAAAGAATTTTTCAGTATAAAGTATAGTGGAGAGGACTTGAGCATCAGTACCCCTCGAACCTAAATCTCCCAAGCTTTTCACCAACCTCCCAAGTAAGCATAGTGGCTGGAACTCGCATGTTGTTGTGGTAGAGAGTAGATTAGGTTGGGAATTCCCTTTGCCCAATGAAGAAACAGAAACCATCGATGAGGGAAACTATTGGGAGCCGACCTGGCATCTTAACTTGTATAGGGCTTTGTGTCGCTTAGTCGAGAGAAGACCCATTAGCTGGGAGAGTCTGCTCACCACCAGGTATAACTTCGTCCAGGCTGGTATGATGCCTGGAGATGGAGTGGTAGAGCCTCTTGTCCCTGTGTTGAGAGGACAAATATATCCCGACTGGGTTACTCATTCTCTGGGGAGGTTTGGGAATTTGTGCCAACGTTGCAAGAAGACAGAGAATTACTGCAAGGATAACGGGGAGCATGCCGGTGGTAAGATCTTGTTCTGCAATCCTTTACTCGTCTATTGTTATCTTGTATATGTATGTAACTCTTAGGTCGTCCGTTGTTTGCTCGTATGTAGAACTTAGTTAGCTCGTACATAGAACTATCACGAATTGCAACTCTATCAAATTACCTGCTCGTATGTAGAACTTAGTTAGCTCGTACATAGAACTGCTTTGAGTTGTATCAATTATCTCGTCAATGGTTTACTCGTAGAACTGTTTTGAATTGCCGAGCTAACACTTGATTTCTTTGATGTCGTGTAGTTTTAACTCCCGAGCAAGAAGCGAATATGGTGCGTATTGTTGGGGTTTCTGATAAGAAGAAAGCGAGGAAGGACCATGGGAAGTCCAATGCTCGTGCTCACAGGCAGAGGGAAGCCGCTTTGAGGACCAGTCAGCTTCCAAAAGACAACATTGGGATGGTGCCAATGGAAGGGGTAGATGAAGAAGATCCTTTCTTTGCCGAGCGTGATCATACCTTGAGCGTGACTGAGGAAGGTAATGAATCCAACAGATCTGGCAGGCCTGACGTGAGCTCCGACCCAACTACTGATGCCAATGTAGGGACCTCCGATGCTGTCAGAGCAGGAACCAGTCCCTTGGATGTCGTAAACATTGATGACGACGCCATGGAAACTGAAGTTGATGATCAGCCTCTGAGGACTAAGAGGTTGCGATCTGACAAGGGGAATGCTGTCTCCTCGAGCCAACTGTTTCCACCTCCTCCAGCTTCTTCCTATCCCAACCAAGAAACTATTGAAGAAAGGATGCAGAGGCTGAGTGAGGTTCCCTCTCTTGAAGGAGTAAATTGCCTGAGTCGCAGCTACCCGGACATGAACTTGGGCCAGGTGATTGTGAGAAGAGCGGTGGATGTGGGTCTGCTAGCTCACTTGGCTGATAAGGGCATGACCCCTGAGGAGTTCTCAGCTCGGTCTGGGCTGGCTCATTGCGAGGTAACTTCCCACTTTCTCTTTCAGTTTAGTCGTCCGTTCCTTTACTCGATCCACTTGAACCTCGAGCTAATACTTCTTTCTTTCCTTTGGAATGCAGAATCTTACAATGATTGAACAAGCCAAGAGCTCTTGGAGGGCCTCCATTGAGAGGGAGAGAAAAGCCCTCCGTGATTATTCCAAAAAGGCTCAAGAGCTTGCGGAATGGAAAGAGAAGTATAATGACTTGGACAATTCGTATGAAGCCAACGAAGCGGTGAAGACCAAGGCTTTGTCCGACCTGGAGGCTGCAGAGTCCAAACTCAAGGAGGTGGAGGCTGAGAGGGATGCTGAGAAGAAAGAACTGGGGAAGGCCAAGACTGAGTTGGCCACTATTAACAAGCTTTTAAAGGAGAAGGATGCCTTCTTGCTCGAGTTGCACGAACAACATCGACTTGAGAGAGAGAAGAGCCAGAAAGACCACAAGGCTGCCATCGAGAAAACTACTAAGGAGGCCTCTGAAGCTGCGATTGAGAAGTTCAAGGCAGGGGATGAGTATTATGATGCCATCGTGGCTAGGGCACAAGACTTTCTCGAGGTTGGGAAAAGGCACATGGCCCGTCGAGCTCTGGTGGATCCTTCAGCTACAGTTACCATCGAGCAATTAGCTCGTTGGTTTTCTGAGTCCCAGTACGACATGGCAGCTCGCCAAGGTCATTCGCTTGTTCCCTATCTTGAGAACGACTTGGCCTTTATTGCCCAAGAAGATGAAGAAGATCATTGTGAGAAGTGGGAGGCTCCCCCTGTCCTTGATAGAAATTTTGATGTGGTCTTGGCTGAACTTGACGATGCTGAAGCCATGGAGACAGTAGATGAACAAGTTTATTCAGAGTCGGGTAAGCCTTTAGACCCTCAGCAACAAGGAGAGGAAGAGGGTCGAGCTGCTACTGACGACCAAGCTGATGTCGGCCAGGACTCCTGAATTGTTTAGTTGTATTTGTAATGAACAAGTTCCAAACAATATTTTTGTTTTTCTTTGCTCTAACATTATTCGAATGCCTTGGCCCAGTTTTTTGGGAGGCAAAATATTTTTGTAAGTTAACTTTGTCCAAGTCTTAGCCCGTTTTGGGAGACTTCTCTATCATAGCTGACATTTGTTTTCAGAATGTTGTATGTTTTTCATTCCATATTGTATGTCGAGCTAGATGTAGATAATATAAATGAGTCAATTTGAGCCTAGAGGCGACTTGATCTTGTTGGTTTAGTCGACCTCAGACTTGATTAACTTTTTTGTGAACGAGATTGATCATAAGTCGAACCTGTTCATATCATTTGAACTGATTAAGAATCGAGTCAGCTGGAACGAAGTTGACTAAGAGTCGGACTTGTTAGGGTGAAGCTGACTAAGAGTCGAGCTAAGATGAACTGACTAAGAGTCGAGCTCATTAGAACAAAGTCGACTAAGAGTCGGACTTGTTAGGGTGAAGCTGACTAAGAGTCGAGCTAAGATGAACTGACTAAGAGTCGAGCTCATTAGAACAAAGTCGACTAAGAGTCGGACTTGTTAAATAAACAAAGCTGATTAAGAATCGAGCTTTGTTAGAACGAAGCTGACTAAGAGTCGAGCTTGTTGATATTAATGTAACACTACGTTTGATCGAATAAACTGCTCTTTTCATTGAAGTGGGAATCATGCTTACATCAATTCGAAACTAGCTTTAACATAAACTTGAACTTTGAAATTGAAACTAGAAGTAGTATTTGATGAGGTGAGTAGCATGCCAAGGATGTTTCAACTCGTCACCTCCAGGATGAGCTATCATGTAGGTTCCTTCCTTGACGACTCGAGTGACTACATAGGGACCTTCCCAGCCAGGGAGATAGCTTGTTCTGCTGGGTCCTTCTACCCGTTGCCTCAATCTTTCTCAATACATAATCTCCCACTTGGAAAGACCTTGCCTTGACCTTCTTGTCGTGATAACTTTTGGTCCGCTGCTTGTAATTGACCATTCGGAGGTAGGCTGTTTCTCGCTTCTCGTCGATCAGGTCCAAGTCGATCAACCTGTTGATGTCGTTCTGTTCTTGATCAAAGAAGGTCACTCTAGCAGTAGGGAATCTGAGCTCAGCAGGTGCCATGGCTTCTGACCCATATGTGAGAGCAAAAGGGGTTTCCCCCGTAGGCCTCCGAGTGGTTGTACGAACTGCCCAAAGAGCAAGGGGGAGTTCGTCCAACCAATTGTTTCTTCGACCTACGAGTCCAGTCTTGAGCGAAGATAGAACAAGTTTATTTGCTGCTTCAGCTTGCCCATTTCCTTGAGGATAGGCGACAGAGGATTTCCAATGTTTGATTCCCACTCGCTTCATCTCTGCTTCGAAAGTCTGGGAGAACTGTAACCCATTGTCAGACACTATAGCTCGAGGAAATCCAAACCGACACCAAATGAAGTCGTGTATGAAGTTGATGGCATTCTCCTCTGTGATGCGAGCTAGTGGTTTGGCCTCAACCCATTTGGTGAAGTAGTCTATGGCCACTATCACATACTTGCAGTTTCCTCGGGCGGGAGGGAAGGGTCCAATCAGGTCGACGCCCCACATGTCAAATGGCCAAGCTGCGATCACAGGAGTCTGCTCTGTTGTAGGCACATGGGGAAGGTTGGCAAACCTTTGGCATTGATCACATTGCTGAACAAAGTTGTGAGTATCAGCTCTCATGTGTGGCCAGTAGTATCCCAATGTGATTAACTTGTCAGCAAGAGTCCTGGCCCCCGGGTGTCCACCACAAATTCCACTATGCACTTCGTGTATCAATAGGGCGACCTCTTGGGGATGGATGCACTTTAGCAATGGCCGAGTATAAGATCTCCTGAACAGGTCGCCTCCTTGAATGACATACCTTGGAGCTTTCTTTTTGATAGCTCGAGCCTTCTTCTCGTCATCTGGCAGTTCTCCATTTTCTAGGTATGCTTTCATTTCCTCGATCCAACATTTCTCCTGAGTCCAATTCCTTGAGGGATCATCTATGCAATGAATTTTTACCCTCTCATAAGCTGGATTTTCGAGGAAGGAGATGGGCTCGTCATGTGGCTCATCTGAAGGAGCAAGTTTCGAAAGGAGATCAGCCAGCTCGTTATCTTCTCTTCCAATCCTTTGAATCTCCTGAATTCTAAGTCCTTTATTAGCTCCTTCACCAGGTCGCGGATTTGATGAGAGTAGAACTAAGCACTTCGTACTCGCCTCGACCTGGTTGACTATCAATTGTGAGTCACAAGAAGCCAAGATCTTAGTTGCTCAGAGCATTTGGCGTACTCAATAGCCGCAATCAAGGCCTCGTATTCACTGGTTATTGGAAGCATCAAACTTGAACCTTAGTGATTCCTCATACACGGTCCCAGCTTCGGCTCAATCAACACTATTCCGGCTCCATCGCTATTCTTGGTCGCTGACCCGTCTGAATAGACCTTCCAACAATCGTCGGGTAGGCTTATGACGACCTGGGACTCTGGTTCTTTCCCCTTAGCCTTTTCTTTTGGAGCTCGCCGCTCGTCGTCTTCCTTGGTGAACGTAAGCTCGACCAAGAAGTCAGCTAGAGCTTGAGCCTTCAACGCCTTTCGAGGTCGATACTCAATGTCAAATTCAGTGAGGGCAATTGACCAATTGAGCAGTCGACCTGAACTCTCAGGCTTGTGCAATATCTTTCTCAAAGGTGCATTAGTAAGAACCACGATTGGATGAGCTAGAAAATAAGCTCGCAGCTTCCTTGAAGCCACGACTAGAGCATAGGCGACCTTCTCAGCGTTGTAATACCTACTTTCCACATCTGATAAAGCTTTGCTGATATAGTACACAGGCTTCTGAAGCCCCTCATCCTCTCTAATCAACACTGCTGCAACCGACTTGTCTCCCACAGATAGATATACAAACAAAGTCTCTCCAGTGGTCGGGCTACTTAACAGGGGAGGAGTAGCGAGGTAATCCTTTAGCTGTTGGAACGACGAATGACATTCGGTCGTCCATTCAAAACTTTTCGTCCCCCTCAATGCTTTGAAGAAGGGGAGAGACCTTTCTGCTGACTTTGATATGAAGCGACCAAGAGCCGCTACCCTTCCATTAAGTCGTTGCATCTCTTTGATAGTGGTGGGAGCTTGCATGTCGACTAAAGCCTTGATTTTTTCTGGATTAGCTTCTATGCCTCTTTGAGATACCATAAATCCAAGGAACTTTCCAGCAGCTACTCCAAATACACACTTACTGGGGTTGAGCTTCATGTCGTTTGCCCTCAAATTGGCGAACGTTTCCTTTAGGTCGACCACGTGACGTCCAGTCTTTGTTTTGATGACCATATCGTCGACATAGGCCTCCATGTTTCGGCCAATTTGAGAGGCAAAGACTTTGTTCACCATCCTTTGATAGGTTGCCCCTGCATTCTTCAATCCAAAAGGCATCATATTGTAGCAGTAGATGCCTCCAGCTGCCTGAAATGCCGTTTTCACTATGTCATCCTCGTGCATCTTTATCTGGTGGTATCCCGAGTAAGCATCCAGGAAACTGAGAGTAGAGTGACCAGCAATGGAATCAACAAGCTTGTCAATTCTAGGAAGAGGATAGCTATCCTTTGGGCAAGCTAGATTGAGAGTAGTGAAGTCGACACACATCCGCCACTTGCCATTCGTTTTCTTCACCATGACCACGTTGGCCAACCACGTTGTATGAGTGGCCTCTTTGATTATACCTGCACTCAAAAGTTTTTGTACCTCTGCTTTGATAGCCTCTTCCTTGTCGCGAGCAAAACTTCTCAACTTTTGGGGTCTAGGCTTTATGGTCGGGTTGACTTCCGGTCTGAACAGCCGACCTCCTCCTTGATTCCCCTCATGTCTTCTACCCTCCATGCAAAGACATCATTACTTTCTTTGAGTAGCTCGATGATTTCGCTCGCTCCTCAACCGATAGCCGCTTCCCAATCCGAATTTTTTGGTCGGGGTAAGAAGGGTTGGTGATTGCGACTCTAGCTCATCCACGCCTTCTAGCTCTGGTCCATCTCTCGAATTGTAGAGTCTCCACTATGATTTCCCTGACCTTTTGTCTTTCCTCGCCTCCCAAGTGTGGAGCCTCCTCGCCTATCATATCATCAAGCTTGTCTCGCAACCTTGTTGGTAGTGGCCCCCGAGTTATTGTCTATCCGGGAGGCACGGGTCTCCTATGACGACTTGATCGACCATAAATACATCCGAATCGACCTCGGTGGTGTTAGAGTGACGTGTCGACTCAAGCATGACCTCGTCATTTGAGCGATAGGTCGACTCTACCACGTCGGTGATTGTTGACGGTCGGGTAGTTTGGTGGTGATCGAGACGGCCTTCAAGTAGCCATCGCCAGCCTCAATCTCTAGCTCCCTTTTCTTTCTTTCTCTTAGAACATGATCCAGATAAGCACGAGCCGTGCCTTGACGCAACCCACCCCGGCAGTGTGGGGAACTTTACTCGCCGGTGAGGAATTGATGCTACCATTCCAAGAGCGACTGTCCAGAATTCCAAGTATGGCGGCATAGTCACTATTTACATCAATTACGATAAATTGTACCTTCGAGACAATCCTGAGGGGGTGCTGGCCTAGGTCGACGTCGAGCGCTATCTGGCCTCTAGCATCAACTCGATGGTTGGTGAAGCCCTCCAACCTGCCATCATATCTCTCCAACTGTTCATCATTAAGACCCATCTCCTTGAAAGTTTTGTAAAACAAAATATCCTTGCAGGCCCCCGTGTCGACTAAGAGTCTGCTCGTCGTACATCCATCAATGAGACCTGGGATGACGAGAACTTGCTCCCTAGCCGCCATATTAGTTGCCAATTCGTGGGGGTAGAAGCTGATCGCCTCATCTCTTACTTCTCTCCTTGGAGGCACATGTGGGGCCTTATTGAGCTGGAATATCTTGTGCTTGATGGCCGTGTTGCTCGCTTGTTCAGTGATGACCCCCAGGTTCAGTCTAGGCTGCCTAGGTCCTTGTTGCCCACCTGCTGGCTGCTCACCTCCCCCAGCTTGAGGTCTCTTCACATAAGCTTCGAGTCTCCCCTGGTCGACCATTCTCTGGATGATACGCTTTAATCCCAAGCAATCCTCTGTGAGATGACCAGTGTCTTTGTGGTAGTCGCAGTACTTGCTGTTGTCCCTCCTAAACTTGTTGCCTGGATTCATTGGGACTGGAGGAGCCAGTTCAACAGCATTCAAAATCTCCGTTCGACTCACCGTGAGGGGAGTGAAAGCTTCGGGCACCTTCTCTGTCGCCCTAGTTCTGTTCTTTCCATTTTTATTGTTCCCCCCATTCTTGTTGGAGTCCTTTTTATCATCAGTGACTTCAACCTTGGGGCTCTTTCCCTTCTTCTTTTCTTTTCTTTCCTCAGCTAGAGCGACATTATACACCTTTTCAAACAACTCCTGTCGAGTTGTGACCGTTCGGACTGTGAGCTCGTAGTCCATGTCTTCTGAGGAAATACCACTTCGGAAGCAATTGATTACCTCCCTGTCTGTGAGGTCTTCCTCTATCTTATCAACCATCTCTTTGAACTTGGTGAAATAGCTCATCGAGCTTTCATTCTTACCCTGCACCAAGTTATTCAGATCAGTGACGGTTATCTTTCGAGCTCCCGCAAGAAGCGGTCTAAGAATTTTGTTCAAGCATGCCCAAGTGGTGATACTACCAGCAGCCCAAACCATTGAACCAAGTTAAGGCCGCCCCAAGAAGTGTGCTTAGGAGAGCTTTGCACATGTTGTCATCCTCATTGGCGACAAAACACATAGTGGCTTCCGGATGTGCTATGTGGCTCCCGGCATTTGTCGACCCAGTACTTCTCCGTAAGAGGCAACCTGAAAGTAGGAGGAGGTCGACTATCTCGATTTCTTTGGATAGAGGTCGAAGAGCAAAATCAATTCGTTCGACCTTTCCAAAGATCCTTCTTCTTCTCCTCCTCCCATTGCTCAAATTTCTTTTCATCAACAACCATTCTCTGGCATCGGGTCTCTCATCTCCGGAGGGGAGCAGCATTGACCTCGGCCCTCGCTTCGGGGGAGTCACTTGCCTACTCCTTCGTCCCCGTGAGAATTGGTCCTTTCGATCTTATTGGAGATCTATGTCTGTTACTTCTTTGAGGTGACCTGCGCCTCTCGGCAGCGGACGGCGACCTGCGCCGTGATCTCCATGTGGCGACTGCGCCTTTCCCCTCTCACAGCGACATATGCCCATTCCTCGTCTCTATGGGATCCACGATCTCGCGTTCGCGCCGGAGAGACATGCCTGTTTCGTTGGCCGTTAACCGAGTCCTCAAATCGATTGAGCCTCCCGCTCTGTTTCGTTGAGGCTAGCCCTTAAATCATTACTTCGGCACATGAACAATGGTAGGAGCTCGCCGAACTATCTTGTCCTCGCCATTCCGCCCCACACCTTCATTTGGCCTAGCACTCCCGACTGTTGCCCATTAGAAACCTGAGCAGTGCCACTCTCTCGGGCGTATGTCGGCCTGTTTCGCCTCCTCCATGGCTATCAAGTCGCCCAAAATCGGGGCTCGTTCCAACATCATTTCTTTCTTGCTCATGGGATTAGGGGAGGGACCTGCCCTGCTTCCCACATTCGCCTGCCCCGTTGTACGCTTTGGGTGAGGTGGAGCTCCCTGTCCTTCCATAGGACGCTTTTCTCTCCTTGCATCGGCAATCCTCGCCATCGCCCACGCTGTTAGAGCGGGTCGCCCTAGCATGATGTCGTTGAGGAGGGGGAGGAGGAGGCAAATCTGCATTTCCAACGTTTGTATTGTTGTTGTTGTTCACTTCGTCATGCCCAAGTGAAGCCTCGGATACGTGTCCTTCCGAAGTCACCATCGTTGCAGGTTAAGAAAAGTTTCGAGGTCAAGTTTTAAAAGCACGTTCCCGGCAATGGAACCAAACTGATGCTGCAGGAAATGTGCTTATCAATCTTCCTCCACGTGGCAGGACTGATCACCTGGCTTCTTGACCTGAAAATAGAACCCACGACTAGCCGGATGTGTCTCCGGCGAAGACGCTCGGGCGTGAGAGTAAGATAACAGTTGTATATGGCTCTAAATGTATTGAATAATGAACTCAGAATACAAAATGGCAGTTACCTTTCACCGTTTGGTAGTGATGAAGTATTTATAGGCAAGAGTGATGTATTTTTGGGGAGGCAGCATGTCCTCCGAGATTATAGCGGCGCTACTTGTCGTGGGAACATGTCTATAACGGTCCCCGATTTATAGGGATGTGGTTATGAGGATTGTTCAACCAAATAAGCCGGCAAGTGTTAAGTCGTCACTTGTTGATTTAGGTCGAGGTCGTCACTCGTGGAATGGTCGACCGACCGTCGGGTGCAGAGCATGGTTCGTGCACTCGAGTTATAATATGGATTCGAGGTCGGACTAAGTTAAGTCGAGGCTTGGTGAGCCAGACCATGGGCTTAGTCGAATGATCTTTGAAATGGGCTTTGGGCCTTGTTCTGACTGGGCCAGCCCTATTGAGAATGTGATAATCAAAGCTGGATGTAATTGGGCTTTACTTGCTGGGTCCAATTCGGCACTTTTGGTATGTTCAGAAACTATCATTTTGAGATAGAGAGTACTCCATCCATTTCACTCAAAAATACACAAAATTTCATTTCTGATGTCCCATTTAAAAAGGCACACTATTAAAATGATTTTTTTTTAATATTTCTTTATTCATGTGACTCAATTGTTATAATAACAATAACTATACACTTATTATCACTACCCCACATTCTATCTGATACCTTACTTTTTATACTAAAAACACTTACTGCACTATAAAACTTTAGCTAGAATTTTTGTTAAAGTTTAATCATATTAACCACATAAAAAGTGAAACTATCATTTTGAGATAGAGAGTACTCCCTCCATTTCACTCGAAAATACACAAAATTTTATTTTTGGTGTCCCATTTAAAAAGACACACTATTAAAATGGATTTTTTTAATATTTTTTTATTCATGTGACTCAATTGTTATAATAACAATAACTATACACTTAGGCCCCGTTTGTTTTCAGGAAAATGGGGGAAAACGTTTTCCTCCCATTTTCCGGTGTTTGGTAATTTTTCGGAAAACGTTTTTCCCATTTTCCCCGAAACATGTTTGTTTTTCGGAAAACGTTTTCCCCATTTTTCGGTGTTTGGTAGTTTTCCGGAAAATGGAGAAAATAGTTTTCGGAAAACATTTTCCGCCGTTTCTAAGGAAAATATTTTCCGAATTTTTTCTAAGTAAGTTGTTTTCCGGAAAATGGTGTAAAAAAAGTGGATGTTTAATATTTTAATAATAATAATAATAATAATAATAATAATAATAATAATAATAATAATAATAATAATAATAATAAAATAATAATAATAATAAAAATAAAAAAATAATTAAAAAATAATAAAAAATAATAAAATGATAATAAAATAATAATAATAATAATAATAATAAAATAATAATAAAATAATAATAATAATAATAATAATAATAATAATAATAATAATAAAATAATAATAATAATAATAATAATAATATTAATAATAAAATATTAATAAAATAATAATATAATAATAATAATAATAATAAAATAATAATAATAATAATAATAATAATAATAAAATAATAATAAAATAATAATAAAAAAATAATAAAAATAATAATAAAAATAATAAAAAAATAATAAAATAATAATATTAATAATAAAATAATAATAAAATAATAATAAAAATAATAATAATAAAAATAAAATAATAATAATAATAATAAAATAATAATAAAATAATAATAAAATAATAGTAATAATAATAATAATAATAATAATAATAATAATAATAATAATAATAATAATAATAATAATAATAATAATAATAATAATAATAATTGATGCTGCAGGAAATGTGCTTATCAATCTTCCTCCACGTGGCAGGACTGATCACCTGGCTTCTTGACCTGAAAACAGAACCCACGACTAGCCGGATGTGTCTCCGGCGAAGACGCTCGGGCGTGAGAGTAAGATAACAGTTGTATATGGCTCTAAATGTATTGAATAATGAACTCAGAATACAAAATGGCAGTTACCTTTCACCGTTTGGTAGTGATGAAGTATTTATAGGCAAGAGTGATGTATTTTTGGGGAGGCAGCATGTCCTCCGAGATTATAGCGGCAGTTACTTGGTCGTGGGAACATGTCTATAACGGTCCCTGATTTATAGGGATGTGGTTATGAGGATTGTTCAACCAAATAAGCCGGCAAGTGTTAAGTCGTCACTTGTTGATTTAGGTCGAGGTCGTCACTCGTGGAATGGTCGACCTGACTGTCGGGTAGAGCATGGTTCGTACCCGAGTTATAATATGGATTCTGAGGTCGGACTAAGTTAAGTCGAGGCTTGGTGAGCCAGACCATGGGCTTAGTCGAATGATCTTTGAAATGGGCTTTGGGCCTTGTTCTGACTGGGCCAGCCCTATTGAGAATGTGATAATCAAAGCTGGATGTAATTGGGCTTTACTTGCTG
Source organism: Adenophora triphylla var. japonica (assembly GCA_022495995.1). NCBI lineage: Eukaryota > Viridiplantae > Streptophyta > Magnoliopsida > Asterales > Campanulaceae > Adenophora > Adenophora triphylla. The sequence goes on from JAFEMH010001010.1 coordinate 508,798, forward strand.
GGTCCAATTCGGCACTTTTGGTATGTTCAGTGGCCCCCAACTTTCGAGTTGACTTCGTCGACTTGGAAGTTAAGAAGATTTCTTTGATGAAAATTGCTTTACTCGCAGGTCGATGCTAGTCTTTGAAGTAGGTCGACCATGATGACGTGGCAACATCCTGATCGTTGGCGATGAACGGTGGGAGATGAAGGAGCGCCGATTTTTGTAATGATTACAGCTCTGACGTTTGGAACTCCTTCTCGAAAACCGCTTCAGTCTTTAATTTTGGAAAATTAATTTTGATTTTCCTTTCCCTTTCCAAATTTAGGAAAATATAAATAGAGAAATCCCTCTTCGTTTAGAACTTTTACTGCTCTAGAACTTCTTCTTCTCCGGCGATAATCAAGGGATTTCAGCAAGATTTAAATTCAGCTCTCGGCTCCAGCAACGAACCCACCTTCTGCAATTAATTAAGGTATTTCTTTCGTACCTTTGCTTTAGGATTTTAATTTTGCACTGTTCTCCGTTTCCGCCATGGCTAGGACCTTTAGTTGCGAACCAGGAGCGTGGTATGGTTACTGTACTGTTAACCGTAGGGCATGCAAGAATGTGAACGGTGAGTGGAGAGTGATGTCCCTGGATGAATGTGCCTACATTTTGACTAGTTGGGGGTTGAATTACACTGAGATAGGGCTGCCCATTGTAGGAGAAATTGAAAATGCGGTGATTGACGACTCAAATGTTGTCGCTTTTCATCTATTCCATGAATTGCTTAACCATATCACCTTGTTTTATGTTAGGGACGTCCAAAAGCCCTCCTTCCTTAGGAATAGAATAGGTTTTCCAGGGGAGTCTAGGTCGCCCTTGATTAGGTCGACTGAAATTATTCATAGGCCTGACTCCCCTGTTTCTCCTTCTTCTTGTACAGATATGGCAACTCAAGGTGGAGCTACAGCATCTACTTCCTCTGGTCCCAGAATTGTTGATGCATTCGACGATACAGCCATGCCAGGAAAGAATGAGAGGGGTTATGTCCCCCAAGGGCCATTACGTGGAAAGAAGAACCTGCCTTCTAGGTATAGTATGATTTGGGATTTCTGTGAGGTAAGTAAGGAAGATTATAGGGTGACCATTTATACTCAGAGGGAGTTTATGAAGTTGTTTAGGTCGTCCTTTACCACAGATGCCACTAAGGTAGCCTTCTTCTATGGTCAATTTGTAGCTGGCCTCAGGTTACCTCTTGATCCCTTCATAAATGAGTTTTTAGAATGTGCCAATGCTCTCCCCCTTCAGCTCGGAGCCAATACTTGTAGGGTCCTTGTATGCTTTGCTATGGTGTGCAGATTCTTAGGATATGAACCTTGTATGAGAGTGTTCAAAGAATTTTTCAGTATAAAGTATAGTGGAGAGGACTTGAGCATCAGTACCCCCTCCAAACCTAAATCTCCCAAGCTTTTCACCAACCTCCCAAGTAAGCATAGTGGCTGGAACTCGCATGTTGTTGTGGTAGAGAGTAGATTAGGTTGGGAATTCCCTTTGCCCAATGAAGAAACAGAAACCATCGATGAGGGAAACTATTGGGAGCCGACCTGGCATCTTAACTTGTATAGGGCTTTGTGTCGCTTAGTCGAGAGAAGACCCATTAGCTGGGAGAGTCTGCTCACCACCAGGTATAACTTCGTCCAGGCTGGCATGATGCCTGGAGATGGAGTGGTAGAGCCTCTTGTCCCTGTATTGAGAGGACAAATATATCCCGACTGGGTTACTCATTCTCTGGGGAGGTTTGGGAATTTGTGCCAACGTTGCAAGAAGACAGAGAATTACTGCAAGGATAACGGGGAGCATGCCGGTGGTAAGATCTTGTTCTGCAATCCTTTACTCGTCTATTGTTATCTTGTATATGTATGTAACTCTTAGGTCGTCCGTTGTTTGCTCGTATGTAGAACTTAGTTAGCTCATACATAGAACTATCACGAATTGCAACTCTATCAAATTACCTGCTCGTATGTAGAACTTAGTTAGCTCGTACATAGAACTGCTTTGAGTTGTATCAATTATCTCGTCAATGGTTTACTCGTAGAACTGTTTTGAATTGCCGAGCTAACACTTGATTTCTTTGATGTCGTGTAGTTTTAACTCCCGAGCAAGAAGCGAATATGGTGCGTATTGTTGGGGTTTCTGATAAGAAGAAAGCGAGGAAGGACCATGGGAAGTCCAATGCTCGTGCTCGCGAGTGCGAGAGGGAAGCCGCTTTGAGGACCGGTCGGCTTCCAAAGACAACATTGGGATGGTGCCAATGGAAGGGGTAGATGAAGAAGATCCTTTCTTTGAGCGAAGATCATACCTTGAGCGTGGTGAGGAAGGTAATGAATCCAACAGACTGGCGGGCCCGACGTGAGCTCCGACCCAACTACGATGCCAATGTAGGGACCTCCGATGCTATCGGAAGCGGGAACCAGTCCCTTGGATGTCGTAAAACATTGATGACGACGCCATGGAAACCGAAGTTGATGATCGGCCTCGAGGACTAAGAGGTTGCGATCGACAAGGGGAATGCTTTGTCTCCTCGAGCCAATCTGTTTCCACCTCCTCCGGCTTCTTCCTATCCCAACCAAGAAACTATTGAAGAAAGGATGCGAGAGGCCGAGTGAGGTTCCCTCTCTTGAAGGAGTAAATTGCCTGAGTCGCAGCTACCCGGACATGAACTTGGGCCAGGTGATTGTGAGAAGAGCGGGGGATGTGGGTCTGCTAGCTCACTTGGATGATAAGGGCATGACCCCTGAGGAGTTCTCAGCTCGGTCTGGGCTGGCTCATTGCGAGGTAACTTCCCACTTTCTCTTTCAGTTTAGTCGTCCGTTCCTTTACTCGATCCACTTGAACCTCGAGCTAATACTTCTTTCTTTCCTTTGGAATGCAGAATCTTACAATGATTGAACAAGCCAAGAGCTCTTGGAGGGCCTCCATTGAGAGGGAGAGAAAAGCCCTCCGTGATTATTCCAAAAAGGCTCAAGAGCTTGCGGAATGGAAAGAGAAGTATAATGACTTGGACAATTCGTATGAAGCCAACGAAGCGGTGAAGACCAAGGCTTTGTCCGACTGGAGGCTGCAGAGTCCAAACTCAAGGAGGTGGAGGCTGAGAGGGATGCTGAGAAGAAAGAACTGGGGAAGGCCAAGACTGAGCTGGCCACTATTAACAAGCTTTTAAAGGAGAAGGATGCCTTCTTGCTCGAGTTGCACGAACAACATCGACTTGAGAGAGAGAAGAGCCAGAAAGACCACAAGGCTGCCATCGAGAAAACTACTAAGGAGGCCTCTGAAGCTGCGATTGAGAAGTTCAAGGCAGGGGATGAGTATTATGATGCCATCGTGGCTAGGGCACAAGACTTTCTCGAGGTTGGGAAAAGGCACATGGCCCGTCGAGCTCTGGTGGATCCTTCAGCTACAGTTACCATCGAGCAATTAGCTCGTTGGTTTTCTGAGTCCCAGTACGACATGGCAGCTCGCCAAGGTCATTCGCTTGTTCCCTATCTTGAGAACGACTTGGCCTTTATTGCCCAAGAAGATGAAGAAGATCATTGTGAGAAGTGGGAGGCTCCCCCTGTCCTTGATAGAAATTTTGATGTGGTCTTGGCTGAACTTGACGATGCTGAAGCCATGGAGACAGTAGATGAACAAGTTTATTCAGAGTCGGGTAAGCCTTTAGACCCTCAGCAACAAGGAGAGGAAGAGGGTCGAGCTGCTACTGACGACCAAGCTGATGTCGGCCAGGACTCCTGAATTGTTTAGTTGTATTTGTAATGAACAAGTTCCAAACAATATTTTTGTTTTTCTTTGCTCTAACATTATTCGAATGCCTTGGCCCAGCTTTTTGGGAGGCAAAATATTTTTGTAAGTTAACTTTGTCCAAGTCTTAGCCCGTTTTGGGAGACTTCTCTATCATAGCTGACATTTGTTTTCAGAATGTTGTATGTTTTTCATTCCATATTGTATGTTGAGCTAGATGTAGATAATATAAATGAGTCAATTTGAGCCTAGAGGCGACTTGATCTTGTTGGTTTAGTCGACCTCAGACTTGATTAACTTTTTTGTGAACGAGATTGATCATAAGTCGAACCTGTTCATATCATTTGAACTGATTAAGAATCGAGTCAGCTGGAACGAAGTTGACTAAGAGTCGGACTTGTTAGGGTGAAGCTGACTAAGAGTCGAGCTAAGATGAACTGACTAAGAGTCGAGCTCATTAGAACAAAGTCGACTAAGAGTCGGACTTGTTAGGGTGAAGCTGACTAAGAGTCGAGCTAAGATGAACTGACTAAGAGTCGAGCTCATTAGAACAAAGTCGACTAAGAGTCGGACTTGTTAAATAAACAAAGCTGATTAAGAATCGAGCTTTGTTAGAACGAAGCTGACTAAGAGTCGAGCTTGTTGATATTAATGTAACACTACGTTTGATCGAATAAAGCTCTTTTCATTGAAGTGGGAATCATGCTTACATCAATTCGAAACTAGCTTTAACATAAACTTGAACTTTGAAATTGAAACTAGAAGTAGTATTTGATGAGGTGAGTAGCATGCCAAGGATGTTTCAACTCGTCACCTCCAGGATGAGCTATCATGTAGGTTCCTTCCTTGACGACTCGAGTGACTACATAGGGACCTTCCCAGTTAGGAGATAGCTTGTTCTGCTGGGTCCTTCTACCCGTTGCCTCAATCTTTCTCAATACATAATCTCCCACTTGGAAAGACCTTGCCTTGACCTTCTTGTCGTGATAACTTTTGGTCCGTTGCTTGTAATTGACCATTCGGAGGTAAAGTGTTTCTCGCTTCTCGTCGATCGGGTCCAAGTCGATCAACCCGTTGATGTCGTTACGTTCTTGATCAAAGAAGGTCACTCTAGCGATAGGGAATCTGAGCTCGGCGGGTGCCATGGCTTCGACCCATATGTGAGAGCAAAGGGGTTTCCCCGTAGGCCTCGAGTGGTTGTACGAACCGCCCAAAGAGCAAGGGGAGTTCGTCCAACCAATTGTTTCTTCGACCTACGAGTCCGGTCTTGAGCGAAGATAGAACAAGTTTATTTCTTTGCTTGACTTGCCCATTTCCTTGAGGATAGGCGACAGAGGATTTCCAATGTTTGATTCCCACTCGCTTCATCTCTGCTTTGAAAGTCTGGGAGAACTGTAACCCATTGTCAGACACTATAGCTCGAGGAAATCCAAACCGACACCAAATGAAGTCGTGTATGAAGTTGATGGCATTCTCCTCTGTGATGCGAGCTAGTGGTTTGGCCTCAACCCATTTGGTGAAGTAGTCTATGGCCACTATCACATACTTGCAGTTTCCTCGGGCGGGAGGAAGGGTCCAATCGTGTCGACGCCCCACATGTCAAATGGCCAAGCTGCGATCACAGGAGTCTGCTCTGTTGTAGGCACATGGGGAAGGTTGGCAAACCTTTGGCATTGATCACATTGCTGAACAAAGTTGTGAGTATCAGCTCTCATGTGTGGCCAGTAGTATCCCAATGTGATTAACTTGTCGCCAGCAGTCCTGGCCCCCGGGTGTCCACCACAAATTCCACTATGCACTTCGTGTATCAATAGGGCGACCTCTTGGGGATGGATGCACTTTAGCAATGGCCGAGTATAAGATCTCCTGAACAGGTCGCCTCCTTGAATGACATACCTTGGAGCTTTCTTTTTGATAGCTCGAGCCTTCTTCTCGTCATCTGGCAGTTCTCCATTTTCTAGGTATGCTTTCATTTCCTCGATCCAACACTTCTCCTGAGTCCAATTCCTTGAGGGATCATCTATGCAATGAATTTTTACCCTCTCATAAGCTGGATTTTCGAGGAAGGAGATGGGCTCGTCATGTGGCTCATCTGAAGTAGCAAGTTTCGAAAGGAGATCAGCCAGCTCGTTATCTTCTCTTCCAATCCTTTGAATCTCCCGTAATTCTAAGTCCTTTATTAGCTCCTTTACCAGGTCGCAGTATTTGATGAGAGTAGAACTAAGCACTTCGTACTCGCCTCGACCTGGTTGACTATCAAATGTGAGTCACGTAAGCCAAGATCTTAGTTGCTCACGAAGCATTTGGCGTACTCAATAGCCGCAATCAAGGCCTCGTATTCGGCTGGTTATTGGAAGCATCAAACTTGAACCTTAGTGATTCCTCATACACGGTCCCAGTTTCGGCTCAATCAACACTATTCCAGGCTCCACTGCTATTCTTGGTCGCTGACCCGTCTGAATAGACCTTCCAACAATCGTCGGGTAGGCTTATGACGACCTGGGACTCTGGTTCTTTCCCCTTAGCCTTTTCTTTTGGAGCTCGCCGCTCGTCGTCTTCCTTGGTGAACGTAAGCTCGACCAAGAAGTCAGCTAGAGCTTGAGCCTTCAACGCCTTTCGAGGTCGATACTCAATGTCAAATTCAGTGAGGGCAATTGACCAATTGAGCGATCGACACGAACTCTCGGGCTTGTGCAATATCTTTCTCAAAGGTGCATTAGTAAGAACCACGATTGGATGAGCTAGAAAATAAGCTCGCAGCCTCCTTGAAGCCACGACTAGAGCATGGCGACCTTCTCAGCGTTGTAATACCTACTTTCCACATCTGATAAAGCTTTGCTGATATAGTACACAGGCTTCTGAAGCCCCTCATCCTCTCTAATCAACACTGCTGCAACCGACTTGTCTCCCACAGATAGATATACAAACAAAGTCTCTCCAGTGGTCGGGCTACTTAACAGGGGAGGAGTAGCGAGGTAATCCTTTAGCTGTTGGAACGACGAATGACATTCGGTCGTCCATTCAAAACTTTTCGTCCCCCTCAATGCTTTGAAGAAGGGGAGAGACCTTTCTGCTGACTTTGATATGAAGCGACCAAGAGCCGCTACCCTTCCATTAAGTCGCTGCATCTCTTTGATAGTGGTGGGAGCTTGCATGTCGACTAAAGCCTTGATTTTTTCTGGATTAGCTTCTATGCCTCTTTGAGATACCATAAATCCAAGGAACTTCCCAGCAGCTACTCCAAATACACACTTACTGGGGTTGAGCTTCATGTCGTTTGCCCTCAAATTGGCGAACGTTTCCTTTAGGTCGACCACGTGACGTCCAGTCTTTGTTTTGATGACCATATCGTCGACATAGGCCTCCATGTTTCGGCCAATTTGAGAGGCAAAGACTTTGTTCACCATCCTTTGATAGGTTGCCCCTGCATTCTTCAATCCAAAAGGCATCATATTGTAGCAGTAGATGCCTCCAGCTGCCTGAAATGCCGTTTTCACTATGTCATCCTTGTGCATCTTTATCTGGTGGTATCCCGAGTAAGCATCCAGGAAACTGAGAGTAGAGTGACCAAAAGAATGGAATCAACAAGCTTGTCAATTCTAGGAAGAGGATAGCTATCCTTTGGGCAAGCTAGATTGAGAGTAGTGAAGTCGACACACATCCGCCACTTGCCATTCGATTTCTTCACCATGACCACGTTGGCCAACCACGTTGTATGAGTGGCCTCTTTGATTATACCTGCACTCAAAAGTTTTTGTACCTCTGCTTTGATAGCCTCTTCCTTGTCGCGAGCAAAACTTCTCAACTTTTGGGGTCTAGGCTTTATGGTCGGGTTGACTTCCCGGTGCGTGAACGCCGACCTCCTCCTTGATTCTCCTCATGTCTTCTACCCTCCATGCAAAGACATCATTACTTTCTTTGAGTAGCTCGATGATTTCGCTCGCTCCTCAACCGATAGCCGCTTCCCAATCTGAATTTTTGGTCGGGGTAAGAAGGGTTGGTGATTACCGACTCTAGCTCATCCACAGCCTTCTAGCTCGGTCCATCTACGAATTGTAGAGTCTCCACTATGATTTCCACGACCTTTTGTCTTTCCTCGGCTCCCAAGTGTGGAGCCTCCTCGCCTATCATATCATCAAGCTTGTCTCGCAACCTTGTTGGTAGCTGCCCCCGAGTTATTGTCTATCCGGAGGCACGGGTCTCCTATGACGACTTGATCGACCATAACTACATCGAATCGACCTCGGTGGTGTTAGAGTGACGTGTCGACTCAAGCATGACCTCGTCATTTGAGCGATAGGTCGACTCTACCACGTCGGTGATTGTTGACGGTCGGGTAGTTTTGGTGATCGGCGAGACGGCTTCAAGTAGCCATCGCCAGCCTCAATCTCTAGCTCCCTTTTCTTTCTTTCTCTTAGGACATGATCCGAGATAAGCACGAGCCGTGCTCTTACGCAACCCACCCCAGCGAGTGTGGGGAACTTTACTCGGCCGGGTGAGGAATTGATGCTACCATTCCAAGAGCGACTGTCCAGAATTCCAAGTATGGCGGCATAGTCACTATTTACATCAATTACGATAAATTGTACCTTCGAGACAATCCTGAGGGGGTCTTTGGCCTAGGTCGACGTCGAGCGCTATCGGCCTCTAGCATCAACTCGATGGTTGGTGAAGCCCTCCAACCTCGCCATCATATCTCTCCAACCTGTTCATCATTAAGACCCATCTCCTTGAAAGTTTTGTAAAACAAAATATCCTTGCAGCCCCCGTGTCGACTAAGAGTCTCGCTCGTCGTACATCCATCAATGAGACTGGGATGACGAGAACTTGCTCCCTAGCCGCCATATTAGTTGCCAATTCGTGGGGGTAGAAGCCGATCGCCTCATCTCTTACTTCTCTCCTTGGAGGCACATGTGGGGCCTTATTGAGTGGAATATCTTGTGCTTGATGGCCGTGTTGCTCGCTTGTTCGGTGATGACCCCCGTGTTCGATCTAGGCCGCCTAGGTCCTTGTTGCCCACCTGTGGCCGCTCACCTCCCCGGCTTGAGGTCTCTTCACATAAGCTTCGAGTCTCCCCGGTCGACCATTCTCTGGATGATACGCTTTAATCCCAAGCAATCCTCTGTGAGATGACCGGTGTCTTTGTGGTAGTCGCAGTATTTGCCGTTGTCCCTCCTAAACTTGTTGCACTGGATTCATTGGGACTGGAGGAGCCAGTTCAACAGCATTCAAAATCTCCGTTCGACTCACCGTGAGGGGAGTGAAAGCTTCGGGCACCTTCTCTGTCGCCCTAGTTCTGTTCTTTCCATTTTTATTGTTCCCCCCATTCTTGTTGGAGTCCTTTTTATCATCAGTGACTTCAACCTTGGGGCTCTTTCCCTTCTTCTTTTCTTTTCTTTCCTCAGCTAGAGCGACATTATACACCTTTAGTATGCATTATCAACGATCTCATTACCAAATAATCAATTAACGATTGTATGCGTATTAGGAAATTTATAATGTATTTATAGTTAACTTTTTTTTTTTTAATTTTGTTTTTAAACAATAACAAACTTTTGATATATTTTTATTTTAAATTTTACAATAAATTTGCTTGTTTCATATGAATTTAACTTGAATTTGTGTTAATTTATTAATAAAGGCATTTTTGACAAATTACTTTTTTAAAATAATCCCTTTGTCCTATTATAATTTCAGTTTTTAGTGGTTAATTATCTCAATAATCTTTTAAAACTTGTTATTGATACAACTTTAATTTTATTTATAACAACTTTTATACTTTTAGCTATAATTTTTGTTAAAGTTTAATCATATTAACCACATAAAAAGTGAAACTGATGCTGCAGGAAATGTGCTTATCAATCTTCCTCCACGTGGCAGATCGATCACTGGCTTCTTGACACGAAAAACAGAACCCACGACTAGCCTGGATGTGTCTCCGCGAAGACGCTCGGGCGTGAGAGTAAGATAACAGTTGTATATGGCTCTAAATGTATTGAATAATGAACTCAGAATACAAAATGGCAGTTACCTTTCACCGTGTGGTAGTGATGAAGTATTTATAGGCAAGAGTGATGTATTTTTGGGGAGGCAAAGATGTCCTCCCGAGATTATAGCGGCAGCTTACTTGGTCGTGGGAACATGTCTATAACGGTCCCCGATTTATAGGGATGTGGTTATGAGGATTGTTCAACCAAATAAGCCTGAAGTGTTAAGTCGTCACTTGTTGATTTAGGTCGAGGTCGTCACTCGTGGAATGGTCGACTGACCGTCTGCAGAGCATGGTTCGTACCCGAGTTATAATATGGATTCTGAGGTCGGACTAAGTTAAGTCGAGGCTTGGTGAGCCAGACCATGGGCTTAGTCGAATGATCTTTGAAATGGGCTTTGGGCCTTGTTCTGACTGGGCCAGCCCTATTGAGAATGTGATAATCAAAGCTGGATGTAATTGGGCTTTACTTGCTGGGTCCAATTCGGCACTTTTGGTATGTTCAATAATAATAATAATAATAATAATAATAATAATAATAATAATAATTTTCCGAAAAACATCTTCATTTTCCGGAAAACGTTTTCCCCATTTTCCTAAGGAAGTTGTTTTTCAGGAAAACATCTTCCTCATTTTCCGAAAAACGTTTTCCACATTTTCGAAAAACGTTTTCTTTTTTCGAAAATTATTTCCAGGAAATCATTTTCCGGAAGTTATTTTCCCCGAAACAAACGGAGCCTTATTATTCACTACCCCACATTCTATCTGATACATTACTTTTTATACTAAAAACACTTACTGCTACACTGTAAACTTTATCTATAATATTTGTTAAAGTTTAATCATATTAACCACATAAAAAGTGAAACTATCATTTTGAGATAGAGAGTACTCTCTCCATTTCACTTGAAAATAAACAAAATTTCATTTTTGGTGTCCCATTTAAAAAGGTACACTATTAAAATGGAATCTTTTTAATATTTTTTTATTCATGTGACTCAATTGTTATAATAACAATAACTATACACTTATTATTCACTACCCCACATTCTATCTAATACCTTACTTTTTATACTAAAAACACTTACTGCACCGTAAACTTTAGCTATAATTTTTGTTAAAGTTTAATCATATTAACCACATAAAAAGTGAAACTATCATTTTGAGATAGAGAGTACTCCCTCTATTCCATTCGAAAAGATACAAAAATTTATTTTGAGTGTCCCATTTAAAAATGCATATTCTAAAAATGGAAAGTTTTTAATACTTATTTATTAATGGGAATTACTTGTTATACTCATAATAAATACTCCCTCCGTCCCACCTTAGTGTAGACTTCTTTCCTTTTTCGTTCTTCTCACCTTAGTGTAGACAGTCAAAATTAGAAAGTTTTTTATTATTTTTTATTTTCCCTATCTCACCCACTCATTCTTTCTCTTCATTTTTCACCATACAATTTATTCAACCAACCTACTATTCACTTCACTCATTCTCTCTCTTCATTTTCTACCACACATTTTCATTATCTTAATAATATTCCTTAGTTATTGTGCCCACATCACCTTAGTCTACACTAAGGTGGGACGGAGGGAGTATACACTTACTATTTTCTTTCGCACATTCTCTCTCCTATCTCACTTTTTATTCTCACAATACTTACTACATTATACACTTTTCTTAATTTTCCTACAAAACTCATTTTGTGCTTTTTTTGGATCGGTCGGAGGGAGGAATATCGTTTATACTTACTAATTATAATCATTCTAAATCATTTACCCTTTGATGTTAGAGAGTATCAGAAATAGTATTTAATATTAATCATTTTAATTTGTACAGTAACTTTTCTGATTAGTAAAAAAAAAAACTACTTAAAATTGACATTTATAGGAATATTTGAAATTGAATAAAATTTAGAGGGTAAAAGTGTATTATTTTAAACTATTTAAATTGTAACAAAAATATATGTAAAAGGTATTTTAGGCTAATTTTTTATTTTTTTTTATATCCAGGTTTCCAATTTATGTCGGATAAATTTTGGACTCCGGCTCCGGCCCTTCAAGCTGGGGAGAGGTAAATCGCGGAAGGTGCCCGATGCTATTTAGTTATATTTAGGCTGGGCTTAGGCCATTTCCAATAAGCTAGTTGAGTAGGTAGTTGAGATAGAGTTAGTTAGTTGAGTGTGTTTAATAAGGGTGTTGAATGGGGGTAGTTGAGGGGTGGGGGATTAAAAGGTTCAACCCGATTGAAAGAAGGAGTTGTGGGACACGTGGCGATGTGGTATTGGTCCGTGCAAGAAGTGGCGCGTGAAGTCTTTTTTTTTTTTTTTCTTCAATGACACGTGGAGGGAGTTGATTGGTCCGTACTTTATCATTTTTTCACCCAATTATTTAAGCTCAATTATCTCATAATAAATAATAAATGATTTTTTTTTAAAAAAAAATCACCAAAATTCATCATTTTTTTTCCCTACAAATTGATATAAGTTTCATTTGATTTGGACACAAAAAAAAACACTCATTTTTTAATTTGAGTTGAATTATCACCTAGTAAATTAATTTTTTTTTACTTTTTTTTTTACCAAAATTAATCATTTTTTTTTCCCTACAAATTGATAGTATAAGTTTCATTTGATTTGGACACAAAAAAAAAATATTCAAAGTGATGGGGTATAAATTGATGAGTTGAGAGGAGTTGAATTTTAAACTAAACTAGCTTATTGTGGGGGGTGTAGTTGAGAAAGTAGTTGAATGATTAAGTGGATTGAGAGAAAAGATGAGGTGTCTTAATATTAGGGTAGTTGAATTTTTTTTGGTGGTTGGATTATTGGACTTGGTATTAGTGGAGTAAAAAGCTCAACTTCTGACTTTACCAAACTCGTCGATTCACCGGTGAATCAAACGATGCGATTCACTGACTCGCCGGCGATAAACCTGACGGTGAACGATCAACAGCTTGTTTTCCACCAAGACAATGGCTCGATGCACGTCGGAACCTCCGTTTGGCCGGCCTCACTCGTCCTCGTCAAATTCGCCGAGCGTTGGCAATCCCTAACCGGCTCCGACATTGCCAACCCTTACGCCACCCTCCTCGACTTTTCTAACAAGCGCGCCGTCGAGCTCGGCACCGGCTGCGGCGTCGCCGCTATGGGCCTTTACCTACTTGGATTGAAGGACGTTGTACTCACCGACATAGCCGCCGTCATGCCGGCACTGAAGCATAACCTAAAGCGTAACAAGCCGGTATTGGGCAAGATGCTAAAGGCGACACAACTCCACTGGAACAATTCGAAACAAATCGAAGCCCTAGGAAAACCTTTTGACATTGTAATCGCGGCGGATGTTGTTTACATAGAGGAGTCTGTCGGATCGCTGGTGTCGGCAATGGAAGCGTTGGTTGCTGTCGACGGCGTGGTTCTGTTAGGGTACCAAATTAGGTCTCCGGAAGCGCACGTTTTGTTTTGGGAGGTTTGTGGTAGGGTTTTTGAAATCGACAAGGTTCCACATGATCACCTACATCCAGATTATGCGTATGAAGAGAGTGATGTGTTTATATTGCGGAAGAAATTGCCGGCCAAAATTGAGGATTTTCCAGGTGAATCTTGATCTTGCTTAGAATTTGTACTAAAATCTTATTTTATATGCTCCATCCCAAAACGAATATCCAAAATATTTACAAAGTTGCTCATTTTGAAATATTTTCGACATTCATTTCAGGACGGAGGTAGTATGGTACCTTATTGTAATATATTGCACTTGGTTCAGTTGTGTCATGAAATTCCAGTTTTGTCTTGATTTTTTTTAACTTGTAACCCATAATTAAGATGTGTAATGTGAGATGAGTAAGTGAATTTCAAGTGTATACTTTATTTTTAGAAAAGGGCAGAAGGGCAAACCCGGTGCGCTAAGCGGGAGTTGAGAGAGGGAACCATTTGCTAGAGCCTCCCCTGACAATCGACAAAAATGATTGCGTTGTTTTTGTGCATTCTTATTTCGGATTGGCTATAGACTGGTATTATTGAGAGCAGCGGGGAAGTTAGAAATTTCAGTTTAAGGGAGTCGAGATTAATTTAGTGAAAGAAAAAATACTCCCCCGGTCCCAAAACGATGGTACCACTTTTTTTCCCCGAAAGGATAGTCTCAAAATATGATAGGTTAACTTCCAAAATTCTCCTCCAAGAAAGAAGGGGATCATTATGGAATGGAGGGAACTTGAATATAGTAATGGGGGTCAGAAAAGTGATGTAATATGGAGTACAATCTTTTTTGCATAAGAAAGGGGGTCTAAATTGATATAATTATTATTTTTGTGGTACAAAGTCTTTCTTTCCAAAATATGAAGGTAATAAAGTGGCAAATATTCAAAAGCAAGGTGGTCAAGTGACCCCCATGAGTTCAACATGGCTTAGCCACTGGCTGAGAAGGTCTAATTTGGATTTATATAGCATAGGATGAATTAGGTAAATGCTACATATAATATGGATGTAATCCCTTAGTGATACTAAACTGGGAGGGAGTAATGGGGTGTTTGAGAGCATGTGAAGATTTGCTGAAAGTTTTGTGCTTGCACTATTTCAACAAAGGCACAAAGCTTTCTCTGAATGAGAATTTTGATTACATCTATTCTTTTCGGTTGGCTTCATTCCTCTGTATTTTATTAACTTCTCTCTCGAGCATAGATTTAAGTCCTCGATATTTACTTATGAGAAGTAGAAGGCATGGTTTTGCTTGCTCCTCTTGATTAACATCGTATTTGCTTGATTCCTTTCGTTTGTGAATAGTTTGGGCCAAGCTTCTATTCATTGCTTGTAGAGGAGACTGTGTGGGTTGTCTTATTTTCTCTGAAATGCATGCTTTTTTTCTTGATCATTCGGCTTGTGAATAGTTTTCTAATTTTCGCAAGTGAAATTGGTGGATTAAGGCCAAAAGCTGGAAGAAGAAATATATTTGAGTTACATTGTCCTTCTTATCTCTCTTTAATGGAAAACATGAACCTCTTGAGTGGCAGTCATGAATTCCGAAGCAAAAATTGAAGGCCAAAATACGCTTAGCCCCCCAAAGTATACACCAAACCCACTTTGCACCTCAACGTGAAAAGTGTCCCGAAGTGATACCTCATGTTAAAATATGATCTTAGAATTATGAATGTACTGTGAGTTTAAGAGGAAAAAGGCCCAAACATGATCTTATAACACTTGATTTTCTAAGGTTTTGCACAAAAAGTGTTGCACTGATTGAAAGACACCATGCTGCAAACTATGGGGTTCTGTGTTTAGGCTTCTTTTTTGTCTTGGGGAAAATGGTGTTTCATTTCCGTCCGTCCCAAAATGAATGTCCAAAATATTTCAAATTTGTAGCCTACATACATAGCTTTATCTTTGATTTCTCCTCATTATACTCTGAATAATGTAGGAACCTGGTCTGTCAGGCAAATATTTAGCCCTACTCTTTTATACGAAACAAGTGTAACCATATTATATTAGCTCATTGCCTGGTCTGACTCACTAACCCCTTCTCTCTGCCTCTCTACCTGTACTAGCTAACTTCTTCACTCTCCATTTCTACTTCAGAGCTACATATTGTAATGACACTAGTACAGACCCCTGTGCGGATCGCACGGGTCAGTACCCCCAATCTATTTTTATTATTTTTCTCATCACCTTCAACATACTCTATTATTCACTATCGAGTACCCGTCACCTTCTATGTAAAACCATCAAAACTAACCTGGAAACAAAGAGACAAATTATGTCGAAAAAGTGATTAAAAGAAAAGCGAAAACTGAGGATCAACCTATTTGTGGCATTGAAAAGTTTTCAATGGTATAGCTTCAACATTTTATGATAGAAAACATTAAGTACATCATATAAAAAAAATATTAAAATATTATACAAATAAAGCATCTTCATTCTGTACTATCCATATCCACATTCACCCTCACCCCGCCCCATTAACCGCCACCCCCACCACCACACACACACACAAAGAAAAAGAAAAATAAAAAGGAGGTAAAAACAAATCCGAAACATTTGGGATTTGAGTGATCGATAAAAAATAGAAAACTTTAAGCACTCTATATGAGTCACCCTTTATGAAGCATCTTCTACATATTAAAAATATATTATATGCACCCCTCACACCCCATGAACCCCCACCCACCCACCAGCTCTCTCTCTCTAACGAGCACATAAGCGCGCACACACACACACACACAAAATAAATTAATTCATAGTCAAAATCCCCCCCCCCCCCCACGCACACAATGTGCCTTCGACCAAGCTATGGCCAAAACGCTTTAGGAGAGTCCAAGAGAGAGTTGGTTATGTGCCAAAATAGGAAGTTACTAAGTCGGGTCTTCCCCGAGCTTAGAACCATAATATCGTATCGTGAAAAAACCCCATATACATGCGCTCTCAAATTTCGAGTTTCGAAGTGGACAACTCAAAAGAATATAGTCTGTAAATAAGATGATGGAGAAATTTTTAGTCAGCATACAATATCATTTACCTATCAACAGAAATAGTTCCTCTACTCATGTATGAAGCCTTTTCTTAAGCTACTTGTATATCTGCCAAAGATCATAAAAATGGCAAAGAATAAAGAATCTTGAGCAAAACAAATGAGCCTCTAGATAAACACATAATTTCATTTCAACGAATCAACTATAGGGTAATGAATTGTTCCTGAATGACCTCTCTCTTTTACTGTTTTGCCTAAGTAATTAATTTGCAGTAAATAACAACGAAATAATTTGGCCATGAAAAATGTTTTTTTCTAAAGAACGTTAGATGAAAACGACATATGAAAATGTCATCGAAAACTTGTGAAACGGTTAAAACAATGATGCATGTGCAAGTACTATTAAAACCTCGATTTGAAATTAATAGTCTTTACATTTTTAGTTATCCAATATTTTTCAATAAATTGACAAAATTATCCTTTTTATGGAGTTTATGATATATCTTAGGGAGATATTATACACTACAAAATAATAATCTAATATAATAATGAATTATTTTTCTAGAGTAAAGAAAAATTTTCATTTTCTTTTTTAATAAAACTAAATTATTGTATTTGAATTTTTTTAGGTTTTCATTTTTCATAAAAAAAAAATAATACAATTATTTGTGATCCACTGCCTCCCTTCATTATATTTTCTATAAGAAGGAAGAAACCAGAACATATTGACGTCATATTTATATTATAAATTTTTCAGAATAAGTTTTAATATATTTAATCTACTCTAATAAAAAAAATATTTGTTAGTAAATTCACCATTTAGCTTAATACTTAAAATTAATAATTATTTTTACACTGTCAACCTAGTAAAATTCAATTTTGTTAATAAAAATTATTAATTATTTACATCAGTTAGTAACCGGTGTAGGAGAGTTTTTTTTTTATTTTTTCCAACTTTAAATTTAGGCCGCTCTTTATCTTTTGCGAGATCAAATCTGAGCCACTCTTTGTGTGGCGGTTAGATTTGACCTCTATTGTATTACTAGTACTCAAAAGCTCGTGCCATTGGCACGGGTCAGTATGGAAAGGGAGACAGTATGGAAAGAGAAAGACGTGGGAAAACTAAAATCCCATGCTAACTATATGATATTTAAATGTAATTTTAAACCGTTTGAAATATATGAAGTGCAAAGATAATTTACCTGGGAGTTGAAACTTTATGAGGAAGCACATAAAGTACCGCTACACTGCTCACGCATCCATATCAAAAAATTAACACTTGCAACAATAAAATCAACAAATTGTTGAAGAATACAATATATACTAAATATACAAAGGTTATTCACTTAATTAAAAAACGAAACATCTATGTAAATCCTGAAGTTAGTGGTCATCTCCGAAATATGATGCCATAAATGAATAGGGAGGAGCTTGATGAGTTGATTCAGTGGCATGATTGTGTGTGGCCCACTTCTTCAACTTCTCCTCCTCACTGCAAAAATCACTTTTTAATTTAAGCATCAAAACTACCCAAGCACTTACGACCTATGGTCCCTAAATAAATGATCAAAAAATTCATAGGGTGAATAAACTCCATAAATGTGAAAACAATAACAATGGAGTAAGATCAAAAAATTCATAGGGTGAATAAACTCCATAAATGTGAAAACAATAACAATGGAGTAATCCAGAATTAAAGTGAAAATATCGAATATGAGATATGGCTGCATCAGCATACCTTTTTCCACATGTAAGAAGCACAAAACCACCTAATACAATCTGGTCAAGTCAGTTGGCTTCTTTCGACAGCAATCAAAAATGCTCACCTTTGGACCAGATTTATTTCTTCAAACTATTTTTCGTAAATAATATTAAAATGTAAGACATCAAAGAACTATATCCTTGACAAAAATATAAATGACCTGACCATAGCATCCGCATTTAATAACCAAAGCAAGATACCAGCCTCTCCATACACCAGTATTGAAGGCTAAACTTTTAAATGTAAGCATGACAACCAACAACTTGAATAACTGTTGTATGTCCTACACCTAGACTATCCCAATAGAAAATGTGTATATATATATGTATGTATATATATATATATATATATATATATATATATATATATATATATATATATATATATATATATATATATATATATATATATATATATATATATATATATATATATATATACACTCCTCACTCCCATGTAAGTGTGAACTTATTTCATTTTTCGTCCGTCCCACGTGAGTGTGAACTTCTCAAAATGTCAAAGTTTTTATAACTTTAAATTCAATGGGACCCACTTGTCATTCTCACAGCAACATTCCACTTACTCTTCCTCCCACTAATTATCTCTATTATCATACTCACAACACCTCCTCTATTACCTCTACTTTTCTTTATTTTATTACTTTTCCTTAATAACTGTGCCCAAAATTTTGGTTCACACTCCCGTGGGATGGCGGGAGTATATATATATATATATATATACATACATATATATACATACATATATATACATACATATATATACATACTGTTGGAATTTTGATATATGTGGTATATAAGTTCATAGTCATATGACCTTGGATGGTGTTTGGCTTGAACTGAATTTGGCGAAGGGGAAATTCACGTTGGGGGCACTGTCAAGGAGAGCGGCCGCGCCAAGCCCCAAGGGCGGCCGCGCTGGTCTCTTGTGATTCCATCCAAAACGCATGGACTCTAGCGCGATCGCGCAAGCCTCGAGGGCGGCCGCGCTGGCGTCGGGTAAGTGAGATTCCTGGGCGAATTGGAACAGGTTTTTAGGTTTAATTAAGCCTAAAACCTAATTTTTACCACACATATAAATACTTAACACCCTACAGCCGTTTTTGATACATGAATATTGGAGAGAAACACAATTCTCTTGGTTTTATTCATTGATCGATTACTCCCGTTCATAGAGATTAGTTCGTGAGATTCAAGGCGACTGAGATAGGACCGCCGGTGATTACCTACCTGTGTGCTGCTTTATGGTACGTAATCCGTGATCGTTTTATCCTCGGAGAAATTTGCCTGTACCTGAGTTGCACCAATTGGGGGCAATATTTTCTCTTAGGACAGTCTTCCTAAGATGACTCGATCAAATCACGATAAGTTTTCTAATCGTTTGTTTACTTGTTTCTGTTCTATTTTCCTGATCCTGTTCCATTGCTTTCGGTTTTGCTATTGGCTTAATTGGTACGTTCTTGACTTGATCAATAAATCCCCTACTGTTGATTAAATTGTTTATTTAATCTGGTGCTTATAATTTAATTTCCAACGATGCAGAGAAAATAAGTTTTTATTTGATCATGTCTAGTGGTTCCTCTAGCTCTCCCTTTAAGTCCCTAGTTGACACCTCCGATCTTCCGGAGAAGTTTGGAGGCAAGAACTTCAAGCGTTGGTCTGAACGCATGAAGATCTGGCTGTCAATTAAGGGCATATCCGG
Organism: Adenophora triphylla var. japonica; assembly: GCA_022495995.1. Lineage (NCBI taxonomy): Eukaryota > Viridiplantae > Streptophyta > Magnoliopsida > Asterales > Campanulaceae > Adenophora > Adenophora triphylla. The sequence goes on from JAFEMH010001010.1 coordinate 528,485, forward strand.
TATCTTGACATCCAAATGTCCCGCTACGAATGGTGATGATCCAGCTAATGTGGCCGCCGTTAAACCGTGGAAGGAGCAGGATGATGTTGTTCGAGGATGCATTCGCCGCCTTTGTCGAATGCACTCTTTGATGTTTATTGCTCTGCTCCTCTCACCGCTGCGTCACGGGGAAACGCTTTCCACGAAGTACAAGACCGATGACTCCGGTGTGGAAAATTACCAAGTGGGAAAGTTCCCGAATTATCACATGAGTGAGGGAAAGTCGGTTACCGACAGTGCACGAACTCCAAATCATTTTGCGATCACTCAAGGATGCCGATACGGGACTTCCCGATAAGTTCGTTGTCATGGCTATCATTGAGAAGTTTCCTCGATCTTGGGGGAATTCGGTATGACCCTCAAGCATCGTCTCGAAACTTGACACTCAATGAATTGATGAATGTAATGGCGATTCAGGAGGTGCATAATGGTAACCAACCTAGCGTACCTGTGGAGGCTGCTGCTAATATGATAACCGATAAAAGCAAGTTTAAGGGAAAAGGTGTGAAAACTCACTCTAAGGATAAAGAAAACCATGATAAACTTAAAGTTAAGAAAAACACTTTAGGAAGCCAAGAGCAAAACAGAATCCGCTGGAATTGTGGAGAAGGTGGACACTTTTCTAGGGACTGCCCGTCCAAGAAAGGAAAAGGACCACAAGCCTCTCGCCGATGACCATCCCGCCGTCAACATGGTGTTGGGTCCGAAGGATTATGATGATCCCGACTCGACGCACTTGGAGTTGACGATCGACCTGCAATGTTACAAAGTATGTAACTTCTTATCCCGAAATCTTTACCGTCTATGAACCCAACGAGTGGCTAGTAGACACCGGGGCAAATGTGCACGTTTGTGCCGATAAATTGCTATTTGTGTCTTACCACTGAGCGTGGTAGATCGCTGACGATGGGGAACTCTAGTGCCGCAAAGGTGCTTGGGACTGGACGCGTGGACCTGAGGTTTCCTAATGGGCGCATTCTTACCTTGCATCAAGTGTATCACGTTCCCGATATTCGTCGCAACATTATTAGTGGTTCTAGTCTAGTTAGGGAAGGATTTGAGATTTCATTTAAGTGTAATAAGGTCATAATTTTGAATTCTCGTAATTTTGTGGGGAAAGGTTATTCCTCGGATGGTTTATTTAAAATTAGAGTTGAAACCGATGTGTGTTTGCACAATAATTTTAGTTCTATTGATTATCCCGTTTCTTATTCCATTGAATCTTCAAATGTTTGGCATGGTCGTTTAGGACATATTAATTATGATTCTGTGAAAAGAATGATGAATTTAGATATTATTCCTAAACATGCTATTGATAAGAATTCTAAATGTCATGTATGTGTTGAAGCTAAATCTACAAAAGGTCCGTTTAAGTCGGTTGTGAGAAATTCTGAAATTCTAGATTTAGTTCATACTGATATTTGTGAATTTAATGGCGTGTTGACCAAAGATAAAAAGAAATACTTTCTCACCTTTATTGATGATGCTAGTAGATATTGTTATGTCTATTTGCTTAGTTCTAAGGATGAAGCATTAGATAAATTCATTATATTTAAGAATGAAGCGTAAACACAAACCGGCAAGAAACTTAAACGGTTAAGGTCTCGATGGAGGAGGTGAATATGAGTCTAACCCCTTCATGTACTATTGCCAAGAAAACGGAATAGTACATGAAGAGACTCCTCCCTACACCCTCAATCAAATGGTGTTGCGAACGTAAGAATAGAACCCTTACTGATATGATTAACAGTTTACTCATAAGTTCTGGACTGCCCAAATATATGTGGGGAGAGGCTTTGAATACGACTTGCCATATTCTGAATAGAGTCCCTCCTAAACATAGAAAGGAAAGTCCGTTTGAACTTTGGAGAGGTCGACAGGCTAGTTTGAAACACTTAAAAGTGTGGGGGTGCCTTGCAAAGGTACTTGTACCCGCACATAAAAGGAAAAAGCTTGGACCTAAAACTGTTGATGCTATCTTTATAGGTTATTCTGAAACAAGTTATGCATTGAGATTTCTTATTATAAAATCTGAAATTTTTGGCATAGATGTTAACTCTATAGTTGAGTTACGTGATGCAACATTTTTTGAGGATGTGTTTCCTATGAAGGACGAACTTTCTAAGGAATCTAACCCCACCCCTAATTCCATTCCTGCTCAAGTAGAGGAGCTGACAAATGTGGGGGTTGATTCCAGTGCAACTCATTCTGACGATGAGATTGAAATTGAACCAAGAAAGAGTAAAAGGGCAAGGACCACCAAGGACTTTGGAAATGATTTTATCACTTACAATGTCGAGGGTGATCCTCTAACCTTCAAAGCTGCTATGGCTACTTCTGATGCCAAGCAATGAAGGATGTCGTTAAGAGTGAGATGGATTCTATTGTCTCTAATGGGACATGGGAATTGGTCGATCTCCCTCCTGGTTGTAGCACGATAGGATGTAAGTGGGTCTTCAAAAGGAAACTGAAACCGGATGAAACCGTTGACAAGTTTAAGGCTAGGTTAGTGGCTAAGGGATTCAAGCAAATGGAGGGAATAGACTATTTTGATACCTATTCGCCAGTTGCTAGAATGACTACAATCCGAATGCTTATCGCATTGGCTTCTGTATATGATCTTCCTATCCATCAGATGGATGTTAAGACCGCTTTCTTGCATGGCGATCTAGAGAAAGAAATTTATATGGATCAACCTGAAGGTTTTGAGGCCCCTGGCAATGAGAGAAAGGTTTGTAAACTTGTTAAGTCCTTGTATGGACTTAAACAAGCCCCTAAGCAGTGGCATGAGAAATTTGATAAAATTGTCTCATCGTTTGGCTTTGTTACTAATGAGTTTGATAAGTGTGTTTATAGCAAGAGTATTGGTGATAGTAGTATTGTCTTATGTCTGTATGTCGATGATATTCTGTTGTTTGGAACGGATATGAGGATAATTGATATCACTAAGGAATTCTTGAAAAGTAAGTTTGAGATGAAAGATATGGGAGTAGCTAGTGTGATTCTTGGCCTTAAGTTGACTCGTTCAACTAGTGGCATAACCATATCGCAATCTCATTATACCGAAAGTGTGATTGAGAAACTAGTGGCATAACCATATCGCAATCTCATTATACCGAAAGTGTGATTGAGAAATTTGGTTATAAGAATTGCAAGGTAGCTAAGACTCCATATGACCCTTCATCTGCTCTTACTAAGAATGAAAGTGGAGTACCGATGGCTCAGTTGAGATATTCTCAAATTATTGGAAGTTTGATGTATCTTGCCAATTATACTAGACCGGATATATCCTACTCGGTTACTAGGTTGGCTAGATATACTCAATGTCCAAGTAAAGCACATTGGGAAGCTCTTGATAGAGTTCTCAAGTACTTGAAGGGAACGATTTCCCTTGGGCTGCATTACGAAAAATATCCTTCTGTTCTTGAAGGATATAGTGATGCAAGCTGGATTGCCTATAACTCCGGGAGTTATGGCTGTACGGGGTATGTTTTCACCTTAGGCGGAGTCGTTAGCCGCTTGGAGGTCGACCAAACAAACTCTGTTGTCTAGGTCTACATTTGAGGCCGAATTAGTTGCCCTCGACACTACCGGATTGGAAGCCGAATGGCTTCGAGGACTTATGTTCGAGTTGCCCATGGTCGCAAGCCCACGCCGTTATCTCGTACATTGTGACAACACCGCCACAATTGAGAAACCGAAAAGTGTCAAGTACAATCAGGAACTAGGAGACACATCCAAATTAGATTAAAATCTATAAGGGATCTAGTATCTCGGAAGGTGATAGCCGTTGATTATGTTGGTACCAAGGATAACACAAATGATCCTTTAACTAAAGGGCTAGAATTTGCTCTAGTTCAAAAATCTAGGTTGGGGATGGGACCGAACCCCGTCTCGATTCAAACGCAGTGGCAACCCAATCTACCTCGAGTGGAGATCCCACAAAGGAGATTCAATGTGGTAATAACAAGCCGTGGGGTGAGTCGGAGCACCTAATAATAAATTGACATGTTACATGTCCGAGTCTATCCCCGAATAGCCTAGAGGTGCTCGTTCGCCGCTAATATAGTAAAAGTTTGGAACTTTGAATGGGATCAAGTCTTTTAGACAAGATGCTAGCAGTACATCTTCTGAGATGCCCAGCTAAGTGAGTGTTGTTGTTGGCCGCAACTAGAGGAATTTGGGTTATTCCTTGAAAGCACTCATGATAGAGGATCGGGACGTATGGCTTATAAGCGTCAAGTGTTCGATAGAGGGCCTATCATAGCTTTTGTCATGTTTGTTACCAGCAAAGGCCTCTACATCCAAAGGCATCAGATTCAAGACACCCGTTCATCTGGTCCTGTGGAGGTTTGCGTTGGATAACATAGGTAGTGGTTCAAGCCGGAAGGTACCATTATTGAAAGCATGGCAATGGACAATCTGTACACGTCATATTTCTATGAACTTGTGGGGGATTGTTGGAATTTTGATATATGTGGTATATAAGTTCATAGTCATATGACCTTGGATGGTGTTTGGCTTGAACTGAATTTGGCGAAGGGGAAATTCACGTTGGGGGCACTGTCAAGGAGAGCGGCCGCGCCAAGCCCCAAGGGCGGCCGCGCTGGTCTCTTGTGATTCCATCCAAAACGCCTGGACTCTAGCGCGGTCGCGCAAGCCTCGAGGGCGGCCGCGCTGGCGTCGGGTAAGTGAGATTCCTGGGCCGAATTGGAACAGGTTTTTAGGTTTAATTAAGCCTAAAACCTAATTTTTACCACACATATAAATACTTAACACCCTACAGCCGTTTTTGATACATGAATATTGGAGAGAAACACAATTCTCTTGGTTTTATTCATTGATCGATTACTCCCGTTCATAGAGATTAGTTCGTGAGATTCAAGGCGACTGAGATAGGACCGCCGGTGATTACCTACCTGTGTGCTGCTTTGTGGTATGTAATCCGTGATCGTTTTATCCTCGGAGAAATTTGCCTGTACCTGAGTTGCACCAATTGGGGGCAATATTTTCTCTTAGGACAGTCTTCCTAAGACGACTCGATCAAATCACGATAAGTTTTCTAATCGTTTGTTTACTTGTTTCTGTTCTATTTTCCTGATCCTGTTCCATTGCTTTCGATTTTGCTATTGGCTTAATTGGTACGTTCTTGACTTGATCAATAAATCCCCTACTGTTGATTAAATTGTTTATTTAATCTGTGGTGCTTATAATTTAATTTCCAACACATACATATATATACATACATATATATACATACATATATATATATATAATGCATCAAAATGCCAAAAAAACAACAAACAACTTATTGGATGGTTGTAATAGATATTACATTTAACCTTCATATATTGGGTTTTCATATCCAAAACTTAATCAAACATATATAGATGTTTCTTCTATTCTTTATTATTTACTTAAAAAGTCTCAAGAAAAGACAATGGGACATTTTAAAGAAACTGGAGGCACTCTGGCTATGCCTCAACTGAATAAAATTATATCCCAATTAAGATGTAACTCTGTATTCATATACGTATGCATTGAGAGAGAGAGAGAGAGACAGAGAGAGAGAGAGAGAAGAAGCAGCGGAATTCTGGAAAGAAGTAATTGATCTACCCGTTTATCATAAGCACAACACTATTCCCGCGTTTGATTGGAACGTTGTTCTTTTCCTGAAAATGTGATAGATGAAGTTAACTATTAGATTTGATATTATCATCACAAAGATTGAAATGAATGAATTTGGGGGGGGGGGGTTTACATGCATGATCCGAAGGAAATTGACATCAAACCTAATCACTTCATAGCAGTGATCAATTTAAACTTGCTACTCACAAAGTAAGCAATGAATTGTGCACGTAATGTTAGATAACTTACGTATAAGAGAAATCGCTACACATATATGGGCCAGGCGCAACTTGATTAAAACAATTTACAATGAAATAACTGCATATTGACTAATTTCGATAGCTGGAGCCTAGGGGTGCCAAGTATAACCATTTGAACTAAAAACGTATGTATATCACATCCAAAATTTATCCTTGATGTCATTTAATAGGAAAATTCCATATGCTCTAGGGAATGGGTTATTTCGAGAATCATGTGACTTGCCTTCCAGAAAAACAACTGAGTTATGTATGTTGTTAGAAACAGATCTACAACACAATATGGGTAACTATTCCTGGCTTTTATACATTATGTCTCTTTCTGTAGGGATGTGAAGGGGGTAGGGTGGGGGAAAGATTTCAATGGAAATAAAAGCAGCCAAAAACAGAAGATATAAAGTTTGAACCTTGGCTCGTCTTTTTGAAATTATTTTCTTCGCCCGCTTCTTCTTACGCTTCATGGCATAGGTCATTTCTTCCATTTCATTGAGTACGATCTCTTCCTCATTGGCTCACGGCTTCAGCCTCCGCAGGTTTAACAGTACCTTCTCTGATGGAGATAATGCCTTTCTTATATGCATACGCCACCTGAAGTAGAAATCAAACATGAATACCCGGTATGAACTCAAAGAAACTTTTCAATAGGAATGAAAAGAAAAATAATTCATTACTTTAAGAGATACTTAAAATTCTGTTTTCCCAAAACACGCAAATCCTCAGAGTGCTTTAACCTGGCAAGAGAAGAGCAATTAGAATCTCAAAAAGCTTGAAACTGTAACTATGTAATAGTATAGTCCAAGCAATCTATACCATCATCAAGAAAGCTGGAATAAGTCAAAACCCTAGAATTTGAAGTGAACAGTGATATTCGGATTGTCGAAAACTCTGAAACATTCGCCAGAATCAACCTGTTAAACAAACATTCAGGAAGTTGAAACTTAAAATACAAATAAGCCCTTGAACTAATTACTTGGATCCAATATAATTTTATACACATATACTTGTTAAATCGACATCAAATAGATGGGACTTCATCTCTTCATACTGTGAAAAACACTAAAATCCCAAATCAAAACCCTAGAATTTGAAGTAATCAGAGAAGCAAAGCGGGAAGTTAGATGAGGAGAGAGAAAGTACCTTACTTGCCTCGGCCTATCTTCCCCCAAATTCACTCTCCTCCCTAACTCCAGCGGCCCATTCGAGGCAGATCATCGAAGATTTCACGCCTCTCCGCTGATCATCCGCTGATTCGATTTCTTCCCCTATCTCTTCTTTGCTTGCTGCTTAACTTATTCTTCAAACGCCGGAAATTCGAAATTGCTGATGATATTGTCGGTGTTACATCCGCCAATATGCTCCAACCGGAACCCCCTCATGGCCTGACTTCTCCTCATCAACGTCTTCTTGGCGGCGGCGGCGGCCGCGGCAGTTTAGAAGGAATAGACGGGGTTGATGAAGAAGAAGACCAACAAAGGTCGTTCCTTCAAATCCGTGTGATGACTGATGAGTGGTGTGTGGGGGGAGGGGAGTGGGAAGGTTTTTTTTTTTTTCAAGATTTAATCTCAGCCCTTGAACCAATTTTTCAACTTTCAATCCTGGCCCCTCTTTATGTAAAGCTAAGAGACAGTTAATACCTCCTTGTATTGTATATTAGATAGATGAATCTGGTTCTAAAATGGATAACAGCTACCCCTAGGAGGGGTTCTACCCCTTGCCCCAGGAGGCGACCTGCCTCTGTCTCGTCCCCCCTCAGCCCGTCTTCTTAAGGTGGAGTTAACTTCATGCTTTTTGTTGTTATTGAGCTGATGGTGTAGATCGCGATCCCTATCTCGGTGGGACGATTCCACACGGATGATCGACCTGATGGCCGAGGTGGGCCATTGTTCTCAGCTTGCTCATTCACAAGCTCAATCATGGGCTGAATTACATTGTCATTTCGAGCCTGATCGAACGGTCTTTGTGAGCCACGGGATGGTGCTGGCATGTGGGACCCGCGATCGTCCCTATGCGCGCGCCAATCGTCCAGTGTCATCTCCTTGACATTCTGATATTTCCAGAGTTCATCCTGGACGTCCAACATCTGAGTCAATTATGCGACTTCGAGTTGCAGCTGAAAGCGAGTAGGGACTAGCTCCGAAAAGCAAATAAACTCAGCCGGGGCAGGTTGAAAATATCATTAAAAAAAATAAAAGGCTGCATTATTCTAGCCCGCTCTAGTAGAATAGCCTCCCTATCCATCACCTCGGCGAGGCGCCGAGGGACCAGGAATGTGCCTGTAACAATGTTTCAACATGTGGGGCTTTTCCTTCTACCCGTTGGTCCACCTCCTTGGGCAGTTTAAGGCCTTTTACCAGCCTTCTGTCGGGCAATCAAGTGGAATCAGCCATGCTGTTCGATCTCCTGCTTCTCCTATTTGGATTCAGGGGAGGCGGAGGTGGCAAAGGAACGATGTGTTGTGCCCTCGCTCGAGCAGTGGCATTTCCTTGGGTTCCAGTTGCATGCCCTGATCCACCTGCGTTGTTTCCATCGTGATAGGGGGTTTTTCAATCCGAGACACTAGCGATATGGCCGTCTATCGTGAAGTCACCAAATTTCAAGTCAAAACTTTATTCTCGGCGATGGAATCAAACTGATGATACCATAAACGGTTTGGATCAGCTTTTAATCCAGTGGTTCGGGTTCGGGTTCGGGTTCTGATGATTCAATAATTTGACCTGAATCCAACGAACAAACGACTAGTCGGGGGAGGCCTCCAGCTAATGCCATTAGGGGTGAGAATAAATATTTGTTTTTTTCGTGAAAAAAAATGTATGGATAGAGGTTTCAGAAGAGATGTTACCTTTGAAATGAGATATATGAGGTGTATTTATTGTACCTTGGCCGGATAAGGGATGTGACTAGAAATTAGGCGAGATTTTAGCGATTGATCCTGATCGTCTCCGTGATTTTAGCTTTTCATGTTTATCTATTACGGTGGCGTATATCGACTTGATTGAGGTCGCCCATTTGGGTGGGGATTGACCTGAATTCGAGCTTTTGGAATAAGGCTGGTTGTGGGTCGTGTGTTGGCCCTTGACTAGTTCGGTATCAAAGAAGGATGTCAGACCAAGATCTATGCCGACTAGGCGAGCAGGTCATCCAGTCCATGGGATATGGAGACAGTCCTATTGGGCCCATATTGGGACCAGAGATTAGATTCGACCACAATTGGGCCTTGATCGCTACATTTATTCTTTTCACTTTTTTTTTCAAGATTCATTTGCAACCTAACAATAAGAATGAAATCAACAAACTTCCAAGCATTGTATTCAAGATTAACTCAATTGGATTAATATTACTAGTTTTGTAACCAAATAGGACATGATAAAACTTGTTTATGTTGGTTTTAAAAAAGAAATGATAGAAAAGGGAAAATCTTGAATTTATTCATAGTAATAAATACAAGAATTAATGCATATAATTAAATAATGAAGTGGGATTATTAGTAGGTGGTAGTTAAACTTAGTTGTCATACTATTATAGATCTACTTGTTACAATGTCTAAAGTTTAAGCTTCACGTCCACTTTAGGGCGACCTTCCAACTACACCATTATGTGTTTATGGATGTGTGTGTGTGTGAGAGAGAGAGAGAGAGAGAGAGAGAGAGAGAGAGAGAGAGAGAGAGAGAGAGAGAGAGAGAGAGAGAAAGAGTGTGTGTGAGAGAGAGAGTGTGTGTGAGAGAGAGGGAGAAAAGATTGCCAAATAAGATCGAGCATGTTGCCCCATCTACACTCAAAATATACATTCTTTATTTATTTTATTTTTTTAATATCCTTGTTGTTTGATTTTATTTTCCACTTCAAATTACAAAAATTATCATTTTATATATTTCATTAAAATTGCAAAATTAAAAACTACTAACCGTCCTGCTACAAGTTGCACACTTTCCTCATTGGGCGTTCCATTATAAACTGCACATTTTCTAAAATGGCAAAAAATCTTTACTATTCCACCCACTAATTCTCTCTCATACTTTACTTTTATACTCACAATACCAATCAACTCACTATTTTTTATCCCACTTTCTCTTTCCAATCTCACTTTTCATGCTCACAACACTTACTCCACTAACTTTTTCCTTAATTTGCGTGCAAACAGTAACTGTGCGAGTTATAGCGGGACGGAGAGAGTATTTTTTAAATATTTTTTAATTAATTGGACCCATTTATTATACTGACATCAATTTATTCATCTACTAATTTTCAGACGACTAATAATCTCTACCCCATTATACATATTCACAACATCTTAATACGACCTTCATCTCATCTCAGCTCAATGTGCACGCAACTACTTTTGGAGGTATTTCACATTTGTATCAATTATAATTAGAGAATGATTGGCACTCTTTAGTGGTGAGCATTAAAATTAACCATTTCCCTCACTTTGACCATTATAAGTAGGAATTAACTTTCAGGTAAAAAATTGGTTATTCATTGTTGTTTTTTCCTCATTCCCACAACAAGTGAAGAGTTTTTAAATAAAGAATCAATTTAAAGGAATTTTGTACACATGCAACAAGTAAAACACATTTTTAAAAAAAATATTACTAGTCAACTGTAATGTAACAGTTATTATCATGCGCGGATCCAGAATTTTGAAATCGCGTGGGCTTGATATTTAAAAAATATTGTAAACAATAAAACAGTGAAAAACAACTTTATATATAAAAAAATGTTACATATAGTCGGTGACTTAGATAAAAAAAAATTCAAAATCACGTCAAATAAGGCTGGATCCACCCCCGTTATTATGAAATGAGTAATAAAAAAGTCGGGGAAGAAAGAGAATTTAATACCTTACCACTCCCTCAATCAAGAACAATCAGCTAACTTGAGTAGCAGCAAATGCCCAGCTCTCTCTCTCTCTCTCTCTCTCTCTCTCTATATATATATATATATATATATATATATATATATATATATATATATATATATATATATATATATAAGCCAAGTGAACTTTTGTTCTTCCCTTTCCCTTGTTGTCTGTCTGGCTTCCTAAGAACACCAAAGAGAAGTGAAGCCAAAAAAAGGAAGAAATGATTTGGTGCAACGATTGTGACGACGAACCAACAGCCATAGTAAAGAAATCAGCAGCAGCAGCCATGGATACCACCATTGTTGCCCAAAGCATCAAGAGTGATGACGACGGAACAACCTGGCCTTGTCCTTCTTGTGGTCACCAGATCAGAAGCCATGGAAAGGTCTGCCATTTATAGTTCCCCTTATAATTTCCTCATTTTGATTGATAGAGTAAATAAACATCATTAGATTGCTAAGATTCTTATAGTGTATAACATGAATGAGCAGTTTGCATTAGGGATCGTTATGAAAATATTTTTTTTTCCATGTTAGCCGACCCCAAATTATTTTGGGACTAAGGCTTTGTTGTCGTTGTTGTTGTAGGGTCGAATCCATGATCTTCCGGGGCTACCGGCAGGAGTAAAGTTTGATCCAAGTGATCATGAGCTTCTTGAGCATTTGGAGGCAAAGGTTCGTTTGGATGCTCTTAAGCTTCACCCTTTGATTGATGAATTTATCCCTACCCTCCAAGGAGAGAATGGTATTTGCTACACCCACCCTGAAAAATTACCAGGTAAATAATACTCTGTGATTTTATGTCATTATTTTGAATTTTTTGGTATGAAAGGTGTATATATTTCTCCGTCCTGAAAGAGAGGTCTGCTTAAAATTCTGGGAAAACGTCACCGGCTGCTGGCCGGCTAATTTCAGGGGTTAGCAAAGATGGTTTAGTTCGACATTTCTTCCACAGACCATCGAAAGCCTACACCACGGGAACGAGAAAAAGAAGGAAAGTACACACAGAGATTGACGGGGGGAGCGAGACAAGGTGGCACAAAACAGGCAAGACAAGGCCAGTTTTCGTAACGAGCAAGCTTAAAGGTTACAAAAAGATACTTGTGCTCTACACAAACTATGGTAAGCTAAAGAAAGCCGAGAAAACGAATTGGGTAATGCATCAATACCATCTAGGCAACAACGAGGACGAAAAGGAAGGGGAATTAGTTGTTTCTAAAATCTTCTACCAAACGCAGCCTCGACAATGTGGTTCGATGATGATCATCAACAAGGGCATGAATTGCTCGGCCGCGGCTCCCGCGAAGGCGAGCAATCAAGGTTCTCAACTTAAAGGAAGTGCCTTGTTTGATCAATACTACAAGCCAACTATCATTTCTTTTAGTCAAAATCACGACGATTAGAATGTTTATTAACAATTATAATAATGTAACTGAACGCTACAAGAGCTCTCACTTTATATGGAATCTGATGATGATGAAGCGTTGAACCTGACTTTATTAACAAATAATTATGTTAAGGAATAACGTAAGTAATTAATTATATTGATACATTCTACATGAATAAAAGTTGAATATTTGCCCTTTTTTCTAAATTTTAATTTCATTTTGAGTTTATTTTACTGTCATATTGGTTAGCTTATAGAAAATTGAAAATGTACATTGCATTTACTTGGGCCGGACCATTCATATAAGGCCAACAACAACATTAGTAATACCCATCCCACATCGATTAGGTGTGGAATTTAATGTGTTATTTATAAGGCAACAAAACTGCCGTTGAGCATCAAATTATTCATTGGATTTTTAAATGCATGTGATAAGTTGTGGTTAAATCAAATGAGGAGGTGATTAGTGGTCAGTGTAGTGTGTGGTTCTTATGTAGCGAGTCTGATTTTCGGGCTCAGATAATTACAAATGGTAACAGAGCATGTCCCGATCGGAAGTGTGGAACAAAATGTTGTGCGAAACAAAGTGTTACATCGAAACATGTTGAGACTCACGTAATTCCTCTGATTTCCGCAGTTCCCTTCTTTCACGTTTCCACTTTCCAACATATATCTCTTCCTTATTTTTATTATATTTTTTCTATTTTAGATCACCTTCATATGGAAGGATAATCATTGTATGTAAATTAGGAGATAGGGATAATCTTCTAGTATTGTTAGGTGATTGTAACCAAGGAGGGCACCACATGTATATATGTAAGTTATTGTCAATGAGAAGAATAAGGCATTTTGACATTTCACATGGTATCAGAGCTGGTACTGTCCGCCTAAGCAAAATCACCACTACGCAAGCAAAACTCGCACAATGACAGAAACATCTGGTGCGACGAAATTCCCTACGATAGATGTAATGTCTCCGTATTATATTCATGCCTCCGATAACCCTGGCCAAGTGTTCGTCAGCGAGATCCTTCGCGATGGTAACTATGGCGATTGGGAAAGTGAGATGAGTAATGCCTTGTTCGCAAAGAACAAAATCGGGTTCGTTGATGGCTCAATTGCAAAGCCGGCAGAAGGATCATCAGACCTTACACTATGGAAGCGCTGCAACGCCATGGTTAAAGGCCGGCTCCACAGCGCCATGGACAAAGAGATAAGGAGCAGTGTGAAGTTTGCCAAAACAGCCAAGGAGAATTGGGACGATCTCGAAGAACGGTTTGGGAAGGAAAGCGCACCACGGGCATATGAACTTAAGAGAACGCTAACTATGACACGACAAGACAATCTTTCTGTCTCGTCATATTATACGAAGTTGCGTGGACTCTGGGATGAGATCCAATCGATATCACCATTGCCAAAATGTGAGTGTGGTATGTGTACATGTGACATCTCCAAGAAGCTGCAAGATCTAAGTGAAAAGGAACGCATCTACGAATTTCTGATGGGACTCGATGAGTCATTTGGGACAATAAAAACCCAAATATTGGGCACAAAACCTGCCGTGAGCCTGGGAATCGCCTATCATCTGGTGGCACAGGACGAAGCGCAGAGACAAATTACAATTGCACAAAAACCTGTTGTTGAGGCTGCTGCACTCCAAGCAACGGCGCAAAGACCTGAAGAAATTCATGACAGGAGAGGACAGCGGCGTGAGAAGCCGAAGTGCAACCATTGTGAAAAGATAGGACACACCAAGGAGCAGTGCTTTGAACTTGTTGGCTATCCGGCAGATTGGAAGCGACCATATAAATTAAATAGTGAAAAACGTCACACTCAGCATGGCGGACGGGGACCTAGAGCAGCCCAAGTTCGAGAGGCTGGAACAACGGAGCACAAGTCCTTGGAACAGAGTCCAGTCGCAGGCCTCAACTGTGAACAAATAATTATGTTAAGGAATAACGTAAGTAATTAATTATATTGATACATTCTACATGAATAAAAGTTGAATATTTGCCTTTTTTCTAAATTTTAATTTCATTTTGAGTTTATTTTAGTGTCATATGTATATTGGTCAGTTTATTGAAAATGTACATTGCGTTTACTTGGGCCGGACCATTCATATAAGGCCAACAACAACATTAGTAATACCCATCCCACATCGATTAGGTGTGGAATTTAATGTGTTATTTATAAGCAAACAAAACTGCCATTTAGCGTCAAATTATTTAGCGAGCCTGATTTTCGGGCTCAGATAATTACAAATGGTAACAGAACAGGTCCCGATCGAAAGTGTGAAACAAAGTGTTGTGCGAAACAAAGTGTTACATCGAAACAGCGGTGGAAGCCACCTCTTGAATCTATACGAGCCACCTCTTCAATCTTATATTGTTCGGGGTTCTGACGCAGCACGGAAACAATAAGTTTCGTGATTAGCGCACTAATCACAAGAATTCACAAGCAATGAATCCTTAAACACAGATCTGGAATCCACCAGGAAATTAAAGAGAAATCTCTTTGAATTGAAAATCAAGAATAATAAGTTGTTTACTAAAATAAGAAGACTAAGTACTTATACTCCTACCTAGGCAGCAAATAAAAGAGTTCCCAAAAATAATAAAATACCAAAACTAAACAGTTTTTCGTAAATAAAACGCAATCAGTCTTCATCTTCCCGTCACGAGCGCGGCCGCCCTCTCCCCTAGCGCGGTCGCGCAACTCTTCAGAAACTTATACCTAGCCTTCATCGTCGTCAGCGCGGTCGCCCTCTCCCCTAGCGCGGTCGCGCACTTCTCCCGAAACTGATACCTGGTTTTCATTGTCTTGAGCGCGGTCGCTCTCCCCACGAGCGCGGTCGCTCTCTTGTCCAGAGTCTTCAAACCTCGGCCCCATGTCCTTCAGCGTGGCCGCCATCCCCACGAGCGCGGTCGCTCTGGCTCCTGTATCAGTCTCTCCCACTTCCAAAGAACTCGACTCCGAGTTCTCATCAGGATAAAGAACTCCATCCGCGTGATACTCATACATGTCAGCTACGTTGAAGGTATTCGAGATGTTCAAGTTATCAGGAAGAGCCACCACATATGCATTGTCATTGATCTTCCTAGTCACTTTGAATGGCCCATACTTGCGAGGTTGCAATTTCTTATACGTACCAACAGGAAAACGCTCTCGTCGAAGAAATACCATAACATCATCCCCAACCTTGAAAACTTTGACCCGTTTCTTCTTGTCTGCAGCAGCTTTATTCTTCAATCCCGTTGCCTCCAACTTGGCCCGAAGCTCCTCTTTGACAGCACATACTTCATTGGCCATATTTTCAGCTGTTTGGCTCACACCACGACCCCTTGGTAACGGTACCAAATCCACCACATGCCTTGGAGTCGAAGAATAAACCACAGAAAATGGTGATTTCCCCGTAGCCGAGGAGTGGACCGCACTTTGTTGTAAGCAAATTCCACCTCGCGGTAATGCCAAATGCCACCGCTTCGGCTTGTCCCCACAAACGCTTCGATCATATTTCCCAATGTTACGTTAGTAACTTCGTCTCGTCCGTCTCCGTTTTGCGGGTGAGCTGTAGAACTCCGATTCAATGCAGTACCAAACATACGCCATAACGTAACCCAGAAGTGACTTAAGAACTTAGTGTCTCTATCTGAAGTAATGGACTTAGGAACACCATGAAGACGTACAACCTCTCTAAAGAACAACTTTGCAATATTAGAGGCATCCGAGGTCTTCTTACAAGCAATAAAATGAGCCATTTATTTGGAAAATCGATCCACTACTATGAAAACAGAATCCACACCTCGTTGAGTACGAGGTAAACCCAACACAAAATCCATAGATAAATCGAGCCATATGTCATCGGGGAATAGGCAAAGGCGGATAAAGACCGGTATTTTGAGATTGACCTTTAGATACCTGACAAACATAACAACGCCTGACGATAGCACCCGCATCCTTCCGCAGTTGAGGCAAAAAATAACGCTCCTCCAAGCTAGCGATGGTCTTGTCTCGCCCCAAGTGCCCACTAAGGCCTCCCCCATGCAAATCCCTGATCAACTTCTCACGAAATGACGAAACAGGAATGCACAATCGATCCCCTTTGAACAGAAAACCTTCACGGACATGAAAATCTGCACTCGGATGCTTGCCCACACACTTAAACCATACTTCCTTGAAATCGGTATCCTCTCCATACAGCTCCTTCGGCAACTCAAACCCGATGACTTCTTGAGACAGTGTAAGTAATAAGGAAGCCCTCCTACTCAGAGCGTCTGCCACTTTGTTACGAACCCTGACTTATCTTTGAATAATAAAGGGAACTTCGCGAGATAAGCGACCCATCGAGCATGCATCTTGTTTATCATCTTACGGTTGTGCAAGAACTTTAGGGCAAGGTGATCGAGAGAATAGAATAAATTCCCGGGAACAAGATAATGCTCCCACTGTCGCGAGCCCGAAAAAACAACATAGAATTCTGATCATAAGTACTCCACTTTTGACGCGCCTCACTCAATTTCTCACTAAAGAAGGCCACCGGTCATTTTTCTTGTGAGAGGACAGCTCCAATCCCTACACCACTCGCATCACACTCCACCTGGAATATTTTATCAAAGTCGGGTAGGGCAAGAACTGGTGCAGTACAAAGTTTTTCCTTGATGAGAGCAAAACTCTGTTCTTGCTCAAAACCCCAATGAAACTTACCCTTCTTCAAACACTCAGTAATAGGAGCAGTGATGGTACTGAAATCCCGCACAAACCTCCTATAGAAAGTAAGCTAGGCCATGAAAGCTACGCACCTCAGTGACAGATGTCGGGGCTGGCCAATCCCTTATGGCCCTCACCTTCTCCTCATCCACCTGAATTCCATCCTCACCAACCACAAAACCCAGAAAAAGTAACTTGTTGGTGCAGAAAATACACTTCTTAAGATTGATGTAGAGCTGATTATCTTTTAGGATGTGCAACACTTGTCTAAGATGATCGAGATGGGCAATTCTATCTCTACTATAAACACTACAAGAAACATAGTTATTAGGGTCGGCCCGTCACCGTCCCTAAAGGTCAATATGCCGTCCCTAAAGGTTTTTAGGTCAGCCTTAAGGACGGGACTTTGGGGTCTTAAATAACAGGCGACTCTAAAACTCTGGGACCCCCGTCACCGTCCCTAAAAAGGTATTAAAGACGGCATGCTTTGGTCCTTAAAATTAATTTAGCGGGAATATTTTGGAGCCAATTTTTTATTTGGGACGAGTTAATAGGGTCGGACTTGCCGACCCTAATATTAATTTAGCGCCAATTTATTTTTTTTCCGGGAAATTATTAGGGACATGCGTCGCCGACCCTAATGTAATTTTGCGCCAAAATATAATTTTGGAGGGAAAGATTTAAGGTCAACTTTCAAAGACCCAAACAAGCTTGTATCCCAAAATATAAATCGTAATCATCAATATGAACTACTCCATTCGTCTCAAAATGAATTGAATGCTCATTATTTTTTTCAAATTTACTCATTATCAAAAGCAAATTTGAAATGTTTTTGAACATTTATCTTGGGACGGAGGGACTAACACAATAACCATAATCAATTCAACGAGGTACTTATAATGAGAACTAAACAAATAATCCAAAGTTAATCAGCTACATCATTCAAATATAGGTCTTTGCCAAAAAAAAAAAAAAACTAGATCACGTAGGACTACTCAAATTTTCATTAAAAATTTTCTAATCTAAATAATTAAGTCTCCAACTAGTTCAAATAATCTATATTGCATACTATTGAAAAAATTGCCTCCGCTAGAAGTTTGTTCCTTGATAACATTCTTGCAATAAAATCCACGTGTCCTTGCTATTGAATGAAACCTGAAAAAAATATGTGCAACACAAAGTATAGAAATTAGCTTTACACATTTCAATTACATTCACGGGCATTGGCCAGATGAGTTTACCAGCAAAATACCCTGCAATATCTAATTAAAATCTATCAACAACAGAACAACACATGAAGGAAGCTTAGCTAATAACACCCTATCTTCTTCCAACAATCAGAGAAAGGTAGCATAGCTAATAACACCCTATCTTCTTCCAACAATTGTTTGACTGCTGACTTGTTGTGGGTGCGTGTGTCGAGGGGGGGTCAAGTCTGCAACTGCCACACTATGCCACAAGTCCTCAAGCAGAAAAATAATTACTGAGTAGTAATTAGACAAACCTCATTTTAGAACCTTATGTTGAATTTGAAGACACTTCAGTTTCTTTTCAAGCTCTTCGATACTCGTACCATACTCAAGTATTTCATCCTCAAGCTCCTGTAATGATATTATGGTCTCCCCAGTATATAGCCTTGTTGTTGATCTCACATCTCCTAACTAGTGCTTTTGCAATTTACATTTGGTCATTTCGCATTTTAGCTTACCTACTTCACCACATGTTCTCATTTGTGATAACTCGGTTGCAAGCATATAAAAACAAACAAACTTATTGCCAACAAAAGCACTTAAGTGGGGGCGAGATCATAGCACTGCAATATAAAAACGGACTATATTAAATCATATAGCCCGAGAACATGTAAAACGCTTCATTTACACTTTGGAAATACAATACTGAAACATAGCACTTAGATTATGAATACAAGAAGCTACAACAAAAGATAATCCAGTTTTCCTCTCTTCTGATACATAATAAAGTAAATACTGTAATAGAGTTACCCTGTATACGAGTTTTTTCACCATTGTTTTTCCAGATTATTTTTAAAGACAGCATCTTTTTTTTTTTTGATAAGTAAATATGTGCATTGAATATTTCGCCAAGGGGCAAACCTTACAAAAGAAGCAAAAGACCTTAGCTACTAGAACTGAAAAGGTAGACATGAAGCTACAAGAAACTTGAGATCAACTGAGGGTCAAAACCAAAAGTAATATAATACACACACACACAAATAAGCAGCACATTGGGGGAATGAGAGTCCATCAAAATCAAGCATGATCAACCACAAGCCTCCTAGAAAATAGAATCATTTACGTTCCTTCATTCTTATTTTTCAAAAGGAGCTAATAAGAACTACTTAAATAGAACAAGATGATATTAAAAAAGAGGGGCTTGAAAGCCAGATGTATATCCAAGTCAACAGGGTACAAATTTCTCTTTACCTATGGCACCAGCCCTTTTACCAATATTACAACTTTAGCAATCCACAAAGCCTTTTCTACATAAGCAAGCACAACTGAAAACAAGAGACATATTGCAAAGAATTAGCTGCTTGCGCATTTGGTTAGAACATATCACGGAAACAAAATGACTATTGAAGAACGAAACAAAGATCCTTCTAAATACTCCCACCGCATTATTTGAAGAGTCACAATTTGAATAAGAACATAAGATCCTTTAATTGGGGCAAGTGGTGCATTTTTTCAGGTGGTACTGTGGTAGTGCATCAAAACCTAAGTTTTTTTCTTATACTCTCTCTCTCTCCCCCTCTCTCTCCTATAAGCAGTACG
Source organism: Adenophora triphylla var. japonica (assembly GCA_022495995.1). Lineage (NCBI taxonomy): Eukaryota > Viridiplantae > Streptophyta > Magnoliopsida > Asterales > Campanulaceae > Adenophora > Adenophora triphylla. The sequence continues at coordinate 548,152 of JAFEMH010001010.1, forward strand.
AGTCAATAAAACAGAAGTAACCATCGGTGATAAGGAAATTAACACGAGATCGTTGGTAATTAAAAAGAAAGCTAATGGTACAAAGGTGTCTCTTGACAAGTAACAGAATCCCAGGATATTTTAGTACTCCTCCGTCCTCACCAATATCAACAATACATGCCTCTCACTTCCCCACCCCAAAATCCCTGAAGAAGCCCCGAAACGATATGAAATGTACTTGAAGAAGAATCTTTATGTTATCTTCGAAAGATATGTTGATTTGATTTCAAATTTAAAGGAACAAGTATAACAAACAGTTAATGCAATAAAAATCAATCGAAACCCAACAAATTTTAAAGGCGTGGGAAACCATATGCCAATTAAATTGAAAGATCTCATTCGGCCTGAGAACACAAGCAGTGACAACATATTTATGCTCAACTCTTGTCCTTTACACATGATTGCAAGCAAACCACTTAAGTCTTAAGATCATAATGACAATAACTACATTCTAATCACAAACACAACAGTTTAAATCATTAATAAAACACATTCAAGCAATCAATTCGCAGACACCCGAATTCAAATTCAAGACACAATTTTTTTTTTCACATCTGAATCAAATTCAAGCAGTTCCCAACATAACCCATTTCTCAATCCAACAAAATAAGCATTTGGGTTTAATGTGATTCCAAAATCAAATCAAATAGTAAGTCAATCATAATGAAATTGAGGTCAAAATAAGCGTAGAACAAATGATAAATAGAGATAGAAATAACCTTGACGATTGCAGAGAACGGCGGATGAAATCGAACGGAACCAACAACGATCGCAGAGAATGGGGATGAAATCGAAAGGACAATTGCAGAGAAAACCGAAATCGAACGGAAGCAACAACGATTGCAGAGAGAACGGCGGATGAAATCGAAAGGAAGCTGGTTGGTTTAAGGGCAGGCAATCTAAATCGAACGGAACCGATTTGCGGCGGATGTGCGGCGGATGAAACGATTAGAGGGGTGTAGAGGGAAGGTGCGGGAGAGGGGAGAGTGGCGTAATAGCAGGGAGGGTTTTGGGTTTTTTTTCTTTTAATTTCATTTATTAGCTGACAAATAAATAGGGATCCAATTTGCCGTCCTATTAAATTTCATCTTGGGAGATGACTTATTAAGTGGGTAATAGGGACTAGAGAATTCTCCCGACCCAAAAAATCCAGTCCCTAATAATGACTTTTTTTGTAGTGAAATCAGGATATCATCGAAATAAACGACAACAAAAGAACCAATAAAAGGTCGAAATACCTGATTCATCAATCTCATGAAAGTGCTAGGGGCATTCGAGAGTCCGAATGGCATGACAAGCCACTCATAAAGGCCATCCTTGCTCTTGAAGGCTGTTTTCCACTCATCTCCTGGCCTAATCCGAATCTGGTGGTACCCGCTGCGCAAATCCAGTTTTGTGAACACTCTCGAACCGGATAACTCATCAAGCATGTCTTCCAAACGGGGAATGGGAAATCGATACTTGATGGTAATTTTGTTGATGGCACGGCTGTCCACACACATACGCCACTGATTACCCTTCTTCGGCACAAGCAGAACTGGTACTGCACACGGACTCATGCTCTCTCTAATAAACCCCTTCCGCAGCAAATCTTCTATCTGCTCTCGAAGAATCTCATTCTCCTTGGGACTCATGCAGTAATGCGGGAGGTTTGGCAAGCTAGCTCCCGGAATCAAATCAATTTGGTGCTGAATGTCCCTCATAGGTGGCAGATCATTTGGCAAGTCATCGGATAGTAACTCCTGAAAATCTGCAAGTAGTTCTTTAATCTCCCTTGGCAACCCAATCTTCACACTGACAGAACTCAACAACCCCTTAATGATTATAGGGCAAAAATACTCTGACTCCTCAATAGCTGCAGTAAGATCCTTCTCATTCTGAATAAGCATCAACACCGGCTTATCCTTCTCAACCTGCTTTTTAAACCGTGAAACAGGAGCTATAGCAATCTTGTGTTTGTTCCAGTTGAACATCACCACATTATCCCTGCCCCTATAAGTAATATCATGATCATGTTGCCATGGACGACCCAGTAACACATGATACACATCCATATTCAGCACATCACAAACGACTTCCTCCTTATAGTGTTTCCCGATAGAAAGGGGAACCCTACAAGTACGTGACACCCTGAGTTCGGAACCCGTATTCACCCACCCCAAGCCATAGGGTTTCTCATGCGGTTCAGTTTTCAATCCAAGGAAATCAACTAATTTCTGCGAAACTAAATTTTCAGTGCAACCATTATCAACAATTAAATTGCATACCTTGTTAGCAACGGAGCAGTATGCACGAAAAAGATTCTTCCTCTGTCCCTCATCCTTGGAAGATAACAACATCTGTTGAAGAACACAACCCACATGCTCCTCGGATTCCTCCTCCGCAAACTCGGCCCCTTCATACTCATCATTCTCCTCCTCTACTTGCTCTTCATCTTCCTCCCCTAAGAATGCGACGGTTGCCCTGCCTACAGGGCAAGCGTTGGACCTATGACCATATCCCTGACAGCGAAAACACTTGTTTCCCCTCGGTTTGGCATACGGATTTGCTGTTTTCTGTACTGGCGCCTTGTTTACTGTCGAGTTGCTCGCTGCCACACGGTTCCCTGTCGCACTGTTTCCCGCTGAACTGTTCCCGACTGAACTGCTAGTCGCTCCCTTCTCCTTGTTAATCCCTTCATCAGCACCGCCTTGCGGACTCCATTTACGAAAAGGATCATTAAAGACCCTTGTACTCGACTTTTACATAAGCTCCGCTTTCAAGGCCAGAGTAGAAGCATCCGTCAAGTTCCGTACTTGATGCAAACCCATCTTGTCCTGTATTGAGGCCTTCAGGCCATTAATATAGTGTGCAACCTTTTGTTCCTCAGACTCGTCAATCTCCACCCTTGCCGTGTATCGCTGAAACTCAGTAGTGTACTCATCAACCGTCCTTTTGCCTTGTACACAATTGAGATACAACTTATACAAAATCTGCTCATAATCTGCGGGCAAAAAACTCCCTGAGATCAACTGCTTCATCCGTCTCCAAGTCCTAACTGGTTCCTCGCCTCTGCACTACCAGTTTATCCCACCATACTGCAGCGGTACTCTTCAAGCGAATCACTACCATCTTCACCTGTTTATTAGCAGGTACCTCCATGACCTCAAAGAAGCGATCGACATTAGTCTGCCAATCTAGAAAATCCTCTATGCCCATGGTTCCATAAAAATGAGGGATTTCAGCCTTGATTCTATAATCATGGCGATTTTGATTGTTACCTTGTTCTCCGTCATCCTCAACGATTTCTTCCTCCGAACTGGATCCATCTTCTTCCCGGTTCTCCACCCTCTACGGACGGTCAACGTGCTCCTCCCTGTCTCTTTCACCCCTACGGTCTCGATTACCATTCTGACCCTGTTGAGCAGCAACCAACGCGGCGATCTGTGTAGTCAACGCAGCGATGGCGTTAGTAATCCCCTCGATATCAGCCTTGGTAGCCTGATCTCCCATGATTCCTCAGTATGATATAAAAGACAGGATATGGCCTGCTCTGATACCAACTGACGCAGCACGGAAGCAATAATTTTCGTGATTAGCGCACTAATCACAAGAATTCACAAGCAATGAATCCTTAAATACAGATCTGGAATCCACCAGGAAATTAAAGAGAAATCTCTTTGAATTGAAAATCAAGAATAATAAGTTGTTTATCAAAATAAGAAGACTAAGTACTTATACTCCTACCTAGGCAGCAAATAAAAGAGTTCCCAAAAATAATAAAATACCAAAACTAAACAGTTTTCCGTAAATAAAACGCAATCAGTCTTCATCTTCCCGTCACGAGCGCGGCCGCCCTCTCCCCTAGCGCGGTCGCGCAACTCTCCAGAAACTTATACCTAGCCTTCATCGTCGTCAGCGCGGTCGCCCTCTCCCCTAGCGCGGTCGCGCACTTCTCCCGAAACTGATACCTGGTTTTCATTGTCTTGAGCGCGGTCGCTCTCCTGTCCAGAGTCTTCAAACCTCGGCCCCATGTCCTTCAGCGCGGCCGCCATCCCCACGAGCGCGGTCGCTCTGGCTCCTGTATCAGGTTCCCATGCATGTGAGCCTTGCCGGGGACGACAAGGATTTAAGTGAGGGTGTAATATCCTCTTGAATCTGTACTAGCCACCTCTTCAAGCGCTTTTAATAATTGTGTGAGTTTTTTGTTTTAAAAATGCTTCCCCTTGAAATTTTGTTGTTCATTTCACAAACTCTCTACGTATTTTTCATAACGTTTTTGAGTTAGTGCGCATTTGTTTTTAATTTGCCAAAAATGGTTGAAAATTTTCAAAACATCCATTCACCCCCTCTAGCTATTTTCCATATTCTTATGGGACCGACAATCCCAATATTGAATAAATAAATAGTAATTGTTTACATAAATAATAAACTCATTAAGAAAGTTTAAGAATAATTGGTGTACATACAATATTTTGATGCACTAGTATATTAAAACTTAAATACTATTAAGTGTTAAAAAACTAAAATAAACAAGTAATTTATTGATCATATGTTAATTTCTCAAATAAATAATTATTATATTACTAAATAAGATTATCATCACTATTTTAAATAGAATGTATTTAATGAAATATATAATAAAATTATAAACATTTAAAAACTACCAATGAACCCTTTCTTCTTTTGTTTACCCCACCCCACCTCACTCTAATTCATTTTGCCTATCCTCTCCTCTCCCCTCCCCTCCCCTCCTTATTCCCCAATCAACATCTCGAGCAATAATAGGGTACAAAATAAAAAAATTGGCCAAAAATCGAGTAGGCAATGATTGATTGGATATTTAATTAATGAGTAGTGAAGCCATATTCACAACATCCCATCACACATTGCCAAGCATAACTTTATGAGTTTTTTTTAAAAAAAAAACTTTAGTATTACTCTAACAACTCCCCTTCTTTTCACTTTCAAAGAAACCTCCCAACATGTCTCCCCCTTCATTTTCTCATAAAGATTCTTTGTTATTTGGGAAGTTTGATTTGAGGTGGAACCAACAAAAATGACAAAATGTTTGATTTGAGGTGGACAGAGGAAGTATATATATTCAAATCACACTTCAATCACCACCATACGTACTCTTTAGTTAGAGGCTTTTAGGAAACCATCTTGATGAGCCCGAACCAGCTGGATCGGGCTTACGCTCGGTCTGGTCCAAGGGATCAGTGTCGTGGCACTCCCTAGATCGTCGGAGTCAAGACCGCGGACAGATAGACCCCTGGGGTCAAGACCGCGTTCCTCTTCGCGTCATCCTACTCCAGACCGGAGGGATCCTGACCGATTGCTTGGTGACCGCATGAGGTATGACCGTTCCATCCGTGCCCGCGTTAAATACCTTTAACCGCGCCCAAGATGTTGACTGCGGGTTCATACCTGCCTCCCGGTTATCTCACCTGCCTCCCGGTTAAATAGCAAAGCTTACTGAGCAAGTTAGCTTACTGGCTCTGACATACAAGTTGCCGGCTCACTCCCATCACATTTAATGCGGCTCAGACAGCGCCTACTATTGCCATTAATGCGCCGCGTCGAATACACGGCTCCTATCCACATCAGCGACATCCCCTCTGACAGAGGATCCTCCTTCCCTGACAGACCCAATCAGCTACGGACACGTGTATGCGGTCAAATACCAAAGTGCCCCTTAGGGCTGACCTCATGGCTTACGTCAGCAGGCAGCTCCTCATTGCCTATAAATAGAAGACCTTTGTCCCATTGGACAAGGTAAGTTCCAAATATACACTGTAAGCCATATTGCTCTCAAACCCTAAACACTCACACACATTCAAGGCATTCCAGGCCTTATTTCTCAGTATTCTTACTCTCACACCCGAAGGTCTGAGTTGGAGTAACATCCAACTTTGACCTTAACGGTGCTTCATTTGTGTTGTGTTCTAGGTACAACCAACCGCCAAATATATCCTGTCAGATATCCTCGAACCGATCTGACCCTAAATAGTTTGGCGTCATCAGTGGTTCCATTGCCGGGAAGCGTCATTTTGTTACTCGTAAATTTTTGTTTTCAGACACCCCTCGTGTTCTAAACAACCGACTGTCAAAGGGCTCTTCCTTTCAGTCATTTTCTTTTTCAAATATGTCTAGGATTTTGGAAAATGCCGGTCATTTGACCATCCAGGGAGATGACCAGGCCTTACCTTCCAATATCAATAAGGATAAGCCAAGCAACTCCGTTTTTAACAGGATGGGGGCCCGTTCTCAAGGCCAAAGCCGCCTCTCCCCTGCCCAAAAGGCTTTACATAGGCTGACGGATGAAGCCTGAGCTGAAAAAGCCCAAGCTCTCCTAAACAACAGCCCAAAAACTCCCCACAATCCTATAAAAACTGCCCCCCCTAACACTCCCCTTTCCCCCGACCAGATCCTAAAGAGGCAGGAGATCCTGGCCGCCAAGTCCAAGCTGGTCGCTGAGGCCATGGCCATCAACGACGCTCAGATGGACCTGTTTGAAATAGAGGCAAATGGCGGAATGCCACTCCCCGAAGGGTCCCAAAGGTTCTCCCAACGAGCCCCTACTAACTCGCTTGCTAGTCAAGCTAGGGGCAAAACGAGATGAACCAACCCTTGACCGCGGTCAGGTGCCCAGACGCAGTGTAGTGCATGTGGATGATAGCGAGGAGGTAGGGGAAGAGGCACAATCAAATCGCCGTGCGAAGTCCCAAGCCAGACCCTTGGCTCACGCCGGGGAGAAGGCCGTGACTCCACGTGCTAAAAAACAGAAGGTTGACGATCAGAGCCCTGAATTTGTCAAATTTATGCACGAGATGTGGGAGACCCACCAAAAAGCAGCCCAGAGGTGTGGCCGCACCATGGATGCCTTCAGCGACAAGATTGCTCGGGCACCCATTCAGAAGGGTAAGCCTCCCCAAATGGAGACTTACGATGGCTCTAAAAAGGCCAAAAGCCATATGGGACGGTTTGAGGGACAGATGACCGTATTCTCATCAGACGAGTCTGTGATGTGCAAAGCCTTGGCTGCAACTTTCACGGGCAAGGCCTTATCCTGGATGCTGGCCCTCAAACCCAGGTCCATCAAAACCTACGGCCAGTTCAGGCACCTCTTCTTGAACGCATTTGCCGGAGCAGGCGAGCCCGCAAGACCAAAGACAGATCTTGTCCGAGTCAAGCAGGCCGATAACGAGACCACCAAAAGCTACATCTCTCGGTTCCGGAAAATAAGCGAGCAGATTTTGGATTTGGAAGAGGGTGATATCCGGCTCTGCTTCGAGGGCGGTCTCACCTCCTCGTACCTCAAGATGAATTTTGCCTCCAACCGCCCTAAGAGCGTGGAGGAAATGTACGAGAGGGCCTCTGCCATTGCTTCAGCTGAGAAACCCAATGTGGCCCCTCCCCGCGTACCCGCAAAGGAGAGAATCAGTCAAGTCCAGGACAACAGCCAGGAACCTGCCCGCGTTAATAATCAGGGAAAGAACCGAGGTCGTGGGTCGGACAAGCTCCAAAAAGTTGTGCAAGAAACAGTTTATACCCCCCTCACCGAGCCATGGGCAGTAATCATGAGAGCCTCAGAATTTCCCCCTCCTCCCCCAATGGGTCGAAAGCCAAATGACAGGAGTAGGGACAAATTCTCTGAATACCACAACGACCACGGGCACTGAGGACTGCTTCTAGTTGAAGTGAATTATTCAGCAAAGGATCAATGACGGGGAACTAACAAAATGTGTTAAGGGCCATAACAATGCAACCAATAATAATAATCAACAGCGGGCACGAGCACCACGTGGCCCGAGAGGGTTGAGAGAGACAATTATGATGATGAGTTGGGTAACTATGAGATTAATTTCATTGGAGAGGAGCCTCCATCCAACAAACAACTCTCCCTCCAGATTCGAACCTTAGAGAAGGTTTTCTTGATCCCTCCAATGGCTCCCGAGGATGAGCAAGAAATTGGGTTCAAACGGAGTGAACTTTCCTCCTCCCTCTTTCATTCTACCCAACCCCTCACCATCAGAATGACAATCAACCGGGCAAACATTGGCCGTGTTTTAATAGATACAGGCGCGACCATGGATATACTCTACTACCATAATTTGGTAGGCATGAGAATGACCGAGGCTAACCTGACTCCATATGCGGACGTGCTAGAGGGGTTCACCAATCACGCCGTTGGAGTAAAGGGGAAGATAGTGTTTGAAGTGACTATTGGGGAAAAGCCCATGCAGAAGACGACCAAAATTACTTTCATGGTGGTCGATCTTCCTTCCCAATACAATGCCATTCTCGGCGTAACTGCTCAGGCCGAATTGGGAATAGTCGCTTCCGTTCCCCACCAAAGGGTGAAATTTAACACCCCGGGCGGGGTTGCCACAATAAATAACCAGCCCGGGAAATTCCTTCGAGCATTAGAGGAGAAGAGGAAGGTGGAGAAAGGCCAGACATCCTGCCCGCAGAAAGAGGGCGAGGACAAATTGAAAAAGGGGAAAGCCCATGAACTTGTTCCGGCACCCATTCCTGTTGGCATGCTTTCTTTCCATACCACAAAGGTGGAGCTCAAGACGAGCAGGAAGTCCAAATAGTTGGCCCCTATTGAGGGAGGTTATATTGATAGGGCAATTGAAGGAAAGATTGACCGCGAGGTCATATATTTCATCTGGCGTGGCCGAGCCAGTAGAGCCCCCAACTATTGTTATTGACTCCTTACACAATCGTGAAATCAGCGACCTTCGACCTAACGACGAGCTCGAGGAGGTTGTTATCAACTTCCACTTCCCCGAGCAAACTGTTAAGGTCGGGCTGGAAATTCACCCCGAGGAGAGAAGGATCCTTATCGAGTTCCTTCAAGCAAATTGTGATGTGTTTGCCTGGAGGGTGGAAGATATGCAGGGAATCAACGAGGACGTGATCCTCCATAAAATCAATGATGACCCATCCTTCAAGAACATCCACCAAAAATCAAGATACTTCTCCCCGGAAAAGGAGATAGCAATCAAGGAAGAGGTTGAGAAGCTACTAAAAGCGAGGATAATTAAGGAGATCTCCTACCCCAAGTGGCTTGCAAATGTAGTCATGGTCAAAAAGGCCAACGACAAATGGAAGATGTGTGTTGACTTCACCGATCTCAACAAGGCATGTCCCAAGGATTGCTTCCCTCTTCCTCGCATAGACAGATTGGTGGATTCAATAGCCGGTCACAGAGTATTGAGCTTCATAGATGCATACTCCGGCTACCATCGGATCAGATAGCTCTGAAGATGTCAGCTCCCGTAGCTTTCATTCTTTGCGGGCAAGACATATTGTTACCTGAAATGATGCCAGTTCTTGAGTTTGAAAAATGCGGGAGCCACCCTTTCTGAATGGTCAATATTGTCTTTAAGAACCAATTGGGCAGAAACCTTGAAGCCTACATCGATGACATAGTTATAAAGACAAGAGAAAACTCCCACGACCTCGACGTGGAGGAAACTTTCTCAAACTTGGGCCACAATAACATGAAACTGAACCCCCTAAAATGTGCATTTGGGGTCAAAGCGGGCAAGTTCCTTGGATTAATGGTCAACCAGCGGGGAATTGAAGCTAATCCCAAAAAAATTCAAGCGACGTTGGACATGAGGCCTCCTGCCTGCGTGAAGGATGTCCAAAAGTTAAACGGGCGCATTACCGCACTTGGCGGCTTTATCTCGCGGTCAGCAGAGAGATGCCTCCCCTTCTTCAAAACTCTGAAAGGGGGGAAGAAAGCTGCCGAATTTGCATGGAGTCACGACTACCATCAAGCTTTTGAAGAAGTCAAGAGATACCTCGGGCAGCCCCTCTACTCCAATGGCGGCCGGTGCCGGGAAGAACTTTTCTGTTTTTAGCGGTTAATGATTTGGCGGTAGGCCTGTTCTTGTAAGGGAGGATAATAACTCCCAAACCAGTTTATTATGTATCTAAGGCACTGTCCGCCGTAGAAGGGCGTTATTTAAATATAGAGAAATTAGCTTACGGCTTGCTTGTATCTGCTCGAAAATTAAGAGCCTACTTTTTTGCACATCCTATAACTGTACTCACTGAGGCCCCACTTAGAAAGGTTTTACATAAACCAGAGTCCTAGGGGAGAATGCTAGCTTGGTCTATCAAGCTCACTGAGTTCCAGATCACCTACTCCCCGAGAAGGATAATCAAAGTGCAGGCCTTAGCTGATTTTGTAGCAGAATCGTCATTTAAACTAGCGGACAGTGACCTGGGGAAAAGAAAGCGGGCAGAATCAGAGGAAGCCCAAGATAGCTCAAACACTGAAATTGTACAGCCCAGGGAAGGGAGCGTCCAGAAGAAGTGTGGACTTTATTCGTGGACGGCTCTACGAGCAAGTTAATAAGTGGAGCGAGCATACTCCTGATCGCACCCTGCGGGGAGAAATTGAAAAGAGCCTTGAGATTCAAATTCGAAGCGTCGAACAATCAGGCTGAGTACGAAGCGATTATAGCGGGCATGGAGTTTGCAAGAGACTTGGGAGTTCAGAATATTGAGATCAATAGTGACTCTCAGCCCATAGTAAATCAAATTAGGGGGGAGTATGACACGATCAACCCAGTGCTAACTCAGTACTACGGTCTGGCAAAAACCCTCATCAAAAATTTTACCTACTATGAGCTGAACCAAGTCATGAGAGAGGACAACACGGAGGCTGACCTCCTCTCCAGAATAACCGATCAAGAGGTCATAGACTTGGAGACAGATTGCCAGATAGAATTCACGGAGAGACCTGCTATAGATCGAATTCAGATAAACAATATTGAGGATCAAGTAAGGGACTGGGCAGATGAGATCAAGGATTACATCGAGAAGCAAACCCTCCCCGAGGATCCAGCAAGGGCTAGATCCATTGGAAAGGTGTCCGCGAAATACCTCGTCCTGGATGGAGTACTTTTTCGACGATCATTCACCAAACCTTTGCTAAGATGCATCAAAACTCACATGACCACCAACTTACTCTATGAGGTTCATGAAGGAGTTTGCGGAGGACATCCCGGTGCTCGCACTCTCTCAGACAAAATCAAATTTCAGGGATTTTATTGGCCTACGATGAGAAGAGATGCGCAAGAGTACGCAAGAAAGTGTGACAAATGCCAGCGATTTGCGGACATCCCTAAACTACCATCAACAGAGCAGACTTTGGTTGTACCATCGTGGCAGTTTGATACGTGGGGGATTGATCTGATTGGACCATTCCCAACTGCTCGAGGAAGCATTAAGTATGCCGTTGTGGCCGTGGATTATTTTACCAAGTGGACGGAAGCAAAGGGCTTAGCCACTATCTCCAAGGAGAATGTTATCAATTTTGTCCATGATCACATCTATTGCCGATTTGGGGTTCCACGAGCAATAATTTCGGACAATGGCACTCAGTTCTCTGTAAAATTCACAGCTGAATGTGAGAGAATGAAGGTGCAACATCGCCAGTCCGCAGTTGCATATCCCCAAGGGAACGACCAAGCTGAGGCCGCGAACAAGTTAGTCCTGACCGCCTTAAAGAAAAATTTGGAGGGACGAGGAGGACGATGGTTGGACGAGCTCCAAACCGCATTATGGGTTGTCCGCACGATGATCAGAAACTCAACAGGAGAAACTCCTTTCTCCCTCACGTATGGGTCAGAAGCAATGGCTCTAGTTGAGGTTGC